>OY986991.1:2970103-3532068 GCA_963920545.1 Lepidium didymum
CAAGTGGGGAGGGGCTTATGATCAGAGCCTTCGAACCAGAGATACGATAAGTGAGCAGTGGGGAATAAGTTGAACCATAGGGCATCAGCCATCGCTCTATCCAATCTGCACCTAACAGTATGGTTGTAGCGCACTCCTCTCCAAGAGAGAGGGTCACCCGAGTGGTCAAGATCAAATAAACATGTCGCTGATACAAAGGCTCTAAAGTCGGCAAAAGAGCTTTCGGGTTGAGGTGGGCCTCCTTTTTTTCCTCGTTTGATAATATATGGTTAAAATCCCCCATTATTAGCCAAGGAGAGGCTCTGATTTATATAGTTGGAGCAGGTGGTTCCAAGTCTGCTTCCTTCTTTGCTTGTCTGTGCTACAATAAGTAAAGGTAGCATAAAAATGCTTCATATGTAATTCTTGTGTCTATGAAGTCTAGATTTGAGTTTTGAATGAAGATTTTCAATCTGTTAGACCAAAGTAACAGCAACCCACCTCCACCGTGCCCCTGAGGCGATACAATCTCATAGTTGGGGAAATGAAGAGAGGTTGTTTTAGCTAGGACTGTAGAATCAATATTTTTCGTTTCCATTAGAAAATTTAGATCCGGGTTAAACTTTCTCTTTAAACCCTTTAATCATCGAACTGTCAAGGGGTTTCCCAAACCTTGACAGTTCTAGCTCACCGTTTTTAAGGAAGAGGAAAAGATGGATTTTGAAAATTCATCTTCTACTTATTGATAGCAGGTATACCGTAGGATCAGAAACATTCACAAACTATATCATAACATCCTGCAGTTCGCCTATATCAGCATCCACAGCAGGATTAGAAATCTCTACTACCATCGAAGGTGATCTAGGTTCCTCCAATCGCATCCTAACAAGAGATTTAGATGCACTAGATTGTTCTTGGTGAGGGAGCATAGCTAGTTGTTCTATTTTTTTCTGAGTAGCGATCGCCTGCCATTTAAAGTTTGAATTGCTTTTATTGCTTGCATTTTGTCGACCTCTGATTTGGTAGCTTGCAGACATAGGGCCCTCTTTCCTTTTTGTGTTACAGAGAGAAGGCATAACCTCACCCTGAAACTGCTTATTATTAGGCTTTGAGGAAGCAATTGATAACTTAAATATCTCCTCATAAGGTGACTTATGTGATTGATCTCTCAACCCTGAATCTTTTTGAGTTTTGGTCTTTGCTAATGGGCAGCCTTTATCCTCATGGCATAGACTGTTACAAAATCCTCGCAATCCTCGCAAAAGCATCTGTTATTTCCACTAAATCAAGTGTACCAATCCCTCTTCCAATGCTGGAAAGAGTTTCTTATGACCATAGGTGCAGAGGGAGTCCTTGCACTTGAATCCAAAAGAGGATGAGGCAAGGGAAAGTGGGGAAACTGAGGGTTCCCATTTTTGTAAAATTACCATCCACCGAGCAAAATGATATGGTCTATTATTCAAGACTTCATCCAGGTCCTTCTTGCATGAGAACTTGAACTGGAAGAGTCCTTGGCCCAGATTCGAACCAACCACCCTAATTGAGGTCTTCCAGAAATTTGAGAAGAATGGCAGGAGTGACCAAACTCGTTGCTAGTTGATTTTAGTGACTCTACCAACTAGGGTAAGCGAGTGTTTACTGATGAGCTCAGACGAGTCAAAGGATGGAACATGGATTCTTTGAGTAGAATCTGGTTCATTGATGGCTATGCCTTTCCCTTTTTCACTATAGGTTAATCTTCTCGCCATTTGAGAGAGTATCCAAGACCATATAAGAAGATTAGGTTCAGAGTAAACAACAAAACTAATTCACAACAAGGTGAGAACAGAGGTTGAGAAAACCAGAACTTTACAACTAGATGAGAACAAGAGACCAAGGAGCAGAATTCACTTGGTTCAGATTAGCATGACCCATACCTCCACACAAGGTGGGAGCTAGGGACTAACCTCCAAGCCATCGTTGTCTCCTCCATGGGAGCATGTTCGCTGGAGGGAACAACTGAAGCGGTGCTGTGCAGCAGGATCAAGATAGTTTTTACTATTTTTAGATAGTAAAATCAGATAGGAAAGAACAATATAATAGTAAAAAATTAAAAAAAACAGCTATTTAAGGTAATAATTAATTAAATCAAAACTTTTTTAGAAAACGGACCAAAAAGAAAAAGTGATATGAGGATTAGAAAAATATGTAATATGAAATAAAAAAAATTTATATACTATTAATGATCTATATTTATCTTTACAAACTCGTATTAGATATTTAAGTTTTTTTTTGTTGCAAGTGTATATTAACATTGAATTACTATTATCATTATTTTATTTTGGTAACCAAAAATTGCATAAGGAAATAACTTTTCTGGCTCCACTGCATTAACGAAGCTGTAAAGGTTACGAAGTTGAGAAAGAGCTGACCAAATAAAAAAATGGAAACTACTAAAAATAGAGAAATGTCTAAAATTACCAAATTACCAAATGATCAAATATGAAATAATACCAAAATAAATCCCAAATCCACGGCAAAGCATATAAACTAGTGCTGTTAGGTGCAATGCATCCTCCAAATTTTCAAATGTATTATGAATTTAAATTTTATAGATTTTTTTTGTAGGCACCACCCAACTTGCTTAGCTATCTCATTAAATTCTGCAAATGTTCTATTTTTAATTCATTAATATTATCATTTTGTATTAAATATATAGTGTTAGTGAAATAAGTTTACCATCTTTATACCCTTTAACATTATTTTCAGTGTGCTAAATGTAAAATTGTGTACTAAAATAAATAAATTTATTATCGATATGATAAAAATTAAAGATTTTAAAATATAATCAAGTCTTATTAATCTAATTATATATATATATATATATATATATATATTTTGTTAGTGATATGTTTTGCAAGCAATCTAATACCACTTTCTAATTTAATTTGTTTATAATATATTTAAGTTGGTAATTTTTATTAATTTTTTTAATTTGAAGGAAGAATTAAGAGAAAGGAGTTCATTGGGAAATGCAAAAACAATGTACAGAAAAGTACATAACTCTCCTACTCCGGTCTCAGTCAACTTACCTATCAACCTAAAAAGCTTTGAGGATGTTCATGCATCTGCCTTTTTCTCTTTGCTTGCAGTAAAATATTTGCTTTGTTTTTTTCCCCCTCAATTTGGTAAAGCTTGTCTTCTTCTAGAAGTTTCATTACTAATCAATCATCATTTAGTTTAAATAAAATTTGTATCTATTACGTATACAATTGTGTATTGCAATATGGAGTCTATTGTTTAATAATTTGTTCTATTTTATAAAATTAATATGCATGACATTAAATCACTAAAACAATGAAGAAGAAAAGTAGTAAAAAGAAGACATAAGAGTGAAATTAGTTAATTAGTTGAATCAAGACATATAGACATAAACCACAGCTGTAAGCTGAAACCGGTACTTTGAAATTAACCTTTTTGCACATTTCTTCACACAACTTGGCTCTTTTGTTAATGTTGTACGGATTCTACAACTTTCTAATATATATACTTTAAAATTGCACATTTCTTCACACAACTTGGCTCTTTTGTTAATGTTGTACGGATTCTACAACTTTCTAATATATATATTTTTTAAGTAGATCAATAAAACCTAATCTTAGTTTAAAATATTTTTGGATATTTGGTCATTCAGTTTGGTTCGGAATAGATTTTCAGTTTTGAAAATATGAGGCTTAACTGGTAACATAAAATAAGTAGAATTTCAAAGATTCTACATAAAATTTTTTTTGCTAGATTCAGCATTCAACATAATTCTGTAGTTACCATTTACAACCATAATAATCATATAGGTAGCGACAAAATTTTGTGTTGTTTACTTCTCTTCAATTTCGATTCAGAATAACTATTTATATCTAAACACTCAAAAAAAATATGATTATTTTTAATCATAAGCCCCATATTAAGATGATTATGTATCGTTACTATAATTAATTAATTAGTATATGTTCCGTTTAGTTTTTATATGGTTCCTTTCGGTTCTTAGTTTTTAACTAAACCAAATCGAAATTATAAAATTGCAAAACTGTTCAATTACATGATAAGAACCAAACCTGAAAAGTTTGATTCAGTTTTTCACTTCTCAGTTTTATGTGCAAGACTAGTTTAAATCTCCAAAAATCTAAATTTTAGTACGCAAAACTATACTGTCTTTTTTAAATTGGAAAATCAAAAAAAAATATTTAACCACAAATACAAAATTTCGTAATATTTATAGATATTAAATCATTAATTTCCTAATTAATTATATAAACTTTTTTTCAAGTCGGTTTAACTAGTTATTTATAAACTGTTAACAAGGGTGGTACATTTATGATATTTTCAATATTTACTACTTTGAGCTTAAAATAACATTTCAAATTATGTTGGTGTGACAAAAAAAAATATAAAGTATATACATTAGGGGTGGGAAAAATATCCGTAAGATTCGATTTGATCTAGTATTTACTTCAGTTCAATCCGAAAATTCCAGATATCCGTAAAATTTTGGAGCAAACCAAATAACAAAATCTAATGTCCGTAAAAACAAAGCAAATATCAAATAGTAATTTTTTTAAAAACCAGATATTCACTCCAATTCGTATCTTAATAAATATATATTTAAGTTTTAATTATGTATATATGTATTATAATATAAATTGTGTTGTGTATATTTATATAATTGAAGATGAATTAAATGTACCATGTAATTAATTTTAATTGTTTTATATTTTCTTTTTATGATGTTATCAATTTTCGTCATATGATAGACTATGTGTTTAGTTTTTGGAATTAGTTTGATTAAAAAAATTTAATCCGTAATAGTTAGCTATATTTCCTTTTAAAAAAAATTTATATTGAAAAATATATTTTTTGGGCTTGAAAATTTATATTGATATAGGTTTTAATATTTTTTATTATTATTTTTGTGACGGTTCTATATTATATCATTGTTAATTGTTTAAAAACGGATCGAAGCGGATTATTTGCAGAGCTTTAGAAAATACGGATATCCATGTTTCTGGATATTTGGAACTCTTGGATCGAAAAGGATCCCAAAATTAAATATCCGGATAAAACGAAACATATCATAAATACTACAAATTTTCTGGGTATTTATTTTGCGCCTGCCCCTAATATACATACACATATATAAATGTAGACATTCCAACTTTCTAAATTGCCACTATATAACCACAGTCAGAGACACAAAGCCATCAGAATCTAAGACATAAAAAAAAAAAAACTTTCTTTATTAACCTTAACACTAATGGAAAATGAAAGTTCATGATCAACGGCTGAGATTTGATGTTACACCCAAACCAATGGGTTTGACCGGGACTACTTTGATCACCACAAGATCCGTCGCACTTCTTCTCTTTGTTTCTCTTTTTCTTCTGATTCTGCCGCCGTTTCTTCCTCCACTTCCACCGCCTCCGGCGACTCTCCTCCTCGTCCCTCTCCTCCTTATGGTTCTGCTTGTTTTCTTGGCTTTTTCTCCTTCTAATGAGCCTAGCCTCGCCGTGGAACCTCTTGGTGTTTGAGATCGCCGACTTGTTGCTTCGCCGTCCGTACATATATATATGTTAGATACACAAATATGTATTTTTGTATGTTATTAAGGAGCAAATTAAGTGCTTTTAGTTTCGTGCAAGTTAGATCATGTCATGTGATAGATCTACGAGTTTTTCTTTTTAAGATTTCGTGTAAATTTAGTTTTTTTTCTATTTACTTTTTCTCAGCTTTTATTTTCTTTGTTTCAATCTGTTCTTTTCTTTTTTCCTTATTTTGTAGAAGAATTCAGCGATATGAATTGTAAAATAATATTTTTTGAATTAAAATAGAACCCTTCTTCTCATGTATATACGTACGACTCTGTGAGTATGTATATGTATGTAAATATATACGTTCATTTTTATTCCCATTTGTTTTAGTTATATTGATATATTAATTAGATCAACAAAATCCTATTCATATTTAAAATTATCTACAAAAATTTCAAACAATATCAGATAGAGATTACCAAGTGAGTCAGTTATTATGTTGAGTATTATATAAAAACAAAACAAATAAATTAAATAATTTCTCCGGGATGTAGATAATCGCACAATGTTGTTAGGCAACGATCTCACAAGATTTCTACTGATGTCTTAATTATGAGTTGAATCATTCTAACCATCAAACTGAAAAAATATTGGAAAGCATTAGCTATATTAAAAAGTGAAATAAAACACATTCAAGTTGTATTTAGATATATTAATTAGGAGTATATATGTAATCTGATGTTAGTGAAATATATATATATATATATATATATATATATGTAATTTGATGTTTGGTTTGGTTTTTAGTTGAGATCCAAAGTTTTTAGCAAAAGATAATGTCATATAATCTGCAAAATTATGTGCCATCAGGAGATGTTTTATATTATATACAAGCTCTAAATTATCGCAGGATGTTGTCGTTTATTTTTCTGAATGTGGAAAGTATAATAAAAGTTTCTTCGTTGATTAGCAAATATATATATATATATATATATATATATATATATATATATTTTTAGCAAATATATATTTGCTAATCGACTGTGATATATATATATTTCTGTATCTTTTAACTTTTGCTTTGGTTTATAAACCGTTTCTCTTTCTCTTTCGTTTTTTTTTTTTGGTAATTTCATATTATTTAAAAACGTAAGATTGCCACTCGTTAAAAAAGAAGAAGAAGATTGCCACTCGTTACTTACTTCGTTTTTTTGGGTAAACTTTAACTTTTAGATTTATTGTATTTAAAAACGTTCTCCTTTACATAGTTCTACGAATTGGTTTGTGTAGTCGATTAGCAAACTATATAACAAATATATATACATATCTAGTCCATTTTATGTTTTCCAATATTATATATCATCAAAATCCTAAAATTATAAAAATACAACCAACTTTAGGTTTAGTAAATATTCCTTAATTATATAAATACTTTTAAATATTTGATCAAATAATTAAATGTATTTTTGCTATATTTTTCTATCATAAATCGATTTCAAGAAATTGTATTTATCTCATATAATATTTTTAGATATTGGAAAGCTTTCGGACTATGGCTCGGTTCTAGCGATATATATCAAATATTTTTGTAATTAAAATTTTATGAACCCTTCTTACACCTAATTAAGTTTGTGGTATTGAAAATCTCTAAAGTTGTTTTATATTTACATCGAATAAATGTCCTTTTTGTCACAAAACATATTTATTTGAGTTGTATCATTTTATTTAAAGTTAAATGATTTGGAATGAAGAATAATATACAGAAAAGAGTAACTAACTCATGATTGTGTAAAGAATTTGTTACTTATATTGTGAAAATAGTTTAAGGATGAGCATTATCGGTGGCTAATAATATAAGTCAGAAAACAATGTTGATTTCAAAAGGAAGATTGATTGACTTATGCATGAATCTAATATAACACTATACGTTACAATTTTCTAACAAGTGGGTTAAAAAGAAAACAGTTTCAAGTATGGGCACCAAGTTTTTATTCGTTGTGATGATTTTAAGCACTACATTAACAAAAGATGACATCGACTATTTGATCTTAAATTTAGAATTTTGATTTTGAATATCATCCTGAATTTAAATTTAAGAAAAACTAAGTTGTTATTGTTTGGTCAGACAAAAATAAAACATACATTATCAGAAAATTTAGAATAAGACTAGTTAGAATCATTATAGTTTTTTTGGAAACTAGTAAAACTTTGGCTTTAATATTTTGTTTAGAGAAAAATCAAATTAAAACAAAATTTGTTTTAACAATATTTAAATAGAAAAATGTGGGGAAATATCTTTGATTAAATAGTTAAGTGTATATTTGCTATTCTTTTTATTAGAATTTGATTTTAAAAAAGTAATATAATCTCATTTAATATTGATTGGTATTTTAGGAAAAGATTTGAACGAGTGGAGTTTTGTCAATACAAATATAAACAAAGCATATATAGATATATGCATCGCACAAAAGTTTCAAGTGTTTTGAAGTGCTGTTGGAACAGTATGAGACGATATATCCGGAGAAACAGTGTGGGCGAGATTCGAGACAATGTAAAAAAGCTAAAGAAGATTTGACCAATACAAGAAGGAAAAAGGATTTAATAATTTTATAAATGATTACAATCAAAATTTGTCTTAAGCTTTATCTCCAGTCTCTATCTTTCGACAAAACAAAAAAGTATACGAGAAGGCATTTAATTTGTCCACAAAAATCAGATCCACTGCATCTAATACATTCAAATGATCAACAATGCATACGTCTTCAAATTTTAGTCTTACTTTTTATATATTTTATTTATTTATAAGGGTTTTAGTGACTGTATTTTAGGGCTTTTTTTTACTCATATGTTTCAAGAGAAAATCAAATGTTTGGAAATCTTTTTGGGCTCAGAATTGTGCCATATGATGCTTATTTCTTATCAAATAACACATAAGTGTTTAACATTAAAACTTTATATTTTTTTCATTTTTGTTATTAGGTTAAACTAGTTTACAATTATATCGATAATAATAACTGATATATACATATATATATATATATGAAATTTCATTATGTAGATAAATAGAAACAATAAAACATAAAGAAACATAGTTTTTAAAAAAAATTGGATCGATAAGATAAGATATAATGCATATTTAAATTTTCCTCTAAAATTTTAGTAATATTATGTGAACTAGACAAAGATTTGTTGAATAGTAGAAGGGACAATAAAAACTAAGTTTGTTTTATTGGAAAAATAAACAAAGTTATACATATAACTTGTTGGTATACAGATAAAACCATTATTTTTATTACTCGATATTACCTGAATAAGAAAAGCAAATAATACTATTTGAGGATAAGAATTTTCCATGTTACGATGCTGGTCAGTAGTTAGAAAAATATCTGGTGTATGCAAAAGACTTTTTTAGAGAAATAAGATTCAAAATTTCAAAAATATATATAAATGTTAAACCTTAATAAGTAATTCGGACTACATTGTAGAGGTTGAGAAAATCCAAAAATAGACAATGGCAATAAATAGGGTTAAATGAATATGGAAAAAGATTGAAATAAATAGATTTAAATTCAGATTCAAAGAATCAAAGAGACATCTCTTCTTAATTCACCAACTCCCCTTGCGGTTTCAGGCTTCTAAGAGTACATTAATGGAAAATAGTTTAAGGCACCACGTTAATACCTATCTTCCTATCCCAAATGTCACATTATTTTGACTACTACTTTCATTATTTTCTTTATTGCAACAACCTTTATTTTAGTGATTTATGAAATATTTTTGAAATCATATTCTTTGTCTTATAATTTCGAATACTTTTATTTATTTATTACATACAAATTATATTTGACTTTCACATTGCAATTCCTTATAAGTGATTATTCAAATCTGCTAAAACTAAATCCCTCCACTTCATCTGATACTTTAGAAATTTCTAAAATATTAAAATATGTAAAATGCTTAAAATATTTTTTAAATGTATTTTTCTTATAAATTGTATGTGACTAAAAATTAATACAAAAATATTATAAAAACTTATTATTCATAATATGTGTATACTATTATATATCAATAATATGTGTATACTATTACTTGAGTCATCAGAGTGTTTATACATAGATATTAAATTTGCATAAATTAACAAAACAATGTTTGATTGAAATATCTTTAGTAAAAGTTATTATATTACTAAAAATTAAGTATTCCATTATGCATTTATATTTCGGCAAAAATTATGAGGAAAAGTATTCAATATAAATGTTACGTCGGTTGACAAAAAAATACCGCCTTTGTGTGTTCAAGACTATACCGTTATGAAACCGTTATAAAACATTTTCATAAGTTAACTTATAAAAAAATGTACGGACGTCCACTATAACGAAATTAGATAATTAGATCTATAATATTATTTATTTGTATCAATTTTTAATTGATGGAACCGTTATTTATGTCACTTATAAAAATGATTCTAAAAGTGATGACACAAATAATTAGTGTCAGTTTAAGCAATTGATATAACTATTTTCATCATTTACTATAGCTTATGTTAACTTGTGTTACATGTACAAAATAATGTTAAAATTTTGTCAATTATTAAAAATAATATTAATATTTAGATTATTTCCGATAATTGATGTTAATTTTATGTCACTTGTAAAAAATGAAAAAAAAAAATTGTATCAATTTTTATAAATGATGATAATATTTACATCATTTATGCTAATTAATGATAACTTTGTGTCACTTTTAATAAACGAAGTAAAAATTTGTATCATTTACAATATTGTAAATGATGTTAGTATTTACATTATCTAAAACAACTCATGCCAATTTTATGTCACTTGAAAGAAATAAAAGTAAAATATTTATATCAATTATTATAAATAATATTAAAGAAGATAATTTTAAATATCTTTTACGTATAACAAATGATATTAAAAGTTTTTCTTTTAATTTTGTAGTTTAAATTATATTGTATATAACATTGATAGATTTACTAAGATTGTAACAAACTTTAGCTTTATCATTATCAAATTGGAACAAACGAATGTACACTAACAAAAATATATTAAATCCAAAAAAAAAAACAACGTATAGTGATGAGTCTTCTTCCTCTAATCAAAAGTGTGTTTTCGTAAGTATAACTATATAACGATTATACATTAATAGTGGGATACACATTTTTGTTAATTATATATAAGGATTATTTTTATTAAGAGTTTACGAGTTTTTAACATATATATTTATAAATAAAGCTAGTGTTAATTACTGTGTTTTAGTTGACACAAATTCATATTCAGGTACATTAATTAATTTTATCGACACTAATTAATTTATATATATTAATTTTTAAGTTGAAACCAAATTAATATTATTTTTTTAATTGATGTTAAAAATACCAATTAGATACATCATTTATTTACCGAGTTGCTCTCAGTCTGGTGGTTAGGATGATCCAACTAAAGACTTGGCACAAGGTTCGATTCCTACTCACTACATTATGGTAGCTTAAAAAAAGAATTATTGGGGATGAGCTTTAGGCTATGGATCGGGTATTGTCGATCCAATGTTGACAAAAAAAAATACATCTGATGTAAATTTATATTTTGCGTCGATTATTTTTTAAATAATGTAAATCAATATTAGATTGTATCAATTTTATTTAAATGATGTAAAAGATGTAATAATAATATTGTTTATTCTTAATAATATTAAATAATATATAATATATTATTTATAAATAAATAATTTTATATAATACTATTTATTTAAATAATATAATATTATTGATGTTATAGGCATCAATTTTTTTATATTGGTGGCGTCCTGGATTTGAGGTTATATGGACAGAATCTATCGAAATTATGCCGTTATAATACCGTTAAAATAAATCTGCGTAAATTAATTTTTTTTAATGAAAATGCACGGATGTCGGTTCCCAAGTTGGAGGTTATTGAAACAAAATCTATTGAAATTAAATAAACAAAATCTATGAAAATAAAGCAAGTAAAGATATATAATTATATCAATTTTTTTAGCAAATATAATAAAACTACATAAATTATACCGTTTATAATAAATCTGCGTAAATTATTTTTTCCAAATGAAAATGTACGGATTTCAGCTCCCAAATGTGAAATTATATGAACATAATCTATCGAAATTTTTTTTTAAAAAAGTCTATGAAAGTAAAACAAGTAAAAAGATATAATTATAGCATAAGAATTTGAACAAATCACTGATGCACCATTTCACAAGTCCCATATGAGTGATTTTTCTTAAAAACATATATAGTAGAATCTTTGATTAAAATAAATGAAATAAAAAGAAGAAATTTTTTTATGAAAGGGTGGTTTTTGTCATTGGGTAGATAAGCAAATAATGTTGCTCAGTGCATGAGCTTCACCTGTAAGCTGTAACGTCTTTCTCTCTCACACACATAAAAGAAGAAAATGAACAAAACCCATTACTTACTTATATTAAAGTTTTACAAAAAACCTATGTGTCAAAAATAAAAATAAAAAGTTCTAAAATAATCCTAATCCTATATGTGACATTATATAAACACTCACGCATATATGAGCAAACCAAAGAAAGCAAAGAAAAATTTAGTTAAAGAGCAGATTCATCGGAATTATGTTTTTGGTCGCATTGGTTATTTTTGTATTGACGGTTCTTCCGGCGATGCTGCCACCGCTTCCGCCACCGCCGATGGTATTTATGGGAATTCCGGTGGTGTTGTTGATAATGCTAATTGCTTTGGCCATTTATTATCCTCCTCATGAGTCTAAATATGTCTCTTCTTCTTCTTCTTCCTTTGAGAGTTCTAGTAATGTAATGTGATGAATAATAATGTCATGTAATGCGTCGTCGTTTAATGGGTTTTTGTTTCTTTGTTTCATTTGAATGATAATTGTGAATCCATGCAGTTTCTCTGTTCTTTGTTTATTTTTATTTTTATGTTTCTTATTGGATCATTTGATCTTAGCCATTGTAATATCTAGAAAATAATTTATAATATCTTTGAAACCAATTTCGATCGATTTAAGTACTCAAAGATATATCATCATGAAATTTGATTTTCTTTTATAACAGACAAATGATCTTAGATTCGAGTAACATTATTATTTTTTATTGAATAAACAGATACGTTATAGAAATATACATGCAGAATATGAAATTTGATTTTTTTTTCCTTTTAAAAACTTTTTCTTATTTTGTAACTTCTTTTTATTGGGTAAATATAGTTTTGTAACGTGTCACTCATTAGTCATAGTATCAGTTGTCACTCATACAATTAAATAGGAGAAGTGTCTTGGGTCGGTGGTAAATTGTAACCAATATAACCAGAATTCGAGTCTAGAGAATCGTATATCATACGTGAAGGATACATGAAAGATAAAACTTGGATTCAAAGGAAAATTAAGAAACGAAACGTTACTAAAATATAGAGTTCGACATAAATGGAATCAAAGAGAAACTAAAACATTGGAACAAGCTAAAACTCAATATATAGTAGAGTGGGTTATGTTGATCATCTTTGAACAAAATTGCTCCAAGTTTTGACATAAAATTTTTATTTGAAAGAATCGTCTTAATAGTTCAAAGAAAAGCCTTCATGCTTTGAGTGTAATGGAGGAAAACAAATGTGCATTTGACATTTAGGTAGCAATAATAGTGTTATTTTCCCGTAAGCAAATTCACCATGCGTTTGATCAATTTTAAGAAATTTTGGTGTTGTCTCTTATTCATGTTTCTATTTTAGGTCGCTTGGGATTGATAAGTTCCTCTTGTATTTGCCATATTACTTTCTAAGTAATTTTCTCATATTGCACATTTGACTATATATGTTGGTTCCAATTTTACTCTTTAGAAAACTTTTTTTTAGAGAATTATTTACCATATATACGGTGGTTTCTAATTTACTATGGGATTCTTTTTCTTTTATTATTTGTTTTCTAATCACGTGCCGTCAAAATAAACAATCCAAATTTGTATAAATTGATGATTTAGTAATAAGAATTCTACCTTTAATGAATGTCAAAACATATACTTTTAAACTACTTGTTATTCAACCTAAAACATTTATCCATTTTTCTATGTCAATTGTTAAACCGATAAAACCTAATCCATAACTCACAGCATAAATTGTATTATAAGATGCTATACAATTATTTAGAAATGGGTTTCCGTGAAATAGACCCCATAGATTCTAAAACAAAATAAATCTTGGCGACAATATATACAGAAAATTATTATTATGATATGATTTGTTTTCTTATATAACAAGATACTTTAAATTTCATACGTCCGTACATAACATAATACTTGAAATTAGCACTTCGAAGTACCGAACAATAGTACTTGAACCTATAACGTACCATTTTCTCATTCTTTCTTAAAAGAGTATGTTTGCGAGAACCGATCATTGTGTATACATATAAGATTTTGTATTTACTTAACAGTTAAATATTCTTTTTTTTTTATAGAAAGCATAATAAAGTTTAGAGTTTAAATTATAAATTAGATTTTATCTATTCAACACTTATAAAATATATATATATATATATACACACATATATAAGTGAATATTACCATATGAATTAGGATTCTCTTAAAAGCTGAGGTTGTGGAATAAATTATCGACAACGAAAGAAAAAGTTTTTTTTTTTTCTAAATCGATAATATACGATTTATAACACAACTTCAATTCATTCTTTACTCAGCAAACAATCTTTAACTATGTAGTTTTTTTGTTTTTTTATTCTTGAGCTACAAGTTTTAAAAAGAAAAATCAGTTTATTTCTTTCTCCATGATCGTTGGTTATTATTTCTGATTTTAGATGTTTTAAGGCTCTAAATATGAAAGACTTTATGGGTCCAAAGAAATGAACGTTAATCTAATAAACCTTTTATCTGATAATAAAAATCTAATAAACCTTTCATTAAATGCTAAATACATATCTAAACGCTTCTTAATACTACTCACAAGAGAGTCAAATTTAACGGCAGAGATCATTCACAAATATATATAGAAAACAAAAAATAAATTGTTTCTTAAAACGGAAAGAAAAGAAGAGAAGACGTAACGATTTCAATGGCAAATTCACTGAACTTAAACACTCTCATTTTCCGTAAACTTAATCATAATACTGACATCTTCTGCTTTCGGTGACGATGCAATGAACATGTCAATGTTACTATTAAGAACTTTCTAATTTTTGGTATTCAAGAAGTTTCTATATTTTTAAGCTTAGAAAATTTTATGGGACACGAGAAAATTGACGTTAAGACACGAAAGGTAACACGTGGCAGATAAATGTCTGTTGTTGATTACCACGTGAGAGGTGAGACAAGAGAGAATAAACATCTCTAAACTTAATGGAGTTTTGTCAAACCAACGAGCACAAGTACCTTTCTCGTGACCCATTCATTTACTTACATCAGGACAAATTAATACATTGGTTTAACAAGTTTTCTTAACTTTTAAATGTTCAATGTACATGCATTACTTCACAAAATATATTCTGTTTTTTTTTCTGAAACCAAATATTTAGATTTGACTACACAAAATGGAGCTGATTCAGACAAATCAAAATAAATGGTTCGTAAAATCAAACCCGACTTTTTTTGCTATAGAAAATAAATAGCGAAAAGAATTTATATAGAATCCAAACTAAACTATAATACTTTGGTTAAGTTGTTTAATGTCTATTTCGTAACACTTTTTTAGCATAATTCCAACCAATCATTTAACCCTGTAATTCGACACAACAAAATTTAGAGTTTGAGTTTGGAATTTGACTACATTAAAGTTTAATCTAATTGTACCAAATAATTGAGAAGAAGTATTTTTAGTCTAGCTAGTTAAATCCTCTTCTACATTCTTTTTTGACTTGAGAGAATCACATATCTCACACAATATTGTTTGGAATTTTAGGGATAAATTAAGACTAAAATCTTGTCGATTAATAAAAGGAAATAACAGATAATCGAAAACTCTTTCTTAATAATCGGGTATCGTAGGACTGTTATACAACCCACACTCACTGCATACAAAGTACATACATGCTGGACTTCCTTTATTTATTCACGACCGGACCAACCGATCGATAACTGAACTAGATAAGTAAAAAACTACGTCAAAATCAAATGGACAATTTGTGAATCTTGTTCTCAGAAAACTGAGATTGCAATCTCCAACAAGACTTGACTGTAGAAAGAAGGAACCACGGTCACTTAAGCTTTTACTTCTCTGCTAGTGTGTTTGAGACTTGTTCTTCATCTCCAGTGGTTGTTTTCAGGATGAGGTCTGCATTAGCCTCGGGTGTGTCTTCTTCACTCGGCGGTACAAGTTGCCAAAACATTGCTAGATACTTGTCCCATTCATTCACAATCATTGCTCCTTTGCTGCTTCCCGTTTTCTCCTATATATAGTTTTTCAAGTCAAGACAGATAATAGAACAAAGGAATGACTCGGGAGATGATTTTCGATAACTAGGATCGGTGAAGAGAAAGGACATTACCACATGAGCTTCGATAAGGCTCTTAAGCTGCATTTGTCCCACTGGTGAAGTTACTCGTTGGATCTTTACTATCTCTTTGTTCACCTGTTGTTCAATGTGTTTTACTTCAATGTTTCATAAACGTAAAAGAAAATCTTTTGGAGATATTTCTGATGTTAAAACCTTAGGGAGGAGAGTGTTGTCTTCGTCAAGTATATATGCCAATCCACCTGTCATTCCTGCAGCTACATTTCTACCAACTCTGCAATTTCAAAAAGAAATGATCAAGATATTTGGCATTTTAAGACACTCTGGTTTTGGTTTCCAGCTCGAGGTTGAGTTAAAAGGGTTTTACTTACTTCCCAAGTACAACGACACAACCACCAGTCATATATTCGCAGCAATGATCTCCAGTGCCTTCAACTACAGCTTGAGCTAGAGAGTTCCTAACCGCAAATCTCTCTCCTGCTTTCCCTCTGACAAATAATAAACCACCAGTTGCACCATACAGACAAGTGTTCCCTACAATAGTTGCGTCTTCAGGACAAAAACCAGTCGATTCAACTGGGTATATCACAACTTCACCTCCAGCCATTCCCTTGATGTAGAAAAGAGTATTTTTAAGAGACCATCGATTTAAAAAACGAAGAAAAGACTGACATTTTGAGACATACCTTTCCCACATAGTCGTTGGCTTCACCTATGAGACGTATATTCATCCCAGGAGTTAAGAAACATGCAAAAGATTGGCCAGCACTTCCGGTGAACCTAATATGGATACATAGTGGATAGTATAAGTTTAAAACATGTACTTACCATTATATATCTTGTTCAAAGTTTGTTTCAGATGTACTAAATAGTAGCATTGGCATACGTTAGGTTCAGTTGTCCAGCAAAACCAGAGTCTCCGTATTTCTTTGCAATCACCCCTGCAATCCGACCGCCAACAGCACGGTCCACATTGTATATACTCATGGTTTTGTGAACTGTTTTTTCATTCTCAATTGCATCCATTATCTGGGGAGACAACAAAAAAGTAAGTCCTTAGTCTTATTGCGTCTGTAAAAGAGTACTCTCTCTACTCGATTGCCATAAATAGAGAAAACCTTAAAGTTAAGGTTCTTCTAAAGTAAAAGAGTTATGCCACTCAATAACAAGTGAACAAGGCTACTTTCAGATTTTGGCCATAAGCTATATAATAGTCAATAAGAAAGACAGTACTCATTACCTCGAATTCCCCAAGTAGAGTATCATCAAGAACAGGGCCATTTGAGTGAACCTCCTGTTTCCTAATGGAAGTACTGCTTCGTTTTGGCAGCCCAACAGACTGCACATTCGAAGAATAAATGAAATTTACAATTACACCGATACAAGTTGTATGTAGGCGTACAAAAGCCATATACACTGTTCTGGGAATACTTACAGATAAGAGGAAACTGAGGTCAAGATGAGTTTTCACCAGCGAGATATCCCTAGGCTTTAGCAAATCTGTCCGCCCAATTATATCATCCAATTTTTCATATCCCAACTGAGCTAATATGCCTCTCACCTAAAGTATTTAAATGACATGTTAGGTGCTAAAAATTATTAAAAGAATCTTTATAAAATGAAATTTTCTTTATATTTACCTCCTCTGCTATGTACAAGAAGAAATTGACAAGATCACCAGGAAGACCAGGGAAACGTGCACGCAGCTCCTCCCTCTGTTATTAAATTTCGGAAATTTAGAGGAGATTGTGTGTGCATTGGAAAAATAGACAATAAAAGAAAGAAGGTAGTCCAAATTACCTGACTGGCAACACCAACGGGGCAGTTATTAGTGTGACAAATGCGAGCCATAATACATCCTGTGGCAATCATTGCCAGAGTACCAAACCCATACTCATCAGCACCCATAGCTGCAGCTATTAACACATCAACGCCACTCTTGAATCCACCATCCACTCTGATAATAACTCTTTCCCTGAGTCCATTTCCAATGAGAGTCTGGAAAAGATGGAATTATAGCTATTAATAGACATCAAGGATTAATAAGAGACAACACGGAAAATTGAAATTGATAAAAGCCTACAAGTGAAAACTAATAAAATGAGAGACAAATTTCCATGACGAGGATATATACCTTCTGGGTTTCAGCTAGTCCAAGTTCCCACGGACCACCAGCATGCTTTATGGAACTAATAGGGCTGGCTCCAGTTCCCCCATCATACCCTGATATCTGTAACCAAATTAGCATCAAAAATTATAAAAAAAATCCAAAATTGTATAGATATATTTCTGTACGTCCAAGGCACAATTGATATACATAAATTTATATAGATAGTATAAGGATCATCATTAGCCAATCTAGACGAGGTATGCAAGTCAAATTTATAATCGAATATCCTGCCAAAGCATGGAGGGTACATATCAAAAGCAAACTGATGGGAGCATTGCATGTCGTTTTAGCTGAGATGTTGATTAAGGAATTGCATTATTTGACCAATAATATATACAATTCTCTAACTTAAAATTTCTAGCAAACCCTGAAAGGGTGTGCACACCTGTATGATATCAGCATTAGCCTTCGCTACTCCTGAGGCAACTGTTCCTATTCCAGCTTCTGATACAAGCTTGACTGACACTTTTGCCTTGGGGTTGACCTGATTATTAATTTTTGTTAAGAGGGAGTTCTGATTATTAATTTTTGTTAAGAGGGAGCTCTGATTATAATTGTTGGCAAACTATCTACACTCAAAGAAAAATACCTGATGAAGATCAAAGATCAACTGCGCCAGATCCTCTATGGAATAAATATCATGATGTGGAGGTGGAGAAATAAGCGGAACTCCTGGTTTCGAATTTCGAAGTCTAGCAATATATGCGCTGACTTTTTTCCCAGGAAGTTGGCCACCTTCCCCTGGCTTTGCTCCTTGAGCAACTTTGATTTCCAACTGGTCCGCATTAACCAAAAACGATGGCGTGACACCAAAACGCCCTGAAGCAACCTATAAACATACAGAAGGTCATTTTGATCTTTGGAAATCATTAGAAGAGGTACACATTAAGAATGTCCATGTGAAAACAGAAGAGTTCCCAATAACTCCATGAGAGTGAGCAAACTGTACACATCAGAATATGAAACGTTTACTAGTCAAGCTGACTTCCAGTACCTGCTTAATAGCACTGGTAGCCGTATCCCCATTCCGAAGACCTTTAAGATGTGGTAGTGTTGAAGAATACCCATCAACAACATCTGTTAGCGCCTTCCAGCGCATCGGATCCTAGAAATAGATGGTGAACTTTTAGAAACTATGGCGGTAATTCTGTGTTTTGAAGTTGAACAAAATCTGAACTAGATAATGAAGAACTACCTCGCCTCCTTCCCCCGAATTGGATTTACCCCCTAATCGATTCATTGCAATAGCAATTGTCTCATGAGTTTCTCTTGAGATTGCTCCAAGAGACATCCCGCCTGTACAAAATCGTTCCACAATACAGGAAGCAGGCTCAACCTTCCCGACGGGAATAGGCTTACGGTCACTTTTGAACTCAAGAAGATCACGGAAAACCTACAGCAAGGATATACAAAAAAGTAATATTAACTTGTTCCAAAAAACAGACAATAGGAGATACAAATGAAACTATAGCACTCACCGTGATAGGACGGTTCGCTAAATGCTGCTGATAGACTGCATAGGCCGTCATACTCTTTTCGCGGACGGCTTTGTGAAGTAATTTAGACATTTCCGGGTTGTTTCCATGATATTCGCCTTTCAAATAATGAAATATACTAAATTAAAGCTAATACTAGAAAGCTTTATGGGGCTAACGTTGAGAAAGATGTGTCCGTGCATATGAAACCTTATTATATAGAAAGTATACACTTCAAAATCTCTATCCAACTTGACATATAGTTGTACGTATAACAGAGACAGTAAGATATATCTGTCGCTGTATAGGCAACAGGGTATGTATTTGTGCAAAGATATGCAAGCTCATCACCAAATACATTTCCAGTCCAGAAGCGTACCTCCAGGTCTAGATTGAATGAAACCAAAGTTCTCTAGCCGTTTGGCTGTATCCTCAGAAAATGCCCTCACCCAGAAAGTTAACGTCTCTCTAGCCAGCTGCAAATATAGTAGAGCTTCGGAATTAGAGGCTCGTGGCATCTCTTTGTAATGAGACTATTTTTGTAAGAAGCATTCAACAGTAGACGAGATACTAGGCTTCTATTCAACACTCAACATTTATAAGCTAACATTTCATAACGTATCCATAAAAAACCTAGGGAGAAAAGTACAGTTACAGCGTTATAGTCCATTTTCGTTCTGACAATCATATTTATCAGCAACAGTAGAACTATTCATCTGTTAAAATTTGTTACTAGTTTAAATCCAAAGCAACCTCAAGAAAAGCCTATTACAGAAACCAAAAAAACCACACACATGTTTTGAGAGTGTGTGCATATATGATGCTTTTATGTTCTAACATATATAGATGATAATGGCGTCTAAACTGAGGGCCAGAACCTTAATATCAAAGAGGTAAAGGTGATATTTGGAAAAACTGTTCCAATAGCATATTTGTACAAAAACAAGGCAACTCATCGAATACTTTAGTATGAAAAGGTTTGAGGGTATTCTGACCTCATCCAAAGTTAACCCACCAATTTGAGATGCACTACCACGGAATGAAAATTCAACAACCTCCTTTCCCAATCCATATATCTCAAATATTTGTGCCCCACAATAACTGCAACAGAGAGCTCAGGTGTCAATAATTGGAAATGAACAGATACAGTAATAGGCTCCAAAATCGAAATAGATAGTTCAGAGACTGTACCTAGAGAATAATGAGATGCCCATCTTAGAGAGAACCTTAAGAAGACCAGTGTGTACTGCCTGCAGTAGCAATTCAAGGAAATCTTAGTATAACTTTCTCCATTAATTAACCAGACCGTAGCAGTGTTACAATACGGTTTGGCAAACAGTATACACATGCAAGAAAAGAGCAAATGGCTATCAGCACTCGCAATTTTCGTCAATGATCGTTAACATGTCTGACCTTGCGATAATTCTTTTGAGCCTGCTCCATAGTTACAGTAGGCATCTTCCCGTTTCTCATCATGTTCACGGTCTTGTTGCTCAAACGCCACTGTCTGCATGTCTCCAGTGCTAGGTGTGGGCATATAGCACTGAAATATGGTTATAGACCATAGATCCGTATCATTCTAAATGGATGCCACATCCAATAATTGAGGAAAGCATTCTCAAATCATGTAGTCAACTATAAACTAAGTATACGATTGCATTATAAACTACGTAAGAATAAACATGAGCCTATTATAACGAGTGCTATAATTTGGCATAAAGGACAGAATGGGAATATAAATAACGCAAGAACTCCACATGACTTGCTTTTGTAAGAAAGGAAACAGCCTAAAAGAGTGAAAGATTCAATGAAAAAAGGAAAAGTAGAAACCTTGCTCCAAATCCAATCAAACAGGCAAAGTGATGAGTACTAAAGCACTGAGCTGTATCAGCAATTATCGAAGCTGACATTCGAAGACCGTTCTGGATCAAATGTTGGTGAACAGCACCCACAGCCAACAACATTGGAATCGCAGGTCGAGTTGGTTCCTGAAAAAGGATAGGCTGCTGATTAGGAATAGACAGCAAAGGTACAAAATATGTAACGATAGCTAGAAAATAAAACAGCACCCAAATATGGCCCTGATACTCATTGACACCAACAAATGAGAATCAAGATTAATGAGAAATATAAAAATTAACAATGCTACAATATAACAGCTCATTAACAAGAAACCAACAAAGCAACCAGCAATGACTGAAAGTGGATGTTCACAGTCTAACTTAATACACAAGCATATAGATCTGCAAACTTGACTTTCTATCCCTTAACAGTTCCAATTTTCGCAAGAGAAAGGACAATAATGTCGCTGGTAGAGAATAAGAACCTAAAACATAGCTGTAAGTAGATAAAAAAAAGCGTAAATAGTGATAACCACACATTTTCATATCATAATCCAAATATCACAATTAATACGCATGAAAAATTGTATGTACCGGATTATCAGATCTGTCTGAAAGAACAAGCACTTGGGAACCATTGCGAACAGCTTCATCAGCAGCTTCACATAGTTTTAGAAGACCCTTCTCCAAAGATCCTTCAATTCCTCTATGTATATCAAAAAATGTGGGCAATATTTGGGACTTTAAAAGTGGATCGCTGAGCAAACCCTCAAGTTCCCGTTCATTTAGTACAGGACCAGACAATACAACCTGCTCATGAAAACACAAGAATCTTGATGAATATGAAATATTGCGAAAGCCAAATGCTTCTATGCCGGCACAAAATTCAAATTTTGGGTACCTGTGAAACATTCTGAGGACCAACCTCCAATATATTTCCACGCTTTCCAATATTAACTTCAAGTGACATGACCAATCCTTCTCGAAGAGGATCAATCGCTGGATTTGTAACCTGTAAGTACACCATGTGAAGAACCACAGAGGGAAACGTTTCAAGGATAATTCAATAATCTACCAAGACGAATCATGTATCAGTTAACCTAGATCAGAAGAATAAAACAGTTCAAATTGTGCCTTTCAATGAGAAGAACAAACCTGAGCAAATCGCTGCTTGAAATAATCATAAAGCATATGGGGCTTTTGAGACAATACTGCCACTGGAGTATCATCCCCCATGCAAAACGTTGGTTCTTTTCCCTGAGCAGCCATTGACTCAATTACCATTTGAACATCTTCACTCGAGTAGCCAAATGCCCTAGTCACCCAAAGTGAGATATACCATAAATAGACAAATTAGTGTCTTGATCAGAAAAGAAAAAGAAGCTAATAGTATCTACAGAATGCAAAACCCATTGACCATTCAAATTGAAATTCTGCTGGTGAAAACCAGAAAAACTTACTGTTGCCGTCTTAAGGTCTCGTCAGTCTCCATGACAGCTGACGAAAGAAATTTAGAAGGCTTCAGGTTTCGAAGGTTTTCACTAACCCACTTTCCATAAGGGTTATATGATGCAACCCGCTTCTTTACTTCTGTGTTCTCATATACCTGAGAAATTTCACATATAGAACAGCAAAAATAATATAATTCTAGAGTGTTAGCATATGGAGAGAAAGATCGACCATGATCTGGTGCACCAACCTGTCCACTTTCTAAGTCAACAGATATCATCATTCCAGGTCCTAGACGGCCCTTCATGGTGACTTT
Organism: Lepidium didymum; assembly: GCA_963920545.1. Taxonomy (NCBI): domain Eukaryota; kingdom Viridiplantae; phylum Streptophyta; class Magnoliopsida; order Brassicales; family Brassicaceae; genus Lepidium; species Lepidium didymum. Next base: position 2,993,385 of record OY986991.1, read on the forward strand.
CGATTCATCCATAGGTAGCACTCCGACCTAAATAAAGGCATGATTTAGGCCAAAATCTAAATACAATTGGTAACAAAGCCCCTGTCTATCCAAACCAATTCTCTATCTTGATTTGCAAACTTATGAACTCGGTTTCCCAGAAATATGTACCCAAAGAAAACACTTGGTGTCCTGGAGGGGACATTAAAACGCTCCTAGATGTCACAGTGAATGTTCACCACGAAACTATTTTATACTGGTTATCGTATGTCAAAATCATTTGGCATAACTATGTCAAGAAAGACAAACAAAGAAAGTTCCAAAGTGATTAAACGAATTGGTTTTACCTGTCAGGACCAAAGCTTTAAGATTCAAGCATAAGTCAAATCATCTGCTGGAAACCAATACCCCCATGCTTAGATAAAGAGCACGTACAAAAAGTAAAAGATGAGACGCACCTCAGAGGCTACATAGACAACATTATCACTTGTCCGCCAATATCTAGCAGGTCGAAGTCCATTGCGGTCAAGGCAAGCTCCAACAGTCTTTCCATCACTGCATCAAACAACTCAAATTGAGTAAGTTTTGGAATGTGAAAGCAGAAGAAAGAAATGTGACGGACTTGCTTGCTAGACTAGCTACCACTTCGAGTGACAAGTTATCATCAGGGTCATTTGCCCTCCAGTTTTCCATAATTTTGGGTACCATCACAAGAAGAGCAGGAAAGATCTGAGTGATCAAGACTTACAAGCCTTCTAGAAAAGTTGTAAATACTCAGTATTCTTAGTAAGAAAGACTGTGGAGGAATAAGGGGAGCTGAGAGCTTATATCTTATGCACATGACTAAATTTTCAAGGGTAAGAAACCTTCATGCAATTTACCTGAACAATACCAAAGCAGGTCCATCCCAGGGCTCCATCTGTCCCTTGTAATAATCATAAAAGTCTACCGCCTACAGTTGGAAAACAGATAAGAAAAGGAATTGCAAGTTGCAGGTAACCATAAAGAACGAAAAAGCAAACACAAAGCACTACCTCAGGGTATTTAATCGACAAAGTCGGGTGATTTTTATATGCCTCTGGGACAAGAATCATAAGGGATTCCTCTGGAGTTCGGCCACTTCTTATCAAAAGCTGCACAACCTCAATAACATAAATATATTGAACCCTTGCAGCAATAAAACAAGTCTATAAGCTAGGCCTTGAGGTTATTATGAAGACAGTGTAAAGTAATGTACTTGCAAAGTGTGTCACTTTTTTTATGAATTGACCGTTACATGTCAGAGAAATTTTTGTTTTGTTGGTGACGGTAGGACAAGTTTTACTTATGCAGAATAGGACAAACACGAGAGAGACTACTACGTTTCTTTTTTGGTCCAGAAGTGGATACCTCGAAGAGAATAACAACAGAGAAACAGAAGATAGGAGTTTAGATGATTCATACTTCCGCTGCACTATCAAGGTTAGAGGAGTCTGATGCCTTTGGATTGCTAATAGGACGAATATCATTTTCACGTCCATGCCAGACAGGCGATCTTAAAGATGCTTCTCGTGATGTCATCCAGTTTAGGTTCCCCTGCAAAACTTGTTCAGATTCAGTGAAGAGCACCTAGCTTAATCTTAGATCCAACAAACCAATCGATCCGAAGAGAAACATAACCTGTATGGTATTGATCTCCCCATTGTGTCCAAGAAACCTCATGGGTTGAGCAAGAGGCCATCTGGGACTAGTATTTGTGCTAAATCTTCGATGATAGATGGCAAACGCAGACTTATATAGATCATTTTGAAGATCGGGGTAATATAAACCAAGAACTTCTGAACGGAGCATTCCCTTGTAAACAATGGTCTGATTGGACAAGGAGCTAAAGTAGAGCTCAGAGGCCCAACTTTCAGAAGCAACTGCTCTTTCGATCAGCTTCCTGCAAATGTAAAGTTCTCGTTCAACGTCGTCTACTTTATCGTCTTTGACAATTCTAACAAAGACCTGTTCCGTATTTGGCATCGTCTGTTTGGCATTATGACCGACGATGGACGGTTCCACTGGGACATCTCTCCATCCAAGCACCTCCAGGCCTTCTTTCTCAAAAATACTTGTAATCACTGAAGAGAGATTTCAAACTTGATTTAGCAAGGAAAATATTACATGCTATACATAGAAGTAACTATAGCTTAGAGTGAATATCAGAGCAATAATTCACAACCAACATGCATACAACTATTCCTAGGTTCACCTTTCTTGGCTTCTTTCCTAATGTTGTCATCTCTCGGTAGGAACAGCATTCCAACACCCGTATGCATCTTATCAAAAGAACTCATTCCTTGCTTCTCAGCCCATTCGTTAAATAGGTCCCAGGGAATGGAAGTCATCAAACCAGAACCATCACCAGAAGCATTATCAGCACCACAACCTCCCCTGTGTTCCATACAACCTAGTGCTATCAGGGCATCATTTACAATTTTGTGTGTAGCCTTATTCTCCAGGTTCGCGATGAACCCAACACCACATGCTCCCCTTTCTGAAACTATATCTTCCAAGTACGCCACCTGCCACGATACAATTAAAACCTCGAAAAACCAATAACCAAACCTATGGCAAGTGAAATTTTAAGCTCAGGACTTGCACAAAATTTCAGTATAATCCATATATATACACACACCAGAACTCAAAAGTGCAACAGTCAAAAAGCAAAACCTAGATCAACAGCAGATGAATATGCAAGCTTCTATGTGATCGCAGAGAAGAACGATTACCTGAGGTTTCAAATCAGAAAAGGAAGTCGATGCATCACCAGCGGTCCGGTCGGAACTCAAAATTGCTTTTGCCGATAGTGGAGACCTTAGAGAGGACTTCAACAGTGGACTGTAGCCTCGGAACCCGGAGACTTCATTACGCCGTTTGATTCCCTTGGAGATACAGTAGGATCCGACGAAGTCAACAGAAAAGAGAGTCTTAGTAGAACTTAATTTCGCGGAAGAGAGAAGCCGGGAAACAGAAGACGAAGCACCAGAAACGCCGGCGCCGGGAGATTGTAACGCCATGAAATAAAGCTCCTAAGAACGTGAAATAATCGCAACGATCGATCGGATTTCGAAGTTCACTCTCTCTGCGACTGTTGCCGTTGTTTTCACAAAGTCAACAAGGAAGCAGAAATTTATCCCCTACGGTGGAGTGTACGATACACCGGAATCGAAGTACTAGTGATATTTTCTGAAAACACGGCACGAGCTTAGTGCTCAGTGAGCAAGCCACGACTATACGAGACTCGAATCCCCGTCGCTTTTTCGGTTGTTGTAAAGGTAATGAAAGAAAAGCTGGCTTTATTAGCTCTAAACGCGATCACGTTTTTCCAAGATTTAGCGGTGCGTTTGGTGACGCATGTGTGTTTGCTTATATTGGATGAATTTAGACTACTATTTAATGTTGAATAAGTAGTTAATAGATAAATTAATAATGGCAAGTGCTTGGTGCAATTCAAGAATACGTAATCATTTTCAATAAAACTAGAATATTATTGTAACTAAATAGCGTTCGAACGGTCGCTAATCTAATTTTATATTGTACACTGTGGGGACAAATGGCAGTAAAAAACAACATGATCTCCGAAGTCCTTTACAAAAAACGACAACAACAGCAATAGTTAGACTGAGAACAATTATTGGAATCTTTATTATTTTTTTTATTTTTTTTTGTCAAACAGCTGATTTCATTAGCGTAAAAATTCCATATTACATCAACATAAAAAAAAGAGAAAATACAAATCTTTGAACAACTAAACATAATTAAAAGATAAAATACATCCAAGTAGAGTAACTCAAACACCTTAGAGCTTTTGGATAAAAGTGGGAATTGCATTCTTACCTCTTAAAAGAGTTTTGAAATATTCCTAATTCTGTTGTCATAAAAGACAAATAAACACGCCAGGTAGTTCACCGATATCAATATTCGTATCAAGCTTTGAAAAAGTTTCTCTATAACAGAAAAATTCTGTAGAGTAATTCTCTCCATAGAAGAGGAAATAAAAAGGTTAGAACGTCTCTTAAAAAAGATTAGTCTAACCATTGGGCTTAAGATTATGTAAATCCTAAACTTAAAACCTCTAAAACCCACAAGATTAGGTTTGTCCTCATAAGCTTTATTCCAACTGAACAATATAGAGTAAGTTTTAGGAACACACCTTGTTAAAAAATGGTCCACTAGAACCGGCCCATACAGAAACCTAACCCTGGGTATTCGGTTCTTTGGTTTGGTTCGGGTCGGTTCTTTCAGTTTTTGGTTCTTTCGATTCTGCAAAAGTGTTAACCAATGAGTACCGATAAATTTTGGTTCGGTTCGGTTTCAGTTCTTGAAATATGGTAACCAATAGGTACCTATTAAAATTCGGTTCGGTTTCAATTTGGTTCCGATTCGGGTACTTCTATTTAATTTTTAAAAAATCATAAAAAATCATCAATTAATTATAAAAATTTAAATATTTTAGTTTTTTAGTAATTTTGATTCAAATTAATTTATAAATTTAGATTTAGAATTAAAATTTTGGATATTTAGAATTAAAATTTTAGATTTTTAGATTATTAAATTCTATATATTTTAAATATATAATTGTATTTCGGTTCCGATTTGGTTTGGTTTTTTTATTTTGGTTTGGTTCGGTTCAGTTTGGTTTTCGGTTTTGGTTATTATGCCCAGAACTACAGAAGCCCATTAAGAAATAGATCTGTAAAGAAGCAGAAGGTGTAAACCCTAACTCCAACAGGAGCTCCACTGGCTTGGCTGAGGGATTCTCCAGAGTTGAGCCGTCTACCACGCGCCGCCCATACACACGAACACGTTGGGAGGGAGAAGACACTCCAGAATAACTCCCAGAAGAAACGAACTTTCGGCTAAAGAACTCAATCGAAAAAATTCGCGAACACAGGAACAAAAGACACAAAACATGGAAGAAAGATGAAAAGACAGAAAAAACGGGGAAGATATACCATATTCAGATCTGGCGGAGGTAGATGGAGGTGAAGACAGCAGAAGTTTCTTTGTCCTCTGAAGAAGTTTCGATCTAAATCATTACCAACCAAGACTTCCATCACAAAAAGAAACCAGAATAAAGATAACAAAAAAAAGAAGAAAGGGGGACCAGAACAGAGATAACAAAAAAGAAATAAAAAGGGAATGATTGCCAGAGAATACCCACAGGCGAGATCTGGTGATACTGGCGTCGAGAGGAGGAATCTTTATTTTCTATTTAATTTTTTTAATAAAACAAAAGATATCATCATCACCTACGTAACTAAATTGCCCAAAATTGTTTGTATTTTATTTTATAAAATTTACTTGCTGTCTTGTTCAGCGTCCCATTACCAGACCAAGAAACTTTCAATTATAAGAGGAAACACAAAAAAAATTGAAGAATCTTTATTGGTGTGTTGTTTATGAAACAAATAAATTATCGATATTCCTATTCCTTGGATCACAAGAAACCTAGAAACCTTTTCAATTGTCATCTGTAAAGACCTTGAAGATAAAGTCACGGAAACGCCTTGAGTATTGTCTTGGATCAACTGCAGATATAGAGGAAGGATCATACTGTATGCTCTTGTAAGCGTGTTCAAGCTTCTTGCTGATATCATAATCCTGAAGAATGTCGATTATGCCAAATATCATCACCACTTCGTAAAAGTCTCCAGTAGGTTCTCCTACAAGCTGCAACTCACAGTCTCCTTTTCTCATCGTTCTCTCTGCTCGAGCTGGCATGTTGGTCCCCAATCTAATACTCGCCCACCTGCAATAATACAGCCATATCTTATATCCATGTTTCTATGATTCTATTTTGAGTTTATAAGTGATGGTAATTGATCTCTTTTGTTGTGTTACCTTGAGGGATCTGAAAGAAGTTCATCAACCTCTGCTCTAGAAAGACGATGACCTGTTTCTTCTTCAGACTCACCTGTAGACAAGAAAACAATAATCGTTTTTGCTTCCCTGAATGATTCATTTAGCTAATGGAAAAACGTAAGTTATTTGGTTTGACAAAAGCAAACCTATAGGCGTTCGAGCTCCAGAAGGAATCAGCTCTCCAGCGACAGAAGCTTCTCTGAAGTGAATCCCAACTAGAAGACTGTAATCCATGATTCTCTCCTGTTCTAAGAACTCACAGTCTTTATCAATTTGCCTGTGACGTAAACAATTAGCATGAGAAAATGAAACGTACATAAACGAACTACGGAAGAGTAAAGTATACCACCTGATGAATTCTTGGTACCATGCCTTTTGTAATCTGAAAATGAAATTTAGGTCGAGGTCTTTTAAAATCGTGTTTGAATCGATTTCTGATTCAGGTTTTTCAGTTGTACGACCAAGAGAAGATCCTTTCAGATCAAACCGTCTGTGAACAGAGTACTTAGAACAAAACAGATTACCCATTATGACAAACCGGACCTGCAAAACATGTAGACCAAGAGAAAGATATGAAACCAAACCATTCCAAATTATATGGTAATGTTATGCATCTACCTTCTTTTGAGTTGGTCCATTCAATCTCACACAGTGTAGACCAAAGAATCTGATTACCAAAGAGTTCTCAAATGCTCTAACATGGTTGTAATATGCTGCAAGCATCCTCAGAAGCACCTTCATGAAGCAGACAAAAAAACGGTTTTCAGTACATGCAATCTGAATCCTCGGTAATAGCACGCAACATTTTCCAGCCAGTAACTTGAGAAAATAACTCACTTTTGTTTCCGACTTCTTCATAGTTTTTATCATGTAACGATCATCGTTTGTTAAGTAGAAAAAGCTCCCACTTTTACCAGGGGATGATAGTTCTCGAAGGGCATCATTCCCACAGATTGATAACATATAATCAGCTGGGTCTACTTTGAATAGCTTCCTCAAGCTCCTGAAAAAATTAAATCACAACATTTTTAAGCATAGACAAGACTAAAATAGTAGCAGTAAAATAGGTGGAGGGATTTGTGCGTCTAACCTGAAAACTAGTGGGCAATAATCTTTCCATTTGAATTCGACAGATTGATGTGGAGGTGTGTGCTTGGTTCCTTCGCGTGGAAACCTCCTCCATATCTTATCTTTTGGATCAAAAGCTGAAGGCTTCAGGTCAAGAGATGCCACTGGACCTTGTTTTCCAACAGAATGCCTGCGGAAATAAAATCACTAAACATGACACCAAAAACACAACCATTGCTCAATGAACATATATATACCAAATTACCAACAAAGATCAAATTGTATGACTCAGGATGCGTAGTATCTCTCAAATTTACCGGATTCCTAACTGTAGATTAAGCATAAGCTCGTAATTACGATGGCCTTTGGATATCGTCTCCCCTTGCTTCCTTCCTGGCTTGGGCAGTTTCATAGGCACAGGGCTCGACTTCAGGCTCTGAATGCCTTTGGCCTCCAATCGCATCAACTCTGCATCCAACTCCTTCCTCATATCAATACCTCCTTCACCGATTTCGGTCCCCCACATATTCATCTTCTCAAACGCTCTATCTACACCCACACTTACCCTCCCATCAACTGACATCCTTCTAGGCCTTTCCATACGCTTGGAAGAGGTCCAAACAGATAGTTTCTTCTGTGAAGGCAACGTAGGAACCCTCTCTCCGCTGCAGATCTTATACTCATTCAGATTATTAAACAAATCTTTAGGATCCCAGTCAAGATTCCCGTCATTTCCTGACGGATAATAGGTACCATTCATTTCCTCTGGATCCTTAGACCAATGGCCAACATAGAAACTCCCATCGTCCCATTTGAACGTTCCATTCCCTCTGGGGAACCCTTCATCCCAAAACCCGTCATATCTATTTCCATCTGTCCAAACAAAACTCCCTTTGCCACAGATTGTACCATTTTTCCATTGGCCAATGTAGTGGCTCCCATCGTTCCATTGGTACTTTCCTTGACCTTCTTGCATACCTCTCCTCCATTCACCATCATAAGCATCTCCATTTGCAAAACTCTTGACGCCATTTCCATGCTTCAGGTTCATCACCCACTGCCCATTATAAGAATCTCCGCTCGGACTCGTGTATGTGCCAATACCATCCATGTAACCACTTTTAAACTCTCCTTCGTATGTGGCACCAGATGGCCAACCAAACTTTCCATTTCCCATGGTTTTCCCATTGTACCACTCACCAATATACATGCAGCCGTCTGTCCAGAGGTACTTGCCATGGCCATGTGGAAAATTATCATACCATTGCCCTGTGTAGTAGTCCCCATTGGGAAGCACTCTCTCAGCATGGTAGATTTCCTCTAGGGTGCTCCTGTTATTTGTAGTCTCATCGTCATTCTCATCAGTTGTAGTATCATAATGTATCTGTGGAGCTACTGATTCTGTTCCAAAAACACTGTTTGCCCGCTTCTTAGCTTGCTGTGTCTTTCGCACGGTAACCTCCCATGCTTTTAGAACATAGCTCTGGTCCTTGCTCATTGTGTTAAACTAAGGAAAATTAAAAAGTTGTATCTAGAAACATGCTCTCATCAAAGTATGTTAAGACAGCAATCCTAAAAATGTACATATAGTCAAGAATTCAACAAACAGATATGTCATCTGTCATTTTCTTTTGCCTCCGTGGGTTTTTGTGATCTCAATGTAATTGAGTCGGAGGCAAAAGAGCTTACTTCTCCTTTCCGATTGCAGCATTATTGAATCAAATTCCTGTGGACCATGTTCCAAACGAAACAAAGAAAAACAGAGAATACCTAATGGAAGAAGTTAAAAGGGAAAAACGTCTCCGAGATTTCATCTTTTCTTATCAGTTTTACAAACTAATTTTGTCAATCAATAAAAGGACTCGTTCATATCCTCAAACCAATGAAAGCCTTGAAATTGAGAAACAAGTAAGACCCTTAAATTCTCTATGTTTAGCATCTCGTACAAAGACATTATTCTTCATTAAAATGAAAATGTTTTAAAGTGGACCATTTTAGACGAATAAATTTCCCAATTTAGAATTCGTTGACAGCTACTATTATCAGAAAGAGTTAACTCAAGCTCATTGAAGCATTTCGTCGAACAACATAAGTTCTTTCACTCACTTTCATCAATGAAATATACCAGCTCCAAGAGTAAAACTTTATAGCTTTTCCATGTAATTCACACACAAATATAATCAATCCCCAATACAAATTTCGAAAACAAAGCAAACCTCAAAAGAATAAACGAACTAGAGTCATATCTTGTTGAGCTTAGAGAGAAAGAATACGGTGGCGGAGGTAACGGCGGGGATGAACAAGTCGTTGGGAATGGAGGTCGGAGCTATACGGTTCTTGAGAAAGACGGCGATCGTAGGAACTCCAAACATAAATAATAAAAACTCTTTCACTCCTCCAACGCCTGTGAACCCAGCTCCGATCAAAACCTCCTGAAGAAGCTTCTGAAACTCATCCTTTGATAGCTTCTTCCCCGTTCCGAGATGGTGTGTCTGCTCAATTTAAGTATACGAGACGAAGATCATAACACTTTTTAATGGGCTTTATAACACTTTTAATGGGCCTAAACTTTCTTAGCCCAAAAATAAAAATGGGCCTAAACTTTCAATATTTTGACAAGGACCCAATTTTTTATGTTTTAATCGATTGCTACGTATAATTTTAATTTTTTTTCACCATTTATTTCTCCAATGTATTTTTCTTTTTGAATTAAAATTTCATACAAACCTAATCAATATTTTTTTTCTTTTATCCTTTACTAAATTTACAAAACGTTAAAAGAGAAATACTAAAGAATTTCTAATCGTACTTTATCAAATCCCATATGTAATTTATTTGTAAATATTTCCATCTAAGGTCTACTAAGAGTTTTAAGAGTTTTTAAATGAAATTATTTCTCAATTCTAAATCATAAAATGTTTGTGTATAAAGTTTTAATTTGTAAGTAAAGATACCTTTTTGTTTCAAATTAATTGATGTTTAAACGACCAAAAAGAAAAAAAATGATTGATTTTTAAAATCTTTACACAATAGACAAGTCACACACTCCATAAATTAATTTTGTAATTTTTTGTCTTTTTTTTTTTTGAAACTGGCTTAATTTTGTAATTTTTTGTCTTTTCAATACTAAAATATCATTTATTATCCAAAGAAAAAAACTTCTTTAACTAAGAACATAAAATTACGCACAATAAAAATATCATAAAATTTTAAAAAATAATTAAATTTCTACATAGATAATCATTAATGAAAGAAATATATATTTCTAAAACGTAATTTATATGAAATGGAAAGGAGTAATAAATTTATGATTAAGCTAATATTTGTTAGTCATATATCGATGTACTTGATATAGTACTTAACTCTACTCTGTATACATACACAATATGCAGTGAAAATGTACTTAATTTCTATTATAATGTTAATTTAATCTATAGCTATAAGAGATGATGTTGTCCCTCAGATCTCTTATTTGTTTTTCTTTTATGACATCTTAAAAATACATCGTGTTTTTGCATCGAATATGAACCAAAGATACCATTAATATACTTCAATAAAACTGTATAATAATTAGAAGACTTTTACCTCATAAGCTTCGTGTAATTTATCAACACTTGGCACCTTGATTTGTGTACCATCAAGTCTTCCATTGATTTCTCTGTCGCACCAAATAAATAAATATGTAATGTTGACAAAAATATATATTTATATGTAATCTTCACATCCATCTAAGATCAAACCATAATCAAAATATCCTGATGCCGACTATTTGGCTCCAACTATTTTATTTTCTTATTTTCTATAGCGTTTACTTACAAACCGACCCAACCTTAGATTAGGTTGTGTCCAACAACTTCGTGTTTTAGAGAAAAATTGGTAGAATAGCCCAATCTAGATGTTGATGTTTTCCAGTTAGCATATCAATACTACTCTATATTCGATTACACCATAAAACTAAGAAGGTCATAAATTTTTCTTAATCATCTTATAAGTGAGAAACATTATAACTCAAGTAGCATACTGCTATTTTTCTAAGTTTTTTTCGCTCTACTATATTATAATTGTGTTGACTGAATCGATATTATTTAGATTGAAGTCTAACTAATTTCAAGAAAACAATACATACAATTAGTTTGGTTTCAAAAAATTTTTAAAGATCTAAAATATAATCTTATCTTTTGTCTAACCAAACAACAATAATTTAGTTTTAATAAAAAAGATAATGAGAAGAAAATAAGATTTACTCGACAATATCAGCCACAATACAGTAGAAGTCGCAGAAAGACCATTCTTCATCATCATTTTTCTCTTCAACATGTTTGGTGTAGCAATTTTCAGCCATAGCTTCCAAATCTTTCGTGTTTACCTCTCCTTTTCCTTTTGCTTTGTTCCGTACCACACCAAACAAAAGAAAAGGAACAAAAAACATTAACACGACATATGTAGCTGGATATAACTATATAGCTATAAATGAACACTTTTAAAATAGTCTTATTTTGAGGAGAAGGAGAAAGGACGTACCGGTATTGAGAGCTTGACCCATATTGTGATTACTTCTTCTGTCTTTCTTTTTTTCTTCTTCATATTGTAACAAACTTGAAGGATAACAAATGTTGGAGATGTGACTTGTGAGGTGGGCTCAGTATCTTGGCATTTCCTGATCTATAAGCCACGTACCGAAGCGTGACAGTTGAGCACAAGGATCTAGAGATAAAAAGTGAGAGCTACTTCATTTCATAATGTTTTTCTTATTTAAAAAATACGAGTTTATTTTCTTGTGAATTCATAGTTCAATATTAGCTATATCTCAAAACTAAACTGCCTATTGTCTACTAAGATGAAACTTTGTCTTAGGTAAGGGCAAAATATTTGAAATCAAATACGTGAACTAAACTGAAATCATAGATATCGGATTGGTTTAGATATTCCTAATTTATTTGATAGTTACTCTTGGTTTATACTTTTGGATATTAAGTAATATCTCCAACCGAACCGATACCTGATCAGGTACTCGATAAATACACTTTTTTTATAGATATATATTATTAGAAAGTGTTTTTAGATATATTTTGAATATCGTGAGTTCGGTATTTTTTACATATTCGAATTTTTTTTGTTGTCTAAATTTATAGCGAACCGATCCGGAACATGACATAATTGATCCAAAACCATACTACAATTTTATCGGTTCTTATATAGATTGGAATCGATCCCAATATAATCCAAAGACTAGAATGCCCATGTCTTAGAACAAAAATATGGTCACAATATGATTGTAATAGAGTCTAGAGTGATTCAATTTTGCGCTTGTATTATACCCATAAAAGATTTTTCCAATGATTCCTATTTGGAAAATATCAAAGTGGGAAAGAGATGGAGATCTTTCTCTAACGTGTCTATGTTAAAAACATATTGGAATGGAGATAATTGAGTAAAATAATATTACATATTGTGTTGAATACGATAAACTATATAAAATTGGAAAATGAGCATATGAAGTTTGACACTTGGGAAAAATTCACATGCGATGAAGCCAGCACACAGAGATAACGTTTTTCAATATTCACTGACAAGATGACATGTATACAAATCATTCCATCGTCGACTTCGAGTCATCCCCACATCTTCTTGTTTGGACTCTTTTGAGACATTTAGATTTATAGCAACGAATGAGTTTTAAGTAAGAACTAAGCCTGTTTGACCAAAAAAAAGAGAGTAAGTACTAAGCCTAAGAATGATGCAACATTCATGGTTTCTTTATTATTCTACATTCAAATCTCAAAAATCTTTGAACAAAAATAGGAAATTTCAAACGTAAAAGGAAAAACCTAAAATTAATTTCACTATAGTCTTATAATTTTAGGTAAATGGTTAAATATATATATTTTTCATTGAAATTCGATTTTATATAAAGTATAGACGATCATCTGCATATTAAAAATTTAGAATTTTCTAGATTTATTGATCCAATTATTAATAAAAAACATATTATCCATTACATATTACACGAAAACAGCTCAATTCTTACTTTTTTTATCTCATATTAAAACATTTTACACTTTTTATTGGTTAATATATTATCAATATAATTGATATTTTTTATTAAAAAATTCACTATAAATATTTTCAAAAACTTGTACTCTGAAACAAGAAAATTAACTTTTTAACAACATTTAATATAAAATATGGCGAATAATAGATATCATAGTATAAACGATAAATATATCATTTAACTTTTATAGAATTTAAAATTATTTTGTCTGGTAGTTAGGATGATTCAGCTAATGATTATGACATATAGGATTCGTTTTCTCCATTTTACAAGTTGGTAGATTAAATAAAAATATTAAGGATTGGGTTACCTTATGGATCAGAACTTGTCGATTCAATGTTAAAAAAAAAAATTATTTCTAACTATTACAAGTATTTATATATTTAGTTTGGTAAAATTTAATTTTTGTTTGATTGAATTAAAACCTAATAAAGTTGACAAAAAAAAAGAATTAAAACCTAATAATAGAAGTGATTCCGACAAGCGCAACACATCCATAGGGATCGAACCGAGAGAGCGAACAACCTTAACTTAACAGTTAACAGTTGTCGTCGGCCAAAAAGTCTTTTAACATTGCTTCTTAACTCTGATCTCTCTATCAATCATCTCTGCCACGTCACCATTTCCCGCCTTATAGCTAGGCCCTCTCAACTCGCAAAATCAGAGCTATCAAATCACAAATCCTCCAAAAGTATAAACAATTGTTAAAGAAAAAGAAACGAAACGGACAATTTTGCTCAGAGATTCAACCTTCTCTATTAGTCTTTCGCCACCTCTCTCTCTGTAACCTTCTCGAACCCACTCTGTACCCAAAAAAAAGATTGGATTTTTCTTTTTCTTTTTCGGTGAGATTCTTATCCTCTAGGGGTTCTGATACTTGCTAGATCCATTATCAGTATTGGGTTTGTAACGAAAAATGGAGGATAAGAATAAAGATAAGGAGAAGAAATCTGTGTTTACGTACGAAGATGATGAAGATAACGACGATCTTGAAGAGAGCAGTAAGTACGAGAACGACAGTGATTCTGATCAAAGCGATTTGGGAGATCTTCCTGGTGAATCTTATCGTGACGACGACAACGATGAACCTTTTGTTTCCCAGGTTCAATGGCCTCAAAGCTTCAGGTAACTTTTTTGTAAAGCTCCAATCTTTTCACTAGTGCAAATACCCATCTGATCATGTTCTGTAATTTCTGAGTTTGTGACATTATCTGATTTTGTAATGAACTGAGAAAAGTTCTGTGGTTGTTTACTTTGATTGGTTCTTTCAGGGAAACGACTGATTCTTATACGATTGCTGCATCACCAATCTTCGGATCTCTCAGGAGTAATCCGAGTTTCTATAATCCAAGTTTCTATAGGCAGAGCAGAAGTCAATTAGATGTTGAATCAAAAGCCCCTTTGCTCCCTGAGAGGAATGAAGAATCAGATAAAGCTTCAGCTACACAATCAGCTTGGTCTCATAAAGGCTCATTTGCTGATGAAGTGCCCATTGGAGGATATGGATGCAGCGTCACTCAAACCATTTTCAATGGTAACTAAAAATGATTATGCTTTATGATGATTCTTGGCCAGTTGGCTAATAAACAAACATGTGTAACTCTCTATTTGTTACAGCGATCAATGTAATGGCTGGAGTTGGGCTTCTCTCAACACCTTTTACAGTGAAAGAAGCTGGTTGGGCTAGTATGGTGATTCTTGTCTTATTTGCGGTTATATGTTGTTACACTGCTACTTTAATGAAAGACTGCTTCGAGAACAAATCCGGGATTATCACTTATCCTGATATTGGAGAAGCAGCTTTTGGGAAATATGGTCGTATTCTTATCTGTGTAAGTGGATTCATAGATTTTATCTACTTTTGACTAGTTTTAAGCGATTCAGATCACGTGTTCTGATTTCACTAGCTGTTTCAGTTACAGAATCATGGTTTCTTATGCAATGTTTTGTGTTATTTTCTTTGGTGTGCAGGTGCTATTGTACACGGAGCTATATGTAAGTGAAGATTTCTTTTGTTGTGAACAAAACTCATGGGTTTAAAGCTTGTTTATATCTGCAAAAATTGATGTCTTTGTCCACTTTTTGTAGTCATATTGTGTTGAATTCATCATTTTGGAAGGAGATAACCTTACGGGGCTTTTCCCTGGTGTATCTTTGGATTGGCTTGGAATCAATGTTGACTCTAAACATGTATTTGGAATCTTAACTGCTCTCATTGTTCTCCCAACTGTTTGGCTGAAAGATTTACGTCTCATCTCCTACCTCTCTGGTATAATCAACTGCTTTTTTCTCATCATATCATTGATTGCCTTAGTCAAAGAATCTTTAATCAGATCACATGTTTTTTCTTTGCTTTCATAGCTGGTGGAGTTATTGCAACTGTTTTGATAGCAGTAAGTGTATTTTGCCTTGGTACAACTGGCGGAATTGGATTTCATCACACCGGGCAGGCTGTGAAATGGAATGGCATACCGTTTGCAATTGGTATCTACGGATTCTGCTATTCAGGCCATTCAGTATTCCCAAATATATACCAATCTATGGCTGATAAAACCAAATTCAACAAAGCAGTGATCACAACGTAAAAACCGAATACTTAAGTCTATATAAGTTTCATTTTATTCTGTTCTGTCCAATTCTAAGTCTAACGAGTTTTGTTTTGGCTTACTACATTGCAGTTTCATTTTATGTGTTTTGCTATATGGAGGAGTTGCAATCATGGGTTATCTTATGTTTGGTGAAGCCACTTTGTCTCAGATCACACTTAACATGCCAAAGAACCGATTTTTTTCTCAAGTGGCACAGTGGACAACGGTTAGAAAACAAAACTGGTTTTCTCTCCATTACCTTAGGTAGCTTTATTGTACACTGAAACTCCATTTTGCTTCTGCTTTACCTTCTTTTCGTTTTCTCAGGTTGTTAATCCGTTTACAAAATATGCTCTCCTGATGAATCCACTTGCAAGAGGTATAGAAGAACTATTACCCGTAAGAATGGCAGAGAATGTATGGTGCTTTCTTCTTCTAAGAACAGCCCTCGTCGCTTCTTCTGTTTGTTCTGCTTTCCTTATCCCATTTTTTGGTAAGAACATTAAGCCAGAAACGTCAAGAATTCACTCTCATGTCCTTACTCCATTTGCTCCATAATTACAATTGGTTTGTTTTCTACACAGGTCTTGTGATGGCTCTTATAGGATCTCTTCTCAGTATACTAGTGGTTAGTTTTCAATTTTCATCATCTCTCCCTTCGTCAAAGTCTTCAGTATCCGAAAAAACACTATTGTTATCATGACGCTACACACACATTCTCGGATCAAAACACAAAAGTCTTATACATAATTTGTCTGTGTGGTTCAGGCAATAATAATGCCAGCTCTATGCTTCATAAAGATAATGGGAAACAAAGCTACAAGAACACAGGTATATAGGTTTAGCCTTTTTGGTCTCCACTTCTCAATCTCCTGAAGCAATTAGGTGAAACAAGTCTCTGCATTTTTTATATTAGTAAAGATTAACAGTGAGTTGTGTTGATACAGATGATTCTGAGTTCGACAATTGTGGCCATTGGGTTGGTAAGTGGGACCTTAGGGACATACTCTTCGGTTGCAAAGATCATTAGGAATTATCAATGAAGAACCTCCAAGATTAAAGCCTTATAGTTTCTCTATTTTTTTTGTCATCTGTTTCTCTCTTTTTCTTTGAGTTGAATGTTTTTTTGTTAAACCTAATAAAATCTTTATTAAGATTAGTTTCGCTTTAAAATTTATTAAAACTAGTGAAAGGTTTACTTTCTCATACCTGTAACGTTTGCTTTCCCATTTTTGTGTCTCTTTCAATTTTCTGAGCATTTATAGTTTAGAAATTATTTTTTCTTTCTTTTGTAAACAAATTAACTCTCTAAAATTCTTTTTTTCCCTTCGATTTGTAATAGGAAGGATCGAACCTCATATCCCAAAGCTATTAGTTGAGATAATTAACCGAGCTCGGCAAATTTAGATTCAAATTTGTACGACTATAATTTAAATTCGAAATGTCTTATCTCATGAGTCCGAACAAACAACATAATGAAAATTTTGTATAGGTGATCTGTGTAACCATGTTTACAGTTTAGAAATGGTATTTTTATTTTTGTTATTGGATTTAATAATGTAATTCATTTCTTAGTGTGTAAGTAGTAATTTAACATATAAACGTAAATATGGGCTATATGAGTGGTCAAGAGAGGCAGATTTTGTTTTTTCCAATTATTCTAAAGTCCAATAAATTAGGCGGGCAGGATGATTCTGTGTTTTTCCGATGATTAGACAATAATTAGACGAAAATAAATATGTGGGTTTTAAAAAAAAAAAAAGAAAAAAAAAACCTAAATAAAACAAATTATTTATCACATGATGTTTATATAAGTTTTTTTTTAACACTGGGTACAACCGACCGGACCATTAGCCAAATTCTTACCTAATGTAGACAGCGAGACTCAATCTTTTGATATACAAATATATATGTCTTTAGTAAACTTACCATCTGCCACCAGACTAAAGACCACCTGCTTATATAAGTTTTTTTCAAAGTTTGAAAATATATTTTTAACCTTCTTATTTATAAATTATGTGATTCAGATTTTCGTTATTTTTATTTTATAAGTATAAGATGTATATAAAATATAATTTATTTTAAAACGTTTAAACAATGTATAATTGCCTAAATTCGGTCTAAAGTCTTTACGTAGGAGGTCGTTTCCCACTTAGCGCTTAACGATATACATTTCATAACGTTTCTTTATATGTAACGAATAAAGTATAAACAATCAAAACGATATTTGCTATATATGTTTAAAATTGAAATACAAGAAAAAATCATTGTGTGATTCTAAAATGAAATGTATTATTGCTTAGTACTATTATACATATATGGGGATCATCCAAAAAAATCCAAAAATAAATAATACATCATACATCTATCCAGATGTTCTATAAAAATCCCTGATAACATAATCCTGTATATTTAGATTTTTTTCCCTCATTAATGACCATTTAGTACATCACCAAACTAGATATTTGATGTGAATTTCTGTAGGAAACAAAACCGTCTAGAAAAGATTTGATTATAATTATAAAATAAAACAAACAAATGAAAAATTTCTTCTCCCTTGAGAGATTATCATGATTTACTATCTATACTTACAAAAGCAAATATATGAGTGATATATATTCATATATAGGTTTCGATAAAAACCCTAAAACTGTAGATGAAGTTATTCTTCTTCTCGATCGGTAACTTAAAACATTTTTAATAAAAATATACATAAAAGATTTAAGATTCTTAAAGAGAACCAATGCTTTCTAAAGCATTAACATTGTAAAAACCAGACGAAAACAAACCAGAAAGACCTGCCGACATTTGAGGAACATTAAACATGTCTTCATCCAACGGTGAATAATACTCACGGATCTTTCCATCCAACGGTTCAGGATCCTCAGACGATTGTTGATGGTTATGGTCTTGATCTGCATCAGTGAAAGTGGTTGGAGATGGAGGTAAATCAGCTGCGTCTTGACCAGTGAGCTCTTGAACGAGTTCTCTGAATTTAGAAGCACAAGTTTCGACTCGCATCGGATTTGATATGTAACGAACTTTGATTGGTTTGTTTGTAGTTGTTGATTTTCTCTTTTGCTTTGATGGTTTCTTTGTTGGAGATGAGTCTCTTGTGAGTAACGTTGATGATGACTCCATTTTTTGTAAAGGAGAAAGTTTTGGGTGAGCTTGTTTTGAGCTGAATTTTTAAATATATATATAATGAGGTTTGATATAACTTTTTAGGAAGGTGAGAGGAAATTTAATGGCAATGGAGAGAAGTTACAGCGAAGGAAGGAAAAGAGAGAAAGCAAACAAAAAATATTTAATGGCTTTGAGTTCTCATCTCATCACATACGACGGCGCGTTACTCCCACGCGCGTCTATATTCATATCTTGGACCAAACACAGAAATTGAATTATGTCTCATTATTGTATTTATAATTGGACCAAACCAACAAAACAAAACAGAAAAAAAGGAAAAGAAAAAAATATTGTCGGGAGATTCACGCATTGGTTTCACATAAATGTTTGATTAATGGTCAGAGTTCCGGTGGTGAAGTGGTAAAAAGATAATGAAAAAAAAATATAATATTTTACAATTTATACGAATATGAGATTTTGCTTTCAGCTATTTGCATATTGAAAAATTCTATTTATTGGTTGTATTTTTTCTGAAAATTAGTCTGGTTTTTCAATAGATTTGGGATTTGTTTTAAGCTATTAAAAATCTTGATTAATGTATTTTTGGGACAAAAATTTACTAATTAATTTATAACTTGGAAAAAAAAAATATTTTATAAAATAAATAAAAAGAAAAAAGTATTTTTATTTAATCAGTTACTGCAAAATTTAATGATGTTTAATAAGCCAAGAAAATAATACAAGAATCAATGTTCGAGAGAAGAAAATCATAAGAATAATTCATGTTTTCTTAAAGAGAACGGAGAGTGATGTGCACGCGAGAAGACAATCACGTGAGGCAAAAAAGAGAGAATAAGTTAAAGTGAAAGACGCCATCGGCTAATTAGCCATCAGGGAAGGGATCCATAGAAGCGCCACGTCATCCTTAATGATGTAGACTTATAGATGCCATGACGTCACTTTACTCGATTTTTTTTAATTCCTACTTAATATAAATAGTAAAATTTATCATTTATTTTTAGTGGATTTACTCCACTTTAATCCTTTTTTATTTTCTAACTAATTGACTAAATACAATTAATTAGGATCCAAATATATTACTATCTCTATTTTAAAATATAAAATGTTCATGCATATTAAAAAATTTAAATATTATTTAGTAAAACTTATGTAATAGTTTTGTTTAATGTAATTTAACCAATGATATAAAAAACTGCATAATATTAATAGTCATAAATTATAAAATGTAATTTATTTTGTCTAGAACTTTGATGAAACAAAACAAAATCCTTAAAATATTTTATATTTTGAAACATATAGAGTATATGTTATTACAAATACTTGCATAAAATAATATTAACTCTATTAAATTTATTTCAATATTAATTTGAATAATTCCTTATAGTTTTTTATAGGTTATAAAACTTATATTATTATGTAAAAGATTTAACTCAGTAAAAAAAATCAAGTTCTTTTCAATTTGGTAATTAGGATGATCCACTTAATGACTATGATATGTAAAGTTTGATTTTTTTTACTACAAATTGATAGACTAAATAAAAATTTTAAAAACTGGGTTAAGTTATAAATCGGGTCTTGTCGATATAATGTTGAAAACAAAAATGTAACGAAAAAGAAGAAAAAGAAAAAATATGGCAAAACCATTGAAACCAAATGGTGCAATATTAGTGGCTAAAAATGGAGATATTTCAGTCACCAAAAACATACTGTATAAGAAAATTTATATTTATTGATGTTTTTTATTTTAATAGCAGGTGATAAATTTATTAAAGAAAAATACATTTGAATATCCCGGGATAAAATTCTATTGTATATATTATATATAAAATTGAATAATAGACCGACTAATTGTGGTGCAGAATTGACAACAACAAAAAAAAGATATCACATTTTAAATTCAATCAACACGCCGAAAACTTAGTTGAAAATTTAGTTACTTTAAAGAAACAAATTATAAATGGTGACTGATTTTTTTCATATGATTAAGTTTAGTGCATAAATCTTAATTAACGTATGAACAAGGGTAGTCATTAATTAGAGTCAAGTCAATTTGGATTTCTTGGTTTTATGAGTCAACTCAACCACATGGGCATAGTGTCTATAGCTATCTGACTCCAAAGTCAAGTTTGACGTTGTATAATTGATAGTACTTCTCATTTAATTGATTTCACTCTATTTTAATCCCATCTATATTATGTCAAAATTTATAAGTACTATTTAAGAAATAGAAAATTCAAAATATTATTACAAAAAAATCATAATAATTGGAAAATAATTGATAGAAATTGAAGGCAAAGGGGGTCCAGGTGGACAAGTGGGAAGAGAGAAAGTAGAAGTGTGTGGTCAGTACTAATTTAGAGCTCTTAAAATTAAACATTAGTTTGGGCCCTCTAAATTTCCCTCACATAACTCCTAATTATAACTTCACTTTCGTTAAATACATTGTATATAAGGTTTAATTCACTACCGTAATTCACGGTGGATTATATAGTGTATTTAATTAAAAGAAAGTTGTCAAAAACTTCGAGAACTATTTAGTAGTTTCAAGAAAATGGAAATTGACCAAATGGGTCTTCAAAGAAGTCAAGTCACGTGTCCGTACATAGAAAGAGGCTTTTGCATTATTCTGATGACTTAATATAATTCCCAACTTGACGACTTGGCTCGACCTTCGTATACCTTACGACCACAAAAGTCTACTATATTATCACGAGAGGTTATTATCATATTTCATATAAATAAATTAAAAATATTTCTTTTCTCCTGACTCGATCATATAATATTATTAGAGATATAAAGATAACGAGTGGATTTTACTCTAGCTTATATTATATTAAGTTAGAATAACCTCATTTAATATAGGATATTAATCACATTATAACACGTCCCCTCAAAATAATAGGTGATATAATCGAACATCTCAACTACTACAACATACACATCATCATAATACATATATGTTGGGCAGATCCACAACAGACGCATATCATCATGCATGTTTGATGAGCCAGAATCTTGAGTTCTGATACCATATAAAATTATGGACTTCTAATTCAAAACTAACTGGCAATGAGTGGAGAATCTCTTATCTTATATATAATATTTAAGTCTCATCTAAACTCCCGATGTGAGATGTTTATTTGTTAGAATGATATTCCACATCGGAAGTTGGGGTCATTTTAACCTAATATATATAAGCTAGGGGTCTATCCACTAATTGCTAATTAGTTTTGAGTTAGAAGCCCATAATTTACATGGTATCAGAGCCTGAACTCACGATGCCCCACCCGAACCGATCTGACCTATCGAAAGAGGCCCGATTAATCTGACCCGAAATTGATCCTATAATGGATATTGTCAAGACTAATGGCTAGACGGACCATTGTCTTGAGGGGGTGTGAGAATAAATATCCTACATCAAAAATTTAGATAGGACTTAAGTACTATATGTAAGATAAGAGTTTTTTCACTTATTGTCAATTGATTTTGAGTTGAAAGCACGTAATTCTATATTTTTATTATTATTTTATCTTTCTATTCAATTTAATAATTGCCAGGCTAAGAAATTGGTCACTTACTTAATTTGTCTCTCATCTAATTTAATACCAAGTAATAATTTTGGCTTTCACCTGGTTTTAATTGAAATAGTTAGAATATAGATTGAATTTTATTAATCTAATTATTATTGATAAAAGTAAAATAAAAAGTTAATACTTGTTACGTTACCCATTTGAACTCTTTGGGTTTTATCATTACATGTACGATCATTTTGAAGTTTAACGTTGCAAACTCGAACAACAAAAGCCTTTGCATTGATGAATTATTCACAAATTGTGAATGACAAAAAATCAAAAACTTTATTATTACAAAAGCAAAAATCATTTAATCTAAAACTTTCGGAATTTGTCGGTGACAAATTTCTCATATATCTAGCTAATGAGTTGGGGCTAATAACCGAATTTGTTGATATAATAAATACCAATTTTGGGCCTAATTAGAGAAATTGCAGCAATGTCATTAACCGAAGGAATTGGTGAATTCAAAAGCTTCGGACGCTAACGACAAAATTAACGTAATTGTGGTTGCATTGTTCGAAGAGCACGTACAGATGTGTTGACTTTAAAAGTAAACGAATCCAAAAGTCTTCTTTGGAGATTTTTTTTTTTTTTACAAACTGGCTGGTTCATAAACTAAATATAAACAATTAGATTCAATTTTTCGATTTCTAAATATGCAAGTGCACCTATTTTTAATAAATTTTTTACATGTCACTAAATTAAAAATCACCTGCTAAATCATTTATTTTTCTTATTTTATTTTATTCTATCTAAATATCAATTACACTTATCTTCCAAACCACTTATTTTTTCTTATTTTATTTTTTATTTTCTCGTACAATATTACGTATTTAATGCATCTAGGGTCTGCATGTTACACTGTATTCTTTTTCTTTTATTGTCCACCAAACTTTTATTCAAAAAAGAAATAGAACTATTCAACAACTTGTCTACAAAGAGACTCGAAAAACTTAGGCCATGTGTATTATTTATTATATGTAGTTATTTACTTCTTTTTTTTTTGAAATTTAAAATTTATTATCAACAAAAAAATTTATATACAAGAGTGATAAAAATAAAATGCTAAATTAATAAACTTTGCAAACAAGAAAATAATCAAGCTCAAACTCAATGAATATCAAACCATCGTCTGAGAAGACTTTCAAGTCTGTGAGGAAATGAGTAATGATGGGAACTGATCATGTTTCTAATCACTCTATCAATAAGACGGGAATTGGAGTGAGCATTCAAATAATCACGACCATGAATACGATAGTTCCTCTCTCGCCAAATATAATAGATCGAAGTCTGGAACACTAGGCGAAGAAGGATAAAATCAAGTAGATTCCTATCCAAAACAAGAGAAGAATTAGAGTCAGAACAATTAGGAGTAATGGAATCCCCAAGAAGAGATCCACAAAGGTCAGACCAAATAGTGAAGCTGTGTGGACAAGTAAAGAAAAGATAATCACGAGATTTATCTCGCTCGCCACATAAAACACAGTATTGAATGCTTACCCAAAGTCTCATCCTAGCCCATGTTGATAATCTTTTCCGCAGGACAAGCCATGAAATAAAAGCAAAGTGAGGGACAGATTGAGGAAACCAGATAAGGCGATGCCAAGAAACCAAAGAGTGGTGATTGCAGAGCTGATTCCATGTTTTGGAGGCAGATAATTGAGCTTGAAAATCAAAATTTGAATGTCTCCACCATCAACAGACAGAAGAGGAAGAGACCTAATGTGGGAAATAAAGTCAGCAAAAAGTCGAGATCGAGTATCATGTGGGAGCCAACCAGCAGAGGAAGAAAAGGCCTTTTAAAACAGTAGCATGTCTGGATACACCTAAGTATCTAGTCCCAGACTAACCTGTAGCTTCAATTAACTTTCCAAAAAGGTCCAATTATCGGCCCAATATGAAGTGTTGCAGCCATAAACCACTTCAATTTTAAGAAAACTGAAAGTAATATGACGAAGCTTCAACAATTTGCGCCAACCCCAAGAGCCATTAGAACCAGAATGAACATCCCAAAATGAGTTACTCTTCAGTAAATAATGGTTTATCTAGGCAACCCAAAGAGAGCAAGACATAGTGAGTAAACGCCAGATAAGATGAAGAGAGAAAACACATGAAGTGTCTCTGAGAGCGCGAATACCAAGACCACCTTCAGATTTTGGAGTGCAGACATCACGCCATGCAACTTTGGCTTTTTGAGCATCATTAGGAGAACCAGACCAGAGGAAGGCACTATAAAGCATGTCAATCTCATCAAGACATTTACTTGGAAGCCTGAAAGTAGAGCACCATAAGTTAGCAATGCTAGTAATAACAAATTTTATCTACTCCAAATGCCATGCAAAGGAAAGGGATTTAGTTGCCCAAGATAGCATTCTAGATTTAACTTTCGAGATCAGGGGCTCATAATCTGATTTAGTCATTGAACGAGAGAGAAGAAGTAGGCCCAAATAACGGATGGGAAGAGAACCAACAGAGATACCAGTTGCATAGGCTGCAGAGAGGAAAGAGTTATTACCTATACCTCCAATGAAAATAGAAGATTTCAAAATATTAATATGTAACCCAGACATATCAGCAAAATTCTTCATAACATTCAAAATACCAGCCAAAGAGTGAGGAGAACCATTAGTAAAAACCAATATGTCATCAACAAAACTGAGATGAGTAATGTTAAGATCCTTGCATTTAGGATGATAATCGAAAATAGAATTTTGGGCAGCTTTGTTAAGCATCTTGGACAATACATTATTGAGGATGACATACAGATATTGAGAGAGTGAATAGCCTTGACGAAAACCTCTAGCACTCGAAAAAAATCCATGCAAATCACCATTAATTGATACTGAAAACATAGTAGTGGAGAAGCAAAGATGGATCCAGTTAATGAAGATATCAGGGAGCTCCATTGCTCTTAGAACTGTAAGAACAAAAGACCAGTTAACAGTGTCAAAAGCCTTAGAAATATCAAATTTGATGGCGCATCTGGTGGAAATAGATTCTTTGTGATAGTCTTTGACGAGCTCAGATGCCAAGATAACATTCTCAAGGAGTAGGCGCTGCTTAACAAAAGCAGTTTGATTTAGTTCAATGGCCTGAGGAAGACAAGACTTTAAATGATTTGCAATAATCTTGAAGATGACCTTGTACAAAAGGTTCCAACAAGCAATTGGCCTATAATCACTCATGGATATGGCATTTGAATGCTTAAGAACCAAGGTTAAGGCAGTAACATTAATTCTTGTAGGTAAAAAGCCATACAAGAAAAAAACTTAATGGCAATAACAAAATCACCTCCAATGATTGGCCAAACAGCTTTGAAGAACTCAACTGTGAACCCATCAGGCCCAGGTGCTTTGTTTAAAGGCATGGAGATGACAATAGAGAGAATCTCCTCAGCAGAAATCAGAGCCACCAAACTAACAGACAGAGAGTTAGGACATTTGAAATCAATAAGATTTGAGATGCCTTGAATTTGGGAATTTGAGAGAGAGGGAGACTCCTCCTGTAAAAAATCCTGAAAATGGGAAACAACAGCATTTTTAATAGCAATAGGGTCAATGACAATATTTTCAGAGTTTAATTAGTCTTTTAATGGCAATTCGAGCTGCAAGATATTGAGTGATACGATGGAAGAATGTAGTGTTCTGATCACCATCACTTAACCACTTAATTCTTGATTTCTGACGGTAGAACTGCTCTTCAATATGAGCTAAGTGGTGCCATCGAGTGGAGGTAGAAGAAGCTTCTTGAAAAGAAAAAGGACTTGGAGAGTGAAGAGCTGCAGCTTGCTAAAGGCAAAGACCATCATAGGCAGCTTTGGTCCGAGTAGGTAAATCACCATAGTGAGTTTTGTTCAATACGCAAAGAACTGGCTTGAAACACTTAAGCTTCCTATGAAACAGATATAATGCAGAGCGAGAGTGGTAGAGAGGCGGAGAAAGACTCCAAGAGTTCTCCACATAAGGCAGAAACTGATTATGATTGGCTAAAAAGTTAAAGAACTGAAAGTGATGCCTGTTATCACCAGTATGAAAAGACAGAGTTATTGATCCGAAATTCCACTTGTATCAAAGGTGTGAAAGAATGAGAGAAATACTGAAGCTAACAATCGTTTATCAAAACTCAATCAAGTTTCTTGCCAATAGGGCCACCATCACGGTTATTCCACCAAGTAAAGTGAGGTCCATAGTAAGCAAGGTCTAAAAGAGAGTTAACTGATACCCAATTCTGAAAATGAATCATACCCTGATGATCAAAGCGGTAATCGGATGAACGAGAATGCTCAGAATAGGAGAGGATCTCATTAAAATCACCAAGAAAAACCTAAGGCAGAACGAGATGATGATGAGCAGAGATAACATGCGATAGTTTATACCATAAAATGTGCCTATCATCTTCAAAATTAGAACCATAAACAACTGAGCAGATAAAAGTTTGACCAGTTGAGATAATCTGCATACCACAAGTTATATGTTGAGCAAAAATTGCCAAAGGAACAACCCGAACATCATCTAAACAGCAAAACCATATTCTTCCAAGCTTGTGATGATTATAATTGGTAAGGGCTTTCCAGCCATGAAGACAAGAATCAATAATTCTAAGAGAGTTTTCCTGAAGAACCAGAGTCTCAATCAAACAGCCAAAGAGAGGCTTAACATCCAAAATCTATTTTTTCAAAGCAACATGCTTGCGAGGCTGATTGAAGCCACGCATATTTGAGGCAAAGAACGACATCAATGCTTCTGAGAGAAATTTTTTTTAGTAGTAATCAGACCAGATATGAGTGTAAAGTCTTTATCCTTATCTTTTTAAAAAAAAATATAAGAAGATTTAGATTTAACATCTTTAGGTCTAAGCTTGGAGCGAGAATCCAGAAGAAAAGAATTCTCCACAGCCTCCAAAATTTCACATTCTTCAATATTCTCAAGGGCCTAAAACCTAGAAGAGAAAACTGGTCGAGAAAAGAAATTATATGAAGATTCAAAGGGTGGCTTATTACAATCAGAGAGTTTAGAGAAGATACGACCTGATTGTCTAATAGTGGTCCAGTCAAGAGACTTATGACCATCATCAGATTCCAAAGGTGAACACCTAGTCAGTTGAGTACTTGTTGGAGCAGCAAGACTAGGTTCAATTGAAACAATAGTCTCATGAGTCATAGTAGAAAGTTCTGAAATCAGAGCATGTCCAGCATCAGCAACAACCGACTTCGTTGGAGTAGAAGAAAATACAACAAGTGTATCATTTTCAGCAATAATAGGCGAAACTTGTCCATGAACAGAATGAAGATTTGTAGAAGTCTGGAGAATGGTAATCAGTTTAGTTTGAATCTAAGAATTACAGGACTTAGATTCATGACCCCATTTATGACAATCAACACATCTTCTTGATAACCATGGATAAGATACATGAATCTTAGCCTCAGGGATGTTAATCCAAGAAAGAAGAGGATTCTGCATATTGACATTAATTAAAACACGGGCTACATCGAATCTGAGGCAATTCTCCATCCTAGGGTGGAGCTTAATGGGTGCACCAATATGGCTAGCTAAGAAACTCAGCCCCTTATAAGAGAAGAAGTGTTTCAGAACATCACCAAAATCAACCCAAAGAGGAAATGAAGTAAGTTCAGGATCAGTAGAGGCAGACTCTAGAGACCATTCACAAACCACCATAGGAGACTCTCCAATTTGCCAAAATCGACGACATAAAACACTACTGCGAATAGGTTCATCTTCAATACAAAATAAAACTGAATTGGCAGAGACAAAATGAGTATTAATCTTGAGAGTCTTCTTAGAATTTTGCCAAATTTTATTAACGGTAACATGAATAGAACCTATGTGAGGCACATCACCAATGAAGTTTCCTGGAACAAACGAAGACCATAAAGGAGTAGGATCCGCAAGAACATCATCCGAAATTGAGGAAGAACCAACTATACCATTAGAAAAATTGAGAGATAAGTGGTAAGAGGTTACCGAACCAGACGACTTAGTAACATTGACCCAATCCTTGGTACCATTCAACAAAGTTGGAACAAGAGAAACCGATTTCAAATCAGGGAGAAGAGAGATCGGGTTTGACTTTGGAGATACAGATGGGTCAACCTCCATGGAGGCGACACCAAGAAAACACAAGCATAGCCAAAGATGATGCAAAGAGAAGCAAAATCACGAGGAGGATAATGCCAAAATCAAACCACAACTTGCGAAAAAGAGAGGCCATAACTCAGAAATTGAGATGAGAAACAAGATCGGAACAGGCAAGCGAAGGCTAGTCACCAGAAAGGAGATCAAATTCGAAGTCGGAGAACAGAAACGTCAAAATTGCCTAACCGCCTCTAAAGGTAAATGATTAAAGTTTCTCCCCATTCTTAACTATTTTAGTCCTATACATCACTAACTCCTATTTTATTTTATTTTTTGATAAAAGCTTTCTGTTATTTATTTCCTATACACTATTTCATAACTTAAAAATAGTTGTCTATAAAGATACTTGAAAATATCGAGCTTAGATGGTCCAGTTGGATTGTCCCTGATCTAGCTAGGTATTATGTGGTGAGTTCGAATTCCATCTGCTCTAGTGAGAACATTTAGACTATGGATTAGAACTTATTGATCTAGTAGTTGATTGTTGACAAAAAAAATAAAGAGTCAAAAATTTATTATTAAGTTATATAAATATATAGTCTTAATTTTGTTGAGATTTACATAATAAGATTTGCTGACTTGTCATTGAGAATATAATCTCTATATGTAACTTTTAATAATTATATGTAAATTCTAAGAATTTCATTTGTAATAACACATATTTATGAATTTTTAATATATGTTTTTGTGTGTATGTAGTTTTTTTTTTTTTTTTAATATTGGGCCACAACATGCCGGTCCATTAGCCAAATTCCTATATAATGTAGGCGGTGGGACTCGATCCCTGATTGTGCAAGTGCACATATCTTATGTAGACTTACCATCTGCCACTAGATTAAAAGACACTTGCGTATGTAGTTTTCTTAATAACAATTAAGTAAGTGTTATTGAAAAGAGCATTTTGGATGATTTTAACGTAAAAACTAAAAGATTTCAAAATATTTGATAAAAATAGTGAGATTTTATTTACTCTTGATAACAAAATACATTAAAATTCATCAAAGTCAGAATACTATACAATCAAATCAAGTTTGTGTAACAAAAATTTTAAATATATTTTAATGTACTTTATCAAATACATGATCTAAAAGCAGCATGTTTTTAACAAATTTTAATATACTTTGTCAAATATATATTGAGTATCAACTACTTTTATTGGATTATTAAGTTATATAAAAACAGTGTCACAGGTTGCAGTGTGGCGGATGCATGAAAGCCAGTGGTGGGATCCATGCCCTATACTAATTTTTTGTAAATTTTTTTTATACTTTTCAGTTTATAAATTTTTATATATTAAAATATGAATACTTGCTCCATATTAAATATGGTTTTAGATCCGCCGCTTTAACAACCCTTAATTTTTTATTTTTTTTCAACAACATCCCTTAATTATAAATCTAAAAACATTTACATCCAAGTATCATTGGACCAAATTCACCGAACAAGAGAAAGTCCATTGGACCAAATTCCAAAAGCAACAACACTTACAAGTCATACAACATTCTACAAATTTCTTAGAAATGATAAAGAAGAAAGCCCACTGGACCCAACTCCAAAACCAAGCCCTTATCCACTGCTTGATCAAGTCCAAATTTTTTTTATATCCTTGGTCCAACGCCGCAAGGATTGACCAAGTCGGTATTGGTTTCGTGAGATTTTGGTTTTAAGATTATGTTGATAGATCAATAAACCAACTTTTGTTCCATAATCTTAATGTATGTCTACGGAGTAGTTGGACGTTTGGTTAAATTAGCCTTCACAATAAAATAAAACAGGTAGTTGGGAGGCTGTTCGCAATTCCTATACATTTACTTTGCCTCAAATGAAATTTAATTTGGTTGGACAAATAGTTTTTTCTATGGCAATTTGATTTTAGATAATCGCAGTTATGTTCAGTTTCGACTTTGAAAAACAAATTTTTTTAGTGGATCTCGACCTATGGACCTAAAATGAGAGAAGCGAGCTCAGCTGTCAGACACGACAGAAACTCAAAGGTCACTATCTGTCACTGAAGTTTTATTGACCCAAACCATTGGTATTGGTTCTGCCTCTGCTCCACCTAACTTTAACTGCATTTATTGCTCACCCGAATCTAATGTTGCACCTCAGATTAAATAGCCTCACAACGAATCTTTACAACCTCCAAACCAGCAGACCATTATTGTTCACAGTTTCATGTCTGTGCAAACATGGCTTCAACTTCAAGCCTTCTTGCTTAATGCTACTTGTAAATATATAGACACACACACAAAGCGTGACTATATTAGAGAGCTACTCTTGAATTGCGTGTGTGAATAGCGAAAAAGGCAAAAAAATACTCTTCTTTTTCTGTGTTTGTTGAGCCGTAATCTCTTTCTCTACCCATTAATCCTATTCAGTTCTTTCACTTTTCTTTTTGTTTCTACCTCAATGGAGATCAAGTACCTCACTTTCCTTTCGTTCTGTTTCTCCAACATGATTTGTGGGTTACTTGCAGTTTCTTGCCTTGCAAGAAGCTTAATCTGTAATGGGCTAAGAACATTACCATGGAGAAAGGAAACTACGAAGAAGAAGAATCCAGAAGATGAAAACAAAATGTGTCTTCTGGATTTGCCTGATTTAACATTAGACTGCATTTTAAAGAAGCTTTCTCCATCTGAGCTATATTCTATGGCTTGTGTTTGCTCTGAGCTAAGAGATAAATGTATAAGCGATCATCTCTGGGAGAAACACATGGAGACAAAATGGGGAAGATTAATGGGTGATGCAGCGATTCAAGAGTGGAAAACTCATGTCGCCACATTAATGATGTGTTTCAGAAGTCCAAATCGAGTAAAGAGTAAACCAAAATGGAGCTCGAGCATTGTTGCTAATCTTAAACCGTTTTCATGGTTAAGCTCAAACCATGGCTGCAACAATAGAGATTCATCATCATATTTCGCACCTATTGATTCTGTAATGTATTGGTACTCAAATCTCGAGAATGGCAAGTTTTGGTTTCCTGCTCAAGTCTACAATCGCGAGGTAATGCTTATGATCGAATCATAAACAAAAGACCTAAAGATTTCACCATTTTTTAGCTGAATGTGGAGATAATTTGCATCTTTTTGGTTGCAGAACGGACATGTTGGATTCATGATGTCTTGTTATGATGCTAAGATCAGATATGATTATAAAATTGATACATTTCAAGCAAGGTAAGAAAATCCTGACATTCCCGGTAAAAAGTTATTTTTTTTCTCTGGATTTTTAAAATTTTAAAGTTTTAATTTTTATGTAATTTCGCTTCTCAAGATATTCGGCGCATGGTCGGCGTGCGGCGGAGGAAAAGGTGACGTGGCAGAGACTGAGACCGTCTCAAGTCGACACGAAGTCACGTGATCTCCACGTGTCCGATTGTTTGAACGGACTTCGACCTGGAGATCATTTTGAGATCCAATGGAGAAGAAGCAGAGAATTCCCTTATGGTCTCTTTCTCCCCCAAATTTCTCTCTTTTAAAAATTATCACTTTTTGTAATTCTATTCTAAAATCAAACCCAATTCGACAACTTTTAGGTTGGTGGTTCGGAATCGTTGGTCATCTGCAAACTTGCAACGGAGAAGAAACTTGTCGTTGTCACTCTGACGGTAAGTGATTAAGAAAATTATCAATTTTTACTTTAGGGAAGAAAAAAAGGGAAAATTTATTGTTTATGTTTTTGCAGAGAATGTAGTGATGGAGTTCAGACAATTCAGACCAGAGTCGCCGTGGAGAAGGACGGAGATAAACCGGAAGAACCACCGTGAGACGGGAAACGAAGAAAACGGTTTTTACTGCGGAGTGAAGAAAGTAGGATCTGAGGAAGAGATTGCACAGTGGAAGCGATTGTGGCCATCACAAGATTTGGAATAGTCTTACTTACAATATTTTTGTTGAAATCTTTTCCTTTAAGATCGCAAATTTGTTGATAAATTTTTGTGAGGAAAGAACGATTTCAATTTTGTCGCAAAGAAAAAGGAGAAATTATGAAAATCCTAAACAACAAAAATGTAGGATTCTCGTTACTTATAAAAAGAGATTTTGTTTTACAAGAAGAGAATTTGGGTTATTAATGTAGAATTAAAACTAAAGGGTTAAATTGTAAGAAGTTGAATCGGGTATTCTTTGTAATTATTCTTTAACTGTAATTTATTAATTAATCATAAACGAAAATTAATATCAATCAGCAATCGATATGGAAGTTTCCGGATTGGTCTCGTTCTGTTGACTCTTTTTTGTTTTCTCAAGTGTTGTTTGAATTCAAGAGGTAAAAATCCTTCGGTAGAATATTCCTTCGGAGACAACTTGAGGAAAGAAGGAAGCTTTGATCCCCATTCAATTCCAGATTGATTTGGCGACGAGCTCGCTTCGGGATTGTTTTGCTTTTAACCCATTTCTGTTCATCCGATTAAGATGAACGGAGGTCCTTCCGGTTTCAGTACGTACCCAGATGGAAAAACCCAAATCTTTTCTTTTGATCAGCTTCTGGGGTTTTCAATTAATGACGAATTATTCCCAACTTGCAGATAATGCTCCTGTCACGAAAGCCTTCGTCATCGCGAGTGCCCTTTTTACTGTGATATTTGGGATCCGGGGAAATTCCAAGCTTGGGTTGTCTTACCAGGTAAAATCTCAAATTGAATATTTTGTATTTTGTGATCTCTTACTCTTGTTCGATTTTTTAGCTCTTGTGGGTATAAGGATTAGAATTTGATTCTGGATCAGACTTTATTCGATATTCTTACCAGCTGGTGTACTACCTTATTATGTCATATATTATCAGTATCGGCATCAGCAAAGATTGTGGATTACGATTACGGATTATGCTTAGGTTTCCTTTTCACTGTAGTTTGCAAGGTTTTGCTTTGTTAAGAGGAAACAGCTAAACCGAATAAGATTCAGTCTCGGACTCACATTTCCATCCATTGATGTTTTTTTTACTTGGACTTATCATCAGCTAGTAGTCTGATGCTTAGTAAGAGACTAAACGCTTTAACAGATTTTGGGTCAAAATGTTAAATTGTTTGACAAAAAGTTCATCTAATCTGATTGTATATGCCAGTGGCCTTGCACCTGGAAAGATGTTTGATTGTTTTAAAGATCCTTCTTTTTGTGTTTCGTAGACTATGTAAAAATTCGGAGTTGTTTCTGTTGAAGTGGGCTAATACTTGCTATGAATAATCAGATATCTCAAATGCAGTCAATTGTATCTCTTTATATACTTCTGCCAATCTCATTGTAGGATATCTTTGAGAATTTCCGAATATGGAAATTAATCACATCAACCTTTGCGTTCTCGTCTACAAAAGAATTGTTTTCCGGCTTGTATTTGCTGTACTACTTTCGAGTCTTTGAGAGACAGATTGGTTCAAATAAGTATTTGGTAAGGGATATCTTGGCTCATTTCGTTATTCATGCAGATTTATATCATCATGACTTTTCTGTTCCTTATCAAAAAAGATAACTGTTGAGATTTCCTTCATGATTGAAATTCTATGAGATTAATGCTGCAGGTTTTCATCTTGTTCTCTGGGGCTGTATCCCTAATACTAGAGACCATTTTGTTATCACTGTATAAAGGTATGCACCTTCCAAATTTAGACAGTCTTTTCAAAGTACACACCGTTTTGGTTAGTAGTCGTTTTGTAGGAAATGAAATGCCGGTGCTTATGCACAACTGGTAGGCATTGTAGGTTAGCATAAATTAGACTTGTTACTAGTCTCACCAACAATGGAAGAATACACCGTAGGGAGGATGAGGATATGGTGATGATCTTTTGTTGGTTGCAAATGCTGTCCTGCAGATTTCTTCACTTTCATACTATTGAATATATTGTAAAAAGAATTCCCACGTTCATGATTTAAATTATCAGAAGAATTTTTTAAGCATTCTTAATAATCGCTTGTGATATGACTTTTGTACATTATTTAACACAAACGTTTCAGATATATTGATTTACACATAACAAATGTATCGTTTTTGGTAGATTCTACAGCCAACCTACTGACATCTGGACCATACGCCCTAGTATTTGCTTCTTTTGTACCCTTCTTCTCGGACATTCCGATAACAAAGAGGTTTGGAGTATTAGGTGTCCCCTTCTCTGATAAATCATTCATATATCTTGCAGGTGTCCAGGTAAACACTACATATGTTTATTTGTATGGCTCTTTGTTGCACTGTAGTTAGATTTCTTTTTCTTTATTTAACAAGTTGTCTCGGTTTCAATATTTGTAGCTTTCACTATCATCTTGGAAAAGATCTATCTTTACTGGAATTTGCGGCATAATTGCGGGTTCCTTGTATCGGTTGAACATATTTGGTATTCGCAAGGCAAAGGTTATACCTTTTGAACCTTGTACTTTGTACCAAACATCATTCATTTCCTCAAAATGTAGGTTTTGGTCACTTTACTAACACTGGTTTTTGTTTGAAATTCATGACAGTTCCCCAAGTTTATAGCTTCGTTATTTTCCCGGTTTTCTTTGCCATCCTTGAGCAGTCATTCGCAGCCACCAAGAAGGACATCAACCAACTTAGGTCGCCAAGCAGTGGCAAGTCTTTAGCTCTGCAGCATCTATTATTTGCCTCTTTAGCCAAACTCTTATAACAACCCATCTTCGTTTGCTAACATGTGATGTTTCCCTTCTTTCAGAGAGCATATCGAGCTCCAATACCTTCAACTACAGAGCCATCTGAGGAAGCCATAGCAACTCTGGTATCTATGGGATTTGACCAGAACGCAGCAAGACAGGCACTTATACATGCCAGAAATGATGTCAACGCTGCCACCAACATCCTTCTTGAAGCACATTCTCACTAAACCTCGAATTGGGAAGTTTTACAAAATTGTTAATTCGAGATGCTGACATTGCACAACACAAGAGGTATTCTTCTGCTGTGTTCTAACAGCAGAAATGGCCTTGTTTTAACGATACTATTGCCAGTGAAAGATCTGATCTGCATCCTCTTTCTCTTATTTTAGGTTTTCTTTTTGCTTCTTTTCTTTGCCGTTGTAGTTTTAGGACAAACTCCGTAGGTTTGTTATGTAAGTACAGATTTAAAAACAACATGGAGAGGCTTATTTGATCAAATTTACAGGAATTGAATTCTACTGATCTTTTCGACCTAACAAAGAGACAAAATATGGAAATGGATTATGATTATAACCATTCCGTGAAACTAGAAAGAGGACGATAAGAAAAGCTATTTCTGAAGCAATGAATATCAACAACAACAATAAACAGATTGATGAGATACACAAAAGAATAAAAATCCAAGAAGCAAGAAAGAAGCTCCTACACAAAATTTCTTTGGCAATAGACTCTTCGAACCAGTTTAGGCTTTTAACACCCAAGTAATTGGGAAGTCACGAGACTCTTGCCTGAATTATTGTGTGTTTCCTTTTGTTAAATCGTAGATACTCTAGCTTGCTACTTCTTTGCCTTCGTCCATGTTCTTTTTGGGATCATCTGTTAAAGTGAGATCCGTTTCGTACTCTTTAAATGTTTTGAAGAATGTCTTTGCACCCATCATTATGAGCCTCTCCACCATGAATAACTGATAATTGTTCTCGATAACCGGATCCAAAATCTCACTGAAATTCGATGAATAAGCCACCTTGTACCTGCAATGTAACAAGAGTTTTACAAGAACATTCCAAATAAAAACCTAACTAACTAGAATTCAGAACTTATGAGTTACTTCAGTGCGAGTGGGGAAAAGAATCCAGGGGTTCTTTCATCAGAACCGATAAAAAGAGTTCGTCCTGGTGGAATCTGCTCATGTATTCTACGAATGATAAACTCTGGCCTTGTGGCTCTGTCTAACTGTGGATATTGACTTCTTTCAACACCAAACCTGTCTTTTTTTGTCTTCAGTTTGTCACCTCTACGAACATGGATTGCATGGTAATCACCAAGTTGTGCTTTTATCTGTTCAACCAAAACTGGTTTACAGATAAGCTAAGGGCTCAATAAAACATAAGCTAGATTGCAGAATTCTGTAAAACTAATTCACCTTCTCTGCAGCATTTTTCAGTTTTGGTGCTGCCATATTAGGGAGAAATGAGTAAGGAAGCGTGATGGCGCTACGATTACTTCGATCCTTACACTCATCAAACCTACCATGAAAGGTGGATATATGATCTCGTTAAGCTAAACTATAATGATATCACTGACACAAAGAACACAAGAACAAAAAACTTCTCAATCGATTTTGTATACAGTTTTCCTAAGCTATGCCTACCATGCTAAGGGACTAGCGGTTCGGTTAAAAAGCAAAAGATTTGTTAAGTGGCTAGATTGATTTAGCTCATGCGTAGTGGCTCCATTCACATGAGCAATCCCTCGTTCTTTCAATTTCATACTCGTTGATAGCACAATGTGCCACGTTTCCGTGTTATCCAAGAGCACAGGTATCTTCTCAGATATGAAGTCAATATCATACAATGATTCCATTGCACAAGAGCTCCCCTCCCAACTAAGTACATACAAAACACAAAGAGAGATTCTTGTGTTAGAAAATGGTAAGGAAAACAAAAACAAGTTTTTGAGTTAAACTCTCACCTTTCCTCTGTAGTTACATTATCGGATCGATTGAGTAAACCTTTCTTGTTATATATTGGATTGATGCACATCTTAGAAGGCATTACAAAGGTCCTGCAACAAGAAAATTGCAGTTACAGAGACTGATCTTACCAATAAAGTTGCAGCATTATCTTCACAAAGTGCAACTAGCTATTTCAAGAACTCTATCAAAAATCTCAGGACTCAGGAGTTTGACGATGTAGAGGAAACTGCAACTTTACCTGTTAAGAAACATGGCTTCTTCAAGGGCACATCGAAGGCTAGATTCTTGATGACCCAAACCAGCACAGTTCTCGCAATTCTGACCAGGACAATCGATTCTGTCTCCCCAATACAAGTACTTGTCCGACAAACTGTGCTGTCTCTTGTTTCGAGGTGACCCCAGGAAATAACCAACTATGGTTCTCTGATACGGTAAAGCCAATTTGCCGGTGGACATAACCGAAGAAACAAGGAGAAGAAATGCGACGGCGGCTATACACAACAGCCCAAGTCGTTGAGATCTAGAGTTGACTTTTGACCTATGATGGGTTTTGCTCATTGTCGCCATTAAGAGGAAAAATAAAACAAAAAGAAAGAATCTTTGCGATGGTTAAATAGAGAGATGAGATCAGAGATCTGAAGAAGAAAGTCACGTGGGCTTCTCATCCAATTGTCAGAGACAATCACATGGCTTATCATTGCTCACGACTGCACGCAGACAAATTGTTACTTTTCCCGCCGGCAATTAAAAGAGTGCTTTACACGTTAAATATAGCGGCACAAACATATATTCTTCAAATTTAGAATTGTTTTGGATTGCTACAAAAGATAACTAGGTGTGTGTTTTTTTTTCTTATGTTACACACTTACAATTGCCTTTGTTACTTTTCTTTTTCAAACAATTGGATGTACAAAACTCGATTAATAGTCAAATCTCTGACAATATTTTGCAGAACAAACCCTATTTTCTGCGATCAAATTCGGATCAGAAAAGCAACAGAGATGATACTCAACCACCTGACTTCCTCGAGTCAACCTCAGAAACAAGAAACAGCTTCAGATCCTAGACAAGACAGCAAAAGTAACACTCAAGCACGCGACCAATACTTCCCGTCTTTTGTTGCTTTATATGTTGAAAATAGTTTGATTAAATGTCACTAGATAAAAGAAAAAAACCCAACTAAAAAGAGATATTGATGTCTCACTCTGTACATTCTTCTTCTTCACAAACTTTTTCATCCCACCCAGACCCACACACATACACCAACAGACATAGTTATTGAATCTTTGACTCAAAAGCTTACCCATGAATAACGAGAGAAAAAAAGATCTAAATTACTAAAACAAAACTATCAAGAAATGGAATAAAGAAGAAACCAGATCTTAGTTGCATCTTTTCCTCAACTAACAATGTTGTGTTGCTCTAAGCTTTCTGTAATGTCCGAGAAGACACTCCATGTAGTAATCTGACAAAACCCAAGAAACTAAGCTTGCCATCCGAATGTCTTATCCAATCCTGAAGAACAACGTGTACTGGCACAGATGGCCCGAGTCCGAGTTCCTGCAGTTAAAAACACAGGCATGTTCAAGATCAAGAATGAACAAGTTTTGCTATAAACACATTTGTATAACTTCTCTAGGTGTATTCAAATCGGTAAATGATTGATTACCGATGCAAGTTCATTAATCATGATGGGTCTATTTCCATCTTTCTCAAACAACTCATAAGCACGTCGCGCATGCTGCTCCCATGTTTCCATTGCTTCAAACTGATACACACTTATGGCTGAAGCACAAAACTCTTCAAAGTCTAGTTTCTTGTATTGCAGACAACTTATCTGCATCCCAAAAGACATTACAATGTTTAACCACCGTACTTAATGATAATAAAACTTATGGTCCATATTCGTCTTGTTTTTTACCATGTGAGCGAAATCTAAAACTCTTGAATCCTTTGTAGCATCTGTAGCAGTTTTTAAGATTGCCTGAGATTTTCATGAGAGAAATCAAGAATTACAAAGAATTCCAAGTCAAGAGGGAAGAGAGAGATAGAATCATGAAAATACAACTCACTGTTTTGTAATTCTGCATTGAGACATATCCATTTTTGCTTGGACTCAACAACGTAAATTGCTCCTGCAGATAAGCTAACTGTGGTACAGTTAATGTCTTAGCAAGAGCCTGAAACCATGAAAGAAAACCATGAATCATGAAGCTCAATAAGTAAATCTTCTAAGTAATGTGTGTCAGCTACTGCAGAATCCAGCTCACCGCTAAAGCTGATTTTCTCAATGAAGTTGACATAATGTACACTTTTACAAGCTTGTATATGATCATATCAGTTGGAATCTTTAGTTCATGCGAGCCAACCAGCCACGGATGACCTGAGAAAAAAGACGATTGTATTATTCAGATGCTCATAACAAAAGAAATGCAGAACCTTAAAAACATGATACGGATGTATTAAACCCGTTATATGGATTGAGATGATTATACTTACACAAAGCCTGGGCAGCAGTTAGTCTTTTACGGTAATCTTTATTCAGCAATCTTTTTACAAAATCTACAGCTTCAGGTGGCAGAGATGGCCAAGGAGCTTCTTCAAAATTGGGTTCTGCCTTTAGAACAGCTCGAAAGATTCCAGACTCAGTACGGGCCCAAAAGGGTCGACTGCCACAGAGAAGAATATAAGCAATCACTCCAATACTCCACATGTCAGCTTCTGTTCCATATGTACGGTGTAAAACTTCCGGGGCCACATAGTAAGCACTTCCTACAATATCATTCAACCTCTCGTCTGCAGAATTGCAAAACACCTATAAACTTTCCATTTACCAGATATGGGTTTGATAGGAGAAATCTCAGGTCAATATTAAGATCTCTGACCTGGCTTGACATAGTCAGAAAGACCGAAATCAATTGCTTTCAGAGGAGAAGTCTCATCATTTGTAGTGAAAAGAAAGTTCTGCGAAAGACAAAACAAACAGAAAGAAACATAACTGTCATCTTCACTATGCTTAAGATAGTGGAACTCATTCTAAGTGTACAACGACTGCTGATAATGTGATGGGACCAAGAAAGTGAAGTGTCACCTAAAGCCAAAATGATAAAACAATCTGCAAATTAAACATCATCATAGATTACAAAGTACCTCGGGTTTAAGGTCACGATGAACCACCCCTTGTAGATGACAGTAAGCCACTACACTAAGAATCTGAACCATAACTTTTTTAGCATCATCTTCTGAGTATTTTCCACCCCTAATGAGACCAAGTTCAAACCAATCAAAGCACAATTCATTTGGGACCAATAATTCAGATACAGAGCCATGTGTTACTAGCAATACCTTTGTAGAATTTTGTCCAATAGTTCACCACCTTTGCATAATCTGGTAAAAGAAGATCAAAGTTTTGTTATTGCAATCCTGGAATTGGAAGATGATCAAATGAACATAGGAAATCTCAGTGAGAAATGTATACTTACTCCATGACAATATAAACACTTTCATCATCCTCAAACGCATCATAGAACTGGACTAGATTCTTGTGACCAGTCAAAGCCCGCAATATCTTCACTTCTCTACTCACATCCTCAATCGCAATTGCAGTTGTCATCTGCAGACAAAAACATTTAACACTAAGCTATGAATCGAGAAACAAGCTCAAGGAGATTGCTGGCTTACAGATCTCATTTCAATACTCTCTTTCGATTCACACTAGGACCATATATACAACAACACATAGGATTCAAACACAATGGACTTCGTCAGTTTCTAAATCTAAGCTCCAACCATTTTGCAAGCTACTGTTTACATGATGCGTGACCAAAATTCAACTTAGCTCACGTAAATCTTAAAAAAAAAAGAGATGATTTGCGAATATTTAAAGCAATTTCATACTGTTTAACACAGAAAAACCAGAACAGAGTCCTTGATTATAAATCTCTGACAATGTTTTGGCATATAAATATTTAAAAAATGCACAATTCTAAACACATGGCGATGAAACCAGATTTCGAGATTCATGGTCATATACGTGTGAACAACAAGAAAAATTGATATTGATACAATTTAAAAGAACGAACCTTGGATTTAGGAATAACTTTAACAGCAACTTCTTGACCTTTCAAGCTTCCTTTTTTACCCTTAGCAGAGCAAGTATACCCAAAATGTCCACGACCCACTTCACCATCAATCTCGTAGTGTGAACTGAAATGTTTCGAGAACCCAAACCTCTTATCAAGACCGATCTCGCACTCTTTACCTTCAGGAATCGAAACTTCATTGGGCTTCATTGAGCCATAGCGACGCGCGAGGAAAGCACGTATGTGCTTAGCAGGTGAAGGAGGAGGGAAAGGTCTCTTAAAGATACGAAGAGGCGTAGAACTCACGCTCGAGATTGAAGGTGAAGATTTAAATAAGCTAGGTACAGGACTAGGGCTGTAAAATGGAAATCCGGATGATTTCGCCGGCTGTGAATTCGTCGGAGCTTCATCGGTTTCTCCGGAAACTGGAAGGTTGCTCTTTGATTGCTCCTCGATTGGTTTTCCATGACAGATCCCCATGAATTGTTAATTGAGAATTCAAAACAAAAGCTTGAAACTTTGAATCAGTTAAGTTACGAAGCAGACAAGTATACTGATATCATGTAGATACAATTTTCCTGGGAAAGTGAAAAGTAATCCCAGAAATCGAGACACCAAAACCCAGAAAACAGAGAAGAACAAACAAAATTCAGTTATTTTACGAAAACGACTGAGAATTTGAGAGTAAATTAATGAGAGATCAAGAGGTAAGACAAAGATAAACCACACGCAAACATGAAGGAGAGAAGCGAATTTA
This sequence comes from Lepidium didymum, assembly GCA_963920545.1. Classification (NCBI taxonomy): domain Eukaryota; kingdom Viridiplantae; phylum Streptophyta; class Magnoliopsida; order Brassicales; family Brassicaceae; genus Lepidium; species Lepidium didymum. The sequence continues at coordinate 3,035,245 of OY986991.1, forward strand.
GTTCCAACAAGAAGCAAAGTTAATAAGTAAAAGATGAGAAGCAAAAGCAAAGTGTTAAGAATGAAAGGAAAAAAAAGGAAGAAGAAGATGCTCTTTTAGCAGTAGCAACAAGAAAAAGGGAGAAGATGAGAGAAGAAGCATAAAAGAGAAGAGAATCAAAAAGAAAAGAGAATCAAAAAGAAAGCAAGCTTGATTGATTTCCTTTTTTTTTCAATTATTTTTGTTATCACTTTTGTTACTTTTTATCTTTTTGCTAAATGGGATTAATGTGATGTTTGGCTCTGCCAAGAAGGAAGTCTTCCTAAACCAACTTGTTACAAACTTACGATAAAATTTTGATATTTATTGAAATTAGTTACAATATTAGATAGAGATAAAAATGTAAGATAAAGTCGAGAGAGTGAATAGGACGAGTCACTATTGGTTTGCCAAATTTTATCAAGTAAACCATATCTCTGCACTGCCAAATTTTATCAAGTAAACCATATCTCTGCACTGCCAAATTTGTATGTCTAAAAATATCAATCGAAGGATCCAAAAGAGTCCTTAGAATCATGCCAAAGTATAAAACGAGAAGTAGTAAACATTACCTCGAAGTTGGCAGTACTTGTTTAAAGAAACCTACCCAATGGCCTATTTTGATTTCATTTGCCAATTGTTGCAAATAAATATGTCAAATTTCAGAGTCCACATATATTTGGATTTAAGTATACTTTATTTATAATCCAAATTTCTAAAAACTACAAATTTCATCTCGCATATCTACACAATTTTTTGAAATCAAGAAAAATTAATCTACAACTCAAAATCTTTAAAATCTCAATTACATAGAACTACACAACTTTTTGAAATTGAACTTTGATAGAGAATATTATAAAAATAGACATTTAATTACGTAATCAAAAATATTTTTGGAATTCATGTATACTAAACGAGAGAATTATGAGAAAGAAATGCAACTACGACTATGTAACTATATATTTTCATATTTTTGTTAACTAAGAAACTCCGACTTCTAGGTGACCGCCAACTTTAACTAGTGGGGATTATGTATCATGCACAACAGCGAATTAAAAACTCTGACACTAAAAATCGACGCGTTATCATCTATGGATTGTACATCCCTTCGATGACTAGGAATCTCATGTGAATAACCCTCCTAAAGAATGAATTCGAACTTGAGATCTTTTGGACCTTTTGTACCATGGAAGTCACTACCATCATATACTACTATAAAACAATTAAATTTTGACCACAATAATAATGTAAAATTGGTCAAAAAATCAACAATAATCTAAAATTGGTCAAAATCTTTGGTTGAAAATTTGCCATGTTTTTTTGTAATATATATTACATAAATTGTGTTTCAACCAAAAATATTACATTGGTTATTTTTGTTAACAATTAAATCAACAAAATCCAATTTATAGTCTAAATTTTTCTAAAACGTCAAATAACATCACATTGATATCGCGCGACTCCTTTAAATTGAACATTAGTGAAAAAAATTTGTAATAGTGACTTAACCACTTACCAAAAACAATTTCCCACATAACACTATATTTTATATTGTTGTTCTAAATGGAAATTTCTTTCCATTTTTATATTTAAAATATGACTAAAATGAAACATAATCTATATCTGTTTGTCCAAATCTCAGTCCGATGTTTGCCTACCCATAAACATGAAAACAACATTTATAAATTAGCTTGCACGTCAAAGCTCAAAGAAACGAGAGCTAGGCACACTAGTCATCACATAGGTATTTATCATTTCGATACATCTTATCATGAATTAATAATTCTCAAGGTGTACGAAATTGCAATGATTAATCAGCCGAGTACGATTGTTTTCTTTTTGGCTTTAAATTCATACACCACCTGTGAATTCTACAGTAGAGTCTGCACTGTTTCACAGACTTTAAACACAAAAGTGAGTCTTCATTTTTAGCATAAAAAATAATTATTAATATTATTTTTAAAATGTACTAGTAGTTATATAAGAATCAAGAGTGAACAACCCCACCTCAATATCAATACCGTTTTAGATAATGGTTTCATTTAAAATAGAAACATAATAGTAACTTTTATAGGGCATCACAAGACTGTCATAATTTAATTAACTACTACTATTTGTTTTATAATAAAACAACCAATTGATAATATTAATTATTTTTGGATCAATACTACATCTTCCAATGCAGCCAATCGTCAAAGTTCGTGTATTCTTCTGTGTAGTCCGTCAGATAGTGATGATCTCACGTGTCATAAACGATGTTAAAGTAATAAAATAATATCCGTAGTTGGAAAGCAAACGATATGATTGATTCTTTTTATAATGAGTTCTTGGAATGTTTGTGTTATTATAAAATCAATTTATATGAATATTGAGAGTTGAGTTCAGTGTTGGCAACCGGGAATTGTTTTTAAATCATGTACAAGACTCAATTTAATACTTCAGCAGACATCTACTATACCAAGATTGCAATGTTATTAAATTAATGTACATAATCGAAAATATATGAAATGGAATAAGAAAACTTATAACAAATCTCATTAAGGACTATTTTTGTTTTAAAGTAATTAAATAAATATTTTTATAGTTTTTTGACAGTATCATCCAAAAGCTTGGCATCATAGAGTTTGACAAGGTTAGGTTATTATTTAAGTAGTGTATATAATTTTTTGTTAATGATTGGATTAATATAACCCAATCAATAACTAACATTCATCCTTAGAATCTGATTCTCGTGGAAAAAGCACAAATGATTTTCAACCACTCTTCCATATGTCTATTTATTTGTCGAGAAAAAACTAGTTAAACGCAAATATTTTAGGGAAGATATATGGGCCAGGAAAGCCTAAAAAACAGCTATTGTTATTGGGCTTTTATATATATTGTAAATAGATTACTTACTTAGCTTAAAAAAAAAGTTTACTTGGTAAAGTTACATTTATACAATAAAGTTTGAATAAATTAACTCAATATGTTATATTGACCTTTAATCTAGTGGCAGATAATAAGTCCACTAAAGATATGAGTACTTGCATATCCAGAGATCAAATCTTACTGTCTACAACTTAGCTAATAAACCGATCAATTGTGGCCGAGTATTTGACAAAAAAAAAATAAAAAAATTTCAGTTGCATGATTGCATCTACAAAGTCCAATCTTGAAAACCTGTTAGAGCACGTTTAATGGTGAGATTCTCAGAGTCTCACCAAATTAAAAATTAATGAAAAAACAAATAAAACTGATGATACTTTGCCTGATATGTCTCTACAGAATGAGACTAATGATACAGTTTTAAAGATAATTTATTATTAAACAATTTTTTAGAGACTCTGACACCATTAAACATGCCCAGTTTCCACTCAGTTTTGGTCCAGTTCAATTAAGAACTCATGTTCCCATCAATTATTTGGAGTTTTTATCAATATACAAGGTTATGAAATGAATAATTATAAGTGATAAGAAAGCGAGTGCCTTTGACGTACGGCAAAGGCGTAGAGTATATAGAAGACGTGGTGGTCTTTGTAACTCACGTGTTGTCATGTCTGAGTCACTGTCACTGTGGACTGCTCTACTCTTTGGGCCTTTCTCTCTGAAACCCTAATCTCAATTTGGACCCCTTCTTCTTCTCTCTCACTCCTTTCATGGGCTTATTAGATCCTAGATTCTTCCTTTTTGTTTTTATGTTTCTTAAACCCATCGAGGAGTTTTGATAATTAAGAAGACAAAAAAGTGTTTGATCGTTTTGTTTTGTCTACAACCATAGCATTAAAAGATGGTCTAAAAGTGACTTAACCCACTTAAAGTGTTTCTTAGAGTGATTGTCTCAATAGTTTTAAGTCCGAACTCTCTTCATCACCCTCCAAGTATATTTTACATATTAAATTATACTTCATCCTTTTTAAAGATTAACTTTCTAGGCATTTTTAGTCGTTTTCTGAAGATTAAATTTTTATACAAATTTTGGTTAATAATTATGAATTACAAATTTCAAAAACATTTGTTAAATTTATTGAATTACTATTAGTCTAAAATTATGAAAATATTTGTAGTATAAAATTAACTATTAAATATTTTTCTTGTGTATGAAATTTTCTAAAAATCAATCGAAAGGGAGAGATGCAGTAGTGCATTTGAAAGACTAGATTTAAAAGCATTCATAGTAGAATCGAATCCGTATCTTAGTGGAATTCGAACAGCTTATCAGTAAAAGAGGATATAGACACTCGATCTAAGAATCCAAAACGAAATTACAACGCATAATTATCTTTATTGAATCTTGTGCGATCCAAAGAAAACATGAAAGGAAAGAAAATCACCAGACATTAATATACTCGAGTATAAAAAGAAAGAAAAAAGCGAAAAAAGAGCATTGAATTTAAAAACAATTAGTCATTGCGAAAACAAAAACTAGTTAGAATAAAGAATAGCTTAGTTGTCGAGTTGCTCTCAATCTGGTGGTTAGGATGATCCAGCTAATAACTTGGTATCAAGGTTTTCTACCCGCTGTATTATGGTAGCTTAAAAAATGAATTATAGGAATAAGCTTTAGGCTATAGATCGGGTCTTATCGATCTAATTGTTGACAAAGAAAAAATAGCTTAGTTCCATAGCGAATAAATTTCCGTCTTCTCGTTAGTCTCCTTTTATTGTTAGTTTTTACATTAACAGTCCTCAAAAACTTTTGAAGAAACATAAAAACAAGATGTTGTTGCTTTGTATTTTACGGTTTTCTAAATTTCCGGTAAAACACCGAAGTAAGTGAAAAAGGTTCTTACATGGGTTTGTGTAGGTAAACAATAAACACTTGACCAAGAAAGACAATAAGAATTCTTCTTAACACATGAAAAAAAAAACATATTTGACATATAATATGATAAAACACTTCTATGCTAGTTTGTGAAATATGTAAATAAAAGTAAGAAAATTCAAAAAGGAAATAGAATGGTCAAAATTTGTGTGGTAAGATAAGAAATGGGGACTCACATGTTCACACGATGAGACACTAACGTGTGAGGTTAATGATTGCTTTTGCCACACTACCCATAAACTTCAAAATTTATTTTATTATATATTTTCGAGTTTAATACAAATATAACTTTAATAATAAAAAGCTATAAATATTTGTATAACATATACTTTATGGTCGAGAGGTTGAGTATAGAGGGGACACCAGCTGCTCCAAAACCATCACGCTCCATAGACAAACTTTCTCTAACTTTTGTTTTTCTTCTTCTTATTCTCTTAGTTTTCTTCAATTGTTATTTTATTATATTCTCCATAAATAAATTTAATGAAAAAAGAGAGAAAGGTTTAAAGGAGAGTGATGAGAAGAGTCGGTCCTTTTTGTCTCATAGAGCCAATGGCCCATCAATTTTATTTCCTGTTGTCAGTCTCCTTTTCTCACGCCTTCCTCTTCCTTTAATCTCATATTCGTCTTCTTTCTATTGATTCCAATTCACTTATCCTATTTTTATTCCAATTTCTATCTTTATAAACCTCACTTCATTAAAGTGAATTTGACACTATTACTACTCATGATATTGGCACTAACATATCAAGACTTAAAAGATTAAGCTGTAAAAAATACGAGTTGCAATACTATCAAATTGTAAGTAGAATGAAAAGAATTTAAGACACTGGTAGTATGCTAACTGGATTCGAACCTTCCTCACTATATTGTGTGTAATATTTAAGAGATTTATCTGCCTCTCTTAACCTCTGAATATAACCAAAGTTAGAACAACAATAATACGTTATTTAAGTCTAAACAACTGGATTATTATAAAAAAAAATTTTTTGTTGAAAACTCTTCCAGTTTCTGTATTTTTCATAATATATAGTAAAGATAATATTAAAATAATTCTTGGGATCTTATATCTTTAAGGTTGTAACTAATCCACACCTAATTAATTAAAAGAAACTACTCAAATAGTAACACAAACTGGAATATTTCTTGCTTCTTGGTCAAAAATATCATATAAAGCTTAATCTTTTAATGTTTACATTCCTTATAATTGATTGTGTTGGTCATGTGCTAATGTACTTTATTTGACATACCACAAATTTTCAACAAATTATTCATTAGAATAGTATAATACATAATACAAATGTTCGTGTGTATACACCTTTTTATACGCAGCGTCTTTTAAATAATTATTGGGTAGGATTTTCGATCGAGTTCATAAGTTGGAAGCAAATATGTACGAAAGAAAGACAAGTTGTGGTTATATTCGTCGGGTCTGAAAAATGTGGTCAAATGTACACATTTAGGAAGACACAAACAAAGAAAGAGAGAGACTAGCTTGGATTCATCGGGGACAAAGGTGACATACGGGTCGCTATGAAACTCACAGGATACCAACACTATTCACATATATAGTGTGTACATATACTTATACATTCACATCAAATATATATTGATTAGCTAGTATATATAAAGAATATATTTATCAAACCAATTAAGCATCATTTAAGCTTGGTACTGAAAGTTTATGAGACTTGAGTTTGATTCGTTTTGGAGGGAAATTTGCATGGGTTTTCCCGACCTCAAAAAAAATATAGTGAAAGAGAGATGATGCATCGATCCCACTGATCGGAATCGGCGGTCTCTAAAACTCATAGCATATAAACACTATTCACATATAGTATGTACATGTACTTATACATTCACATTCACACATACATATATATATAAGAATATACATATCGAATTATATACATATTTAACTTACATTCATCACGACGACATATATTCCCACAATCTTTAAAACCCTAGTCCTTATACACCAACAACCCCAAACACAATATTAAAAACAAAATTACATGAAAATTATCATTATATAAATATATATCTATATTATCTTTCTCTTTTTCTTGAAAAAGAAAAGAAAAAGAACACACCAAACCTACTTAATTAGTACTTACAACATTTGCTTACACGATATAGAACATATATATAAAAAGAAGAAAAAAAAAGTTTAGGTAATTATAACCAAGTAAATTATGATCATACCCTATATATATTAATCAATTATAGTCTTTTTTAATTAGTGTACTCAAATCTCATCATTTCACACCATTATAATGTGATCCAGCGCACGACGCCGTTTTGACCGTTCTCCTCCACCAGAACTACGTTCCATTAACGACTTGCTTGACCTCTCAAGCAATGACTTAAGAGCATTTTGCAGGAAATGTACAGACTCAACACCATGCATCTCTTTGTCTGCAGCTACAACGAGAACACTTCTTGTTCGACCTCCAAGTGTTACCATTTCAGCTCGAAGAGTCTTCATGTTAAGAGATTTAAGTATCTCCATGAGATCAGGCAAGAGATCTGATCTATCGTCACAACATAAAGAGGCTTTGAAGATTATGTTACCGTCGTTTGAATAGTCTCCAAAGTGTAGAACACTAATCTCGTCTGTCTCTGAGGGTAATAGAGTTTGGTCGGAGTCTGAGATCTCTAGGGTTTGTTGTTTAAGTTCTTTGACTCGTTGAACCACTTTGGCAAGAAGTGTGGCTTTATCAGTCTGAAAAATAGAAAACATGAAATTACAATTAAAAAGTTTGATCTTTAGAATAGCCTTTTTGTTTAGATTTAGATCAGAAAAATTGAAAATTTGATGCTCAAAAATATCAAATCAAATCAACTGAAAAAAGCTTAAGAACTTTCCCAAAAAGTGTTATATATTATCCCAACGAGCTTCACAAATGAAAGACATGAAGCTTTTCTTTTCACTCATCTTATAGATCTTCTCATTACGCATAGTATGAATAATCAAACCAAAAATAGTCACTTGAAACTCATAGATTATAAGAGGAAAGAAGAAAATGATCATATGAATATTATCAAAGCTCTCTTGGGTTATTTTATCTTAAGTAAACTCTGTGTAGAGAAAAAACCCTAATATCCATTTCAATATATTTTCTTAAAAGTGATACAATATCCATATATATCTATACATACGGTGATGAAGAAGTGTTCCGAGTGAAATGGTTAAATGTCTACCTCTGCAATTTTCTCTACAAAAGTTCATGTGAAAATATTTGTGCATATCAGCCTCAAATCCTTTCACATGAACTACTAAATTTTTTGAATCTAAAAGTCTTAATATGTAAAAGGATTTGATGGGTTATGGGTATAGATATATAATTTATAAGAGAGACTGTTAATATGTATTTAAACGTTTATAATACCTTAGAATTACAAGAGAGTACGTTACGAAGCTTGTTAAGATGAGAATTGATCCTTTCTCTTCTTCTTCTCTCAGCTTCTTTATGATTCCTCAAAGCAGCAATAGCTCTGTCTTGAGCTATAGTTTCACCGATACCGGAGATAGCCAGTGGGTAATACGATGATGTCGACGAAGATGAGCCACATAAGCTCTGCATAGTCGACATATAGTCACCGGAGACACAGTAACCTCCGGTATTGATTTCGTTTCCGGTGAGAAACGAATACAACATCTGATCTGAAGTCTCAGTGTCTGGTTGCATTTTGCGCCGCCTTCTTTTGTTTTTTGTTATTAAATGAGTTTTGTGGAGCTTTCGGTGGGTTCTGTCCTAAAAGATGGATTATATATACGTGAAATGAGAGGGTAAATATTGTAAAGTAATAACATTTTAGATGTTTTATATACTTTATATTTATTTTATTTGAAATAAAATATATAGATATGTGGATTGGTGGGGAAAAAGTTGCTATAGAGTTTGGAATTTTTGAGAAGAGTCCTTAATTAGGTCATTGTCTTGGCACTATCATCATTCTAAATAGTCATATGACCTTTTTTATATTAGAAATATATGAACTTCAGTTTAATCTCAACATATATATGAATAGATTATGTTTTACCGCTATTGTCTTTTTGTAATTTTAACTTAAATCTTTTTATAATATATGTATATGGGGCTTTTGTTTACAACTAGATTTTCAAAACATTTTCTTTGTCAGTTAGTTAAAATTTATCAATACGATCTTTTTTACTGGAGTTTAATTATAAAAATTGCATAACTTTCCATTAATAAAATTTGATGTTTGAGGGTTTAAATTATTATTCTAATTGTTAATATATATATATAGTTTTTTTTTTATCTATAATTGAATCGAAAATACCATAACCTAAAATCCCTTTATAATATATTAACCGTAATGGAGAAATCGAATATCTGATGCCAAAATTATAAAGTAGATTATTTTAACCACCAGACTAAAAAAAGCTCGATAATTATTGATATATTCTAATTGTTGGTGATTTTTTAGATGTTTTGGGTAAAAAATATATTTGTATTGAAAAAATAGGAAATTCTTGGAAAATCTAGTGTAAACAAGAGCTCTGATAATGTACAGATATGATAGCTTTCGACCAAAACAATGTACAGATATGATAGCTTATTAATTATGGGCCTAAATATACAAGTAAGGACCCAAATTATGTCCCAAATTTAAAGTTATGGTAAATGATGACCACAAAACTGGCGCAACCAAGAGGAAACCAGAACCATGCAGTAGAGAGCTCAAGATTTGACTTTGACAATGGCAGTTTCACCGAAACATTTCCAGGTTCCTTCACCTTTCACGATTCCTCCATATTCTTCCTTCACCTCCACGATTCTTTCTTCTCGGCTCTCTCTTACTGCTTCAACGACTGGAGTCTCCACAAACTTTAGCTCCATAAGCGTCTGTTTCAGTCGACGATCGAACGTCCGGTACCACGATCACGCCGGAGAAGAAGAAGAAGAAACAGAAGGTATTGAAGACGATAAGGAAGAAGAGGATTGGAGCTTTGAGGAAGCAGTCGCGTTATTTAACAAGAGAGACTATTACGCAAGTCATGATGCTCTCGAGGCTCTTTGGATTGAAGCTGAGGAACCGACTCGAACCTTATTCCATGGAATTCTTCAGTGTGCTGTCGGATTTCATCATCTCTTCAACAACGTAAAGAATCTTCCTTTCTCTGTCTCTTGTTATCTATCTGACATTTTCATTCACGTTTGAGTTAATTAAATACGTGTTCTTGAAATTGAAGAACCATAAAGGAGCGATGATGGAGTTAGGAGAAGGAGTTTGTATGCTAAGAAAGATGAATTTTGAAGACGGACCATTTCATGAGTTCGAGCGAGTCACTGCTGTTCTGGAATTCGTTTATCAAACTCAGCTTGAACTCGCTGCTTGTAAGTATATATGCTTATGATCGACACTCAAGAAATCAATATTATTGATTGATTGATGATCATTTGGTAGGTTTAGAAGATATGTGCTTGACGATGGATCAATCAGACAGATCATATCAGCTGTTGGGTGGTTATGCAGCTGGACAGAGTATAAACAGTTTAGAGACTCAAGTTGATTTCAACAATGGAATGTCTGAAACAAATTCTATACTCTTCTCTCCTTCAAGTTCTTCCTCTGAACCAACACGAGTTAAGCTCCCAACAATAACCGCAACCGATAAACATCTTCTTGCTTTTACTGATGACCAGAAATACTAAGAAAGATGATCAAATATGATCTGATTTTGCATTCAATCAAAACCATGATGCAGAGTGCTATTAAAAAAGATCTGTTAAGAGATTGCATCAGCTCTGATTACCATATTAGCAAACTAGGAATCAGGATTACAAACAAAGCTTCACAAGAAGTTTGATTATTTATTGTCATGTGTTAGATAACAGAAGCTGTTATTTTCCAGAACTTTGAAGTTGTGAACCTATCAATAACATGAACAGTTAAGAAAATGAGTTGTTCATACAAAAATAAAACCAACAGGGATATAACATTCCTGTCTTTTTTAACCAAAAGAAGGAAACAACCATGAATGAAATTTGGAACAAGCGAAGAACATTCTTTTTTTTTTCTTTTTCTTTTTGGAATTACAAATAATAAAATAGTAGAAGAGAAGTCAAAGTTGTTGAATCCTCACTTGGCCATCATAACCTTGACAAACTCATCATAGTTGATCTGACCATCACCATCAACATCAGCTTCCTTAATCATCTCATCAACTTCTTCATCAGTTAGCTTCTCACCAAGGTTAGTCATCACATGTCTCAATTCAGCAGCTGAAATGAAACCATTCTGGTCTTTGTCAAAGACTCTGAATGCTTCCTTGAGTTCTTCTTCAGAATCCGTGTCCTTCATTTTCCTAGCCATTAGGTTCAGAAACTCAGGGAAATCAATGGTACCATTACCATCTGCATCCACTTCATTGATCATGTCCTGAAGCTCAGCTTCGGTTGGGTTTTGACCGAGAGATCTCATCACGGTACCAAGCTCCTTTGTGGTAATGCAACCTGGACAAACGAAAGTCTCAGTTCCCATTTTGAAGATATTTATTACACGAATCTACAATCAGAACAATTCAATCAAATAAAAGGAAAATCGGAATCATAAGTCATCATTAAAACCACAGGATCGATTCACTCACAAACATTTGCATCACTTATGGTAATCAAAATACATACAGATCTCTACATCTGCGAAAAAAGCATTGTTTTTTCTTCTGATTTTAACGAAGGTAGACTCAAACCCTTAGATTGAAATAGATCAAGATACCGAATTTCAATGCTAAAAGACTAGAGATTACGAAAACTGGATCCGTCAATACGGTAATCTAATCAATACATATACAAACCAGAAACTAAATCAGATCGAGATCCAACACCTACGATTAGAGGAAAACGGATGAACATACCATCACCATCCTTGTCGAATAAGCTGAAAGCTTCCTTAAACTCAGAGATCTGATCGTCAGTGAGCTGATCCGCCATAGAAATCCTTTTTTCTTTTCTTTTTTAGATGTGAATTGAGAGAAAATCAAAAAGGAAAAACGAAGAATTTATTGCAAGAAGTCGGACACGAAGCCTTTTATTTACCCGAAATGATAATTTGGGAAGTGTCTAATATACCCTTGATTATAGAGGATATAATTACGTGAATGCCATCAATTTGAGTTTTAAATTTAACCGCCAGGTTGACAAGAGAAGAGATGGATCACACGTTCACGCGGTTTCTACGCGTAGCGTTGACTGCCATGTCAGCTTTTTCCGGTGGGTCATCCCTTACCGTGAGTCGCCTGGTTTGATTTTTGTTCATTGGTTGGTTGTTCAAATTCCTTATTATTCAATGCTGTCTTTGTTCTTCATTTTGGCTTTGGTAGCATTAAAAAATAGTCCTTGCAACGATACATCTATTTTGTTACCAATTATCTATTTTGTTTGAAATAAGCTATTGAAACAAATATTTATTTTATAAATACATTACAAACAGTAGTTTTGATTTATTTTGTACAATTTCAAATTAACTTATTTGTTGATGTTCAGAAACGACGGTTGTTTGTATTAGAGAAGTTTATAATATTTATCCTGTTACACTACTCAAACGCTACAATATCGCTGATCAATCTCAATTTTCAAACGATATTCGTTACAAAAATTTTTGTTAACCGTTATCTCTAACGGCTCATTTTCAAACTATATTTATTTTAACCAGCTCATTTTTTCTAATTGTTTTGTTCCAGCGATGTCACCATCATACCTTTTATTTGTTTTCATTTTTTTTCTCTTTCTCAAAGCACGTTAATGTACTACATTACAAATCACAAAGCGTAAACTTTTGTAAGATAAAAAGAATGGAGGAAATACGTGCGTATGACAATTGATTAGCACATGTTCTGGTCACTTGACTTTTTATTACCAAAAAATTGTAATTCAAGACACCTATAAGAATCAAAATGGTGTTGTTAGTTTTACTTATGAATCTGACTGCGGGATCCACAAGCGCGTTGGATTGCAATTAGCGAGCCAGAGCTGTGGAAGGCTTGAAACAAATTTACAACTTTACACTTGTTACTGAATGCTTCGTCCTAAAGGGCTTCTCAATAACACTCCAACAAGGTTCTGAAGCAGAGTCATTGCATACTTTATCTGCTAACATCACATCACGTGCATTTACCAATAATTGGCACAAGAACCCTCCAAAAAATGTGTAGAAGCACAGTCATCGCAGCATATTTCAACTGATTTCATCACATCATGTGCATTTACCAATAATCGGCACAAGAACACTTTCCATTAATGAATTGATGAAATCTACTACCATCTCTTAACGTGATCTCTCGGTTCTTGATCACTGATATATATTTGAAAGCAACACGGCAATCACTGCAAACCCGCAAGTTCTTGATTATTCTAATGGACCTTCAGGTAATATCATGAGTGCAAATGCAACTGCTAATTTCTCACTGTGCTGCACCAAGTCTGATTCTTTCTTCTCCTCATCCATATCGTGCAACACTGAAACTGTATCAGGCTTGTATCTCTTCAGTTTCATCTCCAAAGTGAGCTCTTGAAGGTACGAATAGATCTCCTTTGAATTAGATTGCGAACGATCCCCCATCTTAAACCATGTACTTTACCTTTGTGTTCAAACCAGCTGATTCCCGGTTCTTTCTTCACATTCATGTCTCTCATTGATTTCCTCACCTCTGATACATCACGCCATCGCTTAGCTGAGGCGTGAACGTTTGCAAGCAAGACATAACAAGCAGAGTCATTAGGATCAATCTCAAGGATTTCCTTAAAGACTCTCCGTGCCATTTCTGCGTTTTTGTGTATGTTACACGCAGATAACAATGTTTTCCATATAATGATGTCTGGTTTTATTGGCATCGACCTTATTTTTTCTTCTGCTTAATTCAAATTGCCTGCTCGACCTAGCAAGTCCACCACACAAGTGTAGTGTTTTAAACCAGGCTTGAATCCATATTTTCCCACCATCATGTCAAACAACTCGAGCCCTTTGTCTTTTAAACCAGAATGGCTACAGGCATAAAGCAAATTTAGAAACGCGACCTCGTTGACCTCCATTTTGGTTTGTTCTGCCATCGTACTAAACAGCTTGGTTGCCTCATCGCCTTGTCCATGAAACCCATAAGCAGAAATCATCGAGCTCCACATCACTTCATCTTCATCTTCACGTTCTGAAAAAGCTTTAGCTGCTTCTTCAAGACACCCACATTTTGAATACATGCTAATCAATGAACTAACCACAGCTACTACAGAGCTAGCCCCTACCTTAATAGCTTCTCCATGAATCTGTTGACCTTGACCTCTTACCGCTAAATCAGAACAAGAACTGAGCACAGTTACAAATGTGATCTTGTTAGGCCTACAACCTGAAATTTTCATCATCTTATACAGATAAATCACAGTTTCAGGATATCCGTTTTGAGCATTCCCAATGATGAGTGTATTCCATGCAACCAAATTGCGAATAGGCATTGATCTAATGACAATTTCACCATCTTGCAATTTTACCATTCCTCATATACATATGAGCCAACGAACTGTTAACTACTAAATCCAACTCAAGACCATATTTGATCGTGTATCCGTGAATCTGCTGCCCTATGGACAGCGACCTCAATCCAGCAGATCCGCTAAAAACACTACCAAGTGTGTATTCGTCGGGTGAAAACCCCAATGCGTGCATTTCTCTAAAATAACTCAAACCCTCTTCGTTATACTCAAATTGAATTAACCCCGCGATCATAGCATTCCAAGTTGTGAGCTTTCTATCAGCCATTTCATCGAACACCTTCCGGGCACTTACCAAATCCCCATTACGAACATACCCGCTGATGAGAATGTTAGACGACATGTAATTCTTCTAAGGCATGAACCCGTACAATGTAACAGCTGCAGAAAAATCTCCTAGCTTGGAGTACATACTCATGAGGTGATTGCATATGAACTTGTCCGAGGAAAATCCGGAGACGACGAGAAGACAATGAAGCTGCTTTCCATACCGTACAGATTGTTTCGTAGCGCAAGATTGGATGAAAGGGGTGAAGAGAGAAGGGTTTGTGAAGATGTAAGTCGGAATCTCTGGAAAGCATCTCGGAGGTTTCCCTTTGAGCACAAACTGGCTATGGTGGTTGCAGGATCTGCTGAGAATGAACGACCAACAGAGGATATTTTGCATTGCATTTACTATTGAATAGCCGGAGCTTCCTTCCGAATTGGATTTTCGGAGAAGGTTCCTTCTCTTTGTAGCTCGAAGAAGAAGAGTTAGGTTCGGAAAATCAAATTCGACCCGTTGCGAAATTGACTATACGACGCGCGAGTTATTTTGGGCCATAATAAAAAGCCCAATACACCATTTGGAGAAAGGCCCAAAACGTAACATAGACAAAGAACCAGAAATTTCATACAATTCTACAAAGGTAATGTTATGGAGTTGATACTTGAAGAAAATGTTTTGTACTCTAAAGTTTGAACCAGCTGCAAAAGGAGATACACTTAAGAAATGTATGTAAAGACATTGTTCAAAGTCAATAAAAAAGTCTACAGAATATACAAAGAACAAAGCTGTCTGATATAAACCAACACACAAAGAAGAAGAGAGTCTTTAAGATCACAGAGAAGCAGAGCTTGTTCGCCGTAGCTTCCACTTAGGATCCGGTGGTGGTTCACTTGGCAAGATCTTCTCCACCTCCTGCCATTAAAATTGAGTTAAAGAAATTACTGAATCAAAAAACGAAATTAGATGAAACAAGAAGAAAAGATGGGCTTTTATACCTTTAGCCTCCTAAGTTTTTCGTTTTCTTCTTCTAACCTTGAAACCTTGATCTCTAATTCATGAGTATAAGCCTGCATGTTTCAATGCATTATTAGACCAACTAAAAAACAGACATCAGTAGCTAACAAAAAAACAATCTCAAGTTCCTCTCAACCTGTTTTCTAGCTCGTGAACGTGCTGCAGATTCTCTGTTCTTAATCATCCTCTTCTGTCTCCTTTCTACAGTCTTCCCCACAATCTCTCCAGCTAATCTTTTCCTCCCAACTGCATGTGGTGAATCCGGTAAACCACCCATCATCACCATTTCTGGCATCTCGCAAACCGGATATGGCATAAACCCTTGTTGTTGTTGTCCAGGCTGATGATACTCAACCCATTGTCCATTTGAAGCTATGTTCACAACATTTTCTTGAGGGACTGCTGTCTCAGTCACTACACCAGCTCTCAACAACAAATCCTCCAGTGTGATTTCACCGAGCGTAGGCACCTTATGAGTTGTAGTAGTAGTAGTACTGTTTCCATTCTTGTCTTGTTGGATATCTCTCCAAACTTCATCAACTGTCTTTTTGCTGAGATCTCGAGGCAAAGTCAAGCTTCCCTGACGAAGAACTCCTTCCTCTGCTGGTGGCAAAACAGTCTTAAGAAGCTCATCAAGGTTCATGCTTCCTAGTGGTTGTCCGGAACTGCGTAAGTGGGTTTGAACCTCATGGAGCTTTAAGCTATAGAGAGAAGAATTCTGCCTCGTTAAAGAGTGAGAGATTGGCTCTTCAACGTTTCCTCTAATAGAACCCATAGATGTAGTAGTCTTTAAACACAAACAAAATAATGTCTCAGTAGCTCTTAGTTCGATCTAAATACCTAACAATCGAGAATTTCAAACACAGCAATCAGGGAAACAGTGATTCTATTGCATGCAGTACTCGAGGGGCTCAAAACACAGGTATAACTAAAATGTGAGAAAGGAAAGAGAGTAGGAGATTGTGGAGAAGAAAACAAAAGTTCAAGACTGAACTGATATTGAACTAGCTTCAATTTTCAAAAAAGAAAAAGATTAAGAAAGAGCAGATCGAGAAAAAGAAAGCAAAGAACTCGGGTTCTCTCTGTCCAAGTGGTAGGTCTCAGACAA
The DNA here is from genome assembly GCA_963920545.1 of Lepidium didymum. NCBI lineage: Eukaryota > Viridiplantae > Streptophyta > Magnoliopsida > Brassicales > Brassicaceae > Lepidium > Lepidium didymum. Next base: position 3,051,966 of record OY986991.1, read on the forward strand.
ATCTTTGGTAAGTGCTAAAGAGAGATTATAAAACCAAAGATACATTCTCTTCTCTCTCTCTCTCTCTTCCTCTCTCCCTCCTTAGTTTTCTCCTACACAGGAGAGAAATAAAAGAAAGAGAAAGAAGAGCTTTTTGCCTTTGAAACTGTTACACTCCAGCTCTCTTTTTTACTGTGGAGTTTCAAGATAAAAGGCTCCTTAAAAACATACACACAAAAAAAGAAAAAGAAAAAAGAGTTTCCGTACTTATAAGTTATGAACACATTACAAAAAAGATTTGACATCAGGTTTATTCCCAACTAATATTCGTATCTAACAAAGATTAAAGATGCTGTGCTGTAATCACTTTAACTTTGTGAAATCATTTTCTATAAAAAGGCTTATCTTTCTCAAACATAAGTTTCCCAAAATGCGTAATAAATATATATTAAAAAAAACGAGAGTGGGAAGAGAAACCAAGATGGTATTGAAATATAATAAATCAAACAAATATAAAAGATTCGTTGTATGTAAGAAGAGAGTAAAAATGAAAAAGAAGAAAAGAGGGGACAAAGTTAGAGAGGGACCACATGGGAGAATCGGGTCTGCATGAAGATCCGCGTGTGCTTCCTCTTTGGGATGTTCTCCCACGTGTTTTTGTTTCCCTTTTTTCTTTCTTTATCAACCACAAACTCTTCTCTTACAACAGATCAATCTGTCAACACACTCTTCTTCCTTTGTAAATCTGTCCTCCACTACTTATTCAATCTGAAGATTCAAGTGTGGCCTTTTGATCCTGTCACATAGAGAACAACAACAACACATACTCTTAACTTGCCCTACCAACACAGTTCTCATAAGAACCTAGTCTTGTGTTATGATAACTTTATTGGTTAAATGCAATGCAGCAACCCAGTTTTCCGAGATGCACATAATGCCTAATGGCTTAAGTGGGAAACTTGGTAGAACCTCTGTACTTAGCATTAGTGAGTGACAAGTCCATACTCTGGTTCTTATACACCCTTGAGGCTCTAATTCAACATACAAAAGAATAGATATATAGTTCAAACCGGTAAGCTTTTTTGTGTATGGACTCACATATTCAATTCATTATACCTCAGCATTGGTTCTAGATCAATCACAAATCTTCACAATGCAAATGACTTAACTTACCTTTAATTGAGAAGTTATTCCAGAGCTCCCATAATGCCACAGCAACAAACCAATTCATGCTGTGTTACCACACTCAGTTCGAAATTTATCTAAGAAACATTAATGTAACTTTAATAAGTGGTCAAAACGTACGTACATTCATTAGCTAGAGCTTCAAAATGTAGCTTTAAGAGCAAAGAGAACTCCAAGACAAGGGTGCTTTGTGGGGTTCAGGCAAATGTCTAGTTAAACTGGTTAAACTATAATAGAAAACAACTTTTGCCTAAATCATTAGTTATAAACTACTAATCCATAGTTGCTCACACTTTTGCCTAAATCATTAGTTATAAACTACTAATCCATAGTTGCTCACCTCTTCTCTTTTATCAGTAAAAGAATAGATGGGCATTCAAAATTTTGCTACCCCATAGGATTTGGTTGGGCGTTAGTGTTGTCTGTTCAGCCTGCAGTCAAAATCACCTGGGAGAGGAATAAGAATTAAGCAAATATAATCCTTAAAGCACAATCATTTATATGTTCAGTGAAAATGTGGTCAGATTTCACAAGGTTCCACATAAACAAAATATTAAGAGAAGTCATGTGCAGGGAAAAAATCCACAAAACCGCGAAAGCGAGAGAGAACCAATTTAAACAAATACTAGAGTTCGAATAGAAAATGAAAAACACGAATTTAAACAGAGTGAAAGTATTATGTGTCCATGAGGAACACTATTTAAAGTTTTACATATGAAAACGTTCACAAAGTAATTAAAACAGAGTTGAAAAAATAAGATCAGAGAAGTTTGTTGGAATGTCATCAAAAGAGTTGGGAAAATGAGTAGATATAAACGAAAACTTCTTGAAAGGTTTGAAGACTAAACAACTCCATTTGCATCAGCTCCTTAATAACTTCAGAAGATTCACCAGGCCAATTTTAAAAGAACTGTTTTGGAATATCTGCACAATTATTGAGAAAATAAGAGACGACTTTTATAAAAGGTACAAAACCGAATACCGTTCAGAAACACAACAACATCACGAGTCCGTGACACAAAAATTGCAAAACATTTTACTGAAAAACATAAGTTGAAAGTTAGCTTAACTGAAACTATTGACAATATAGTAAACAACGCACGCATAGCACAGGAACTAAGAAAAACGTGATCTTGCAATGCAAAAAGCTTAACATAGAAGGGTCAAACACAGCAAGTCCATGTCTTGAGATATAAAAGAGTTGTAATCCAGGTAAAGTCCGACTCGAATATCAATGGGACAAATGAACAAGGAGCTTCAGATGTATACCTGAGTGGTTACATTTATAGACCCATGTAAGGACCACCATACCCTAAACCATGCTGCCCTCTTCCAGCACCACCCTGACCAGGTTGCTGAGTCTGATAACCTGCTTGAACGCCGGCTTGGGCACTGTACATAGGATAGACCCCAGGTGTGATATTAGGTTGAGTGCCATAGCCACTTGGCATTCCAGCTGGAGGTCCTTGGTTAGTTATCCCTGATGTCCCCAACAAAGCCTGCCCAAATGCTTGATTTAAACCCAATCCAGCACCCTGAGATGCCAGCAAAGCTGTGAGGGCGTGGCCAATAGCCGGGTTTAACGCCTGTGCAGCTTGGTTATTACCAGCTATGAAATGTCCATGGCCTCCAGTTGGACCATAACCAGCGTTATCATTCCTTTGATACCGTGAATTCTGATTGTGAGAATTATGGTGATGTTGATGCTGATGTTGTTTTCCCTGTTTTGGCCCGTCGATTGCTTTTTGGCAATGCAAGACATGGCCTTCGAATGTCTTATGTGGCTCCTCCAATGCTTTTTTGGCACTTTCTGGGGTTTTATAAACAAACAAAGTAAACCCTTTAGGTTTCCCAGTGGCTTTATCAAGCCCCAACGGACCTTCTTCTATCTCCCCGAATCTTGAGAAAAACTCCAACAATTTCTGCGGATCCAGCTCTGCACTAACGTTGCTGACATATATCTTCCTCTGAACGTTCTCAGGATTGATGTGCTGAGCAGGCGTCGCCACAGGGTTTCCCTGAACAGGTCCTATAGACGCTAGCTGGCACGCAGTCATACGAGTTCCAATCTTCTTCTGAGGCTGCTTAAGCGCGTTACGAGCACCGGACCGTGACTTAAAGAGGATAAAGCCATAACCTTTGGATTTTCCAGATATCTTATCAACAACACATTTGGAATCTTCAATCTCTCCGTACTGCTTAAAAGCTTCGATAAGTGTCTCAGCTTTAACATCCCAACCTAACCCGTGCACGAAGATCTTACGATGAACAGGATCCTCATCCGCCACAATCCGGATTCGATCGGCTACATCGCGATGCGTCTCTGCTGCTTCTTTAAGAAGAATCAACAGTTGTTCCTTTGAAAACGGCTCCAATAGATCATCGATGGGCTCTTCTTCTTTATCATCTTCATCATCCCGATTCCCAGATCCTGAAGACGTCGTCGCAACCTTCTTCTGGTCATCATCTTTAACTTCTTCCGTTTCGTTCACCTTCTCTGTTGCGTCGTATTCTACTCCTTCTTTAGACTCAGATTCGAGCTCCTGGAGCTTTCTCTTCTTTTCCATTGCGAAATCGACGATTTAGTTAGGGTTCTTCTCCACGGGAAAAAAAAAATGGATTTTTTATTCCTCTCATCTGCAAACGCTGCTACACGGCTGTGTGAAGAAAAACACACAAGACAGTTGTGAATTGCCATTTATATTCATAACAGAAAAAAAGGAAAGTATAGGCTCATTGGGCCTTGTATCATCAAGTCACATTTTGAACCCCAATTTATATGGGCCTTAATTTGTGGGCCTATTTGCTTATCGCGAAAGTGAAGCTAGGGCTCGTATTCGCTTCTGCAAATCGCAATTTCTCTGAGTGGTTTGATGAATTTAAAGGATTCGAGCTTTCTCTTCTTTTCCATGGCGAAATCGACGATTTAGTTAAGGTTTGTCTATGTAAAGCTGAATTTTATTTCCATTTGTATACAATAATCACCAACAATGGTTTCCAATATGAGTTAAAATATTCTCCTAAGAGTTGAATCAAAAGCTTTTGATTAGTTTCTATGGTGGTAACTCACAAGCGGCTTTACCATCTTTGGACTTAAACTGACCAAGCAATTCAGCTACAGATTTACAGCGACATTCTTTACCTGGTCGTAACACATCTCCATAAACAGCCATTTCAATAACATCTAATTCCTTATCTTCAAATTGCAGACCACATGAATAGCCTTTAAGTGTGGTCACATCCACATTTGCTTGAGCTGCTTTTAATCTATTAACTCTAGTTTGAAGAATCTGACAATTTTCCGCAGTTGATTCTCCACCTTTGGAGTAAGGAACAATGTGATCATACTCGAAACAAAGACAACCATTGCAATTACCGAAGCGTTTGCAAACGATGTTTCCAGCTGCGTCTTTACGCCATCTCTCGGGATGTCGACCAGGTACAACATCAGCATTTGACCAGCACTTGTTCTTCGCCTTTGCATCGAAGAAACGAGGCCTCTCTTCTCCGCTGGATCGAGATGGAGATGGAGGAGAAGGGGCGGTCGTGGAGTTTGTAAAAGAAGCTGAGCATGAGGACCCCATCGATCTCGCCTCCTCTCTCTCAGTTTAGGCTTTTCTCCTCAGTTTTTTTTCTTCTTCTCTGCGAACGCTGCTGGGAGAAAAAGACACAAGACAGATGTGAATTTGTGACAGATAAAAGGAAATTATTAGCCCATTGGGCCTTATATCATCTATTGACTAGTATGCCGGTTCAAGTTAGTTCTTTGGATTTTTTATTTTTATTTTATTTTAGAAATGTGACCAATAGATTAAATAGTAAAATTCGGTTTCATTCGATTTCAGTTCCGAATAATTCGAATAATTCGAACAGATCCGAAATAATATTAGTTCGGTTCTAAATAATTACTTATAACTAAAAGTAACTAGATATGTGATTACCTATAACTAAGAGTAACTAAAATAATTATACAAATTAGTTTATGTTTTTATTTGGTTCCGTTCAGTTTTTCAATTTTTGGCCAGATCCGAAATAAACTGAAAACTTTAACCAGACTGATTAAAAAATCTTTAACCGGTAAGATTTCTGAGTAGGCAAATTCCAATTGGTGCTTGGTGAGTTGGCAGAGCCTAATGGACACATTTGTTTGGTTGTCTCAACTTATTTCTTCCACTCAAACTTATCAGATTTTTTCAAATTGACTTAGTCTTAAACAACATTTCTGCTCAAGTTTCTTTAACTCTTGTAATATTTGATTGTATGTACCACAGTACGAGGATCTTCTTATAATAGTCAACATTCAATATTTATCACTCTCGTTTTGCTCGAGCTACATTTGTTTACATTTTTTTAAGTATCCAATTCTTTTAATATTTGATTGTATGTACGAGGATCTTCTTACTTCCTGTTGAGATCTTATATTTATATCATGTTACATGTTCCTCAATCAATGGGAATAGTCACACATGTCTTATTTTCAAACAATTGGATCAACAAAACATAATCATTCATAACCAAAACTTAATACTTTATCACAATAAATTAAATGTTCATCTAGAACTAAAATAGACATCAATCATTTGACTAAACTAAGTTACCACATTTCATAACCTAAATATAGCTCAATTGTGAAATGACTTTAATTTAGTAGAAATTTGACTAATAAGCCAGTCAGTTACAAAAAAATATATATATAACTCAATTTGTACTATGAAACAATAATTTATCTTCTGTTTGGTCATTCACTTTATGGCTAACAATTTTCGACAACGTGACGACATAAAAGAGAAACAAACAAAATATAAAACTAGAATCGAAACCAAATCCACTAGTCTTCATTGCGATAATAAAGCAATGAAATAGGAAATAAAATAACACCACTGAAAGAAATAAAATAAGTTTTTGCATTGTCTTTTGAGAGAATTACTCAAATAGTTCAATATGATCCTTTAATTAGTAGAATAGTTTCTTTTGATCATTCAAAACTGCCAAAGTGTGGAAATGTCCATAATTTTCCACAATGATCCATTAATTACAATAATGCCATCGAGAAAAAAAAAATATTGTTGCTCAAATAGTTTTAAAAGTTTGCACATTTATTCTTAGAAACCAAACTCTTTTTTCCGAACCGTCGTTGCTTCGTCGTCCTCTAGGAGTTCTTCTTCGTCTTCCTCAAGCAGTCGTAACTTCCCGTTTTGCTCTCGCCGTCGCATCTTTCCTTTTCTTTCTTTACTTCGTTTTCTTCTTCACTGTCATTGCGGCTTTTTCTTCTACATTTCCACCTGCTATTCCGCCGTCTCGTAGTTAGTAAGTGACCTAGGTCTCGGCCTACTTCGTCTTCTTCTTCTCGTTTTCTTGTAGGCTTTCCCTCGATGTTTCGTACGGTTCTCGTTAACGTTATGTATGTTAGTTTACTTTCAGGTTGTCGTTCTGTAGGATTCTGGCTAAGTTTCGTAGGCACATGGTGCTGTGTCGTAGGTTTTACCTACTGTTTCGTAGGAAATTGGTTCTGTGTCGTAGGTTTTACCTACTGTTTCGTAGGAAACTGGTGCTGTGTCGTAGGTCTTACATACTGTTTCGTAGGAAACTGGTGCTGTGTCGTAGGTTTCTGAGTTATTGTTATGTAGGTTTCTGATACATCTCGTAGGATTCATATTTGACGTTACGTAGGATTCATGGTTGACATTACGTAGGATTCTCTGATATTTGTCGTAGGATTCATGGTTTGTTGGTTTGTCTTATAATGAGTTTTGTTATGTCTTGTAGATCAATGGCAGAGAAGAAGGAATATCCGACGAGATTATTTGGTCCAGGGGTTGGTCCAGGAAAACGAAAGTCCATCAATCATAGTTGTAAACTCCTAGAGTTTCAAATGTTGAGGGTTGCAATTGGGTCAGAAGTCTTCGACGACATTAGAGACAATTCATCCGTCGGAGTGCTCCTCAAACTTGCGACCATGAAGTATCAATGGCACTCTAAGGTTGTTGATTGGTTGCTGATGAACCAACTAGATGTGAGTAGTCGCGATGAGCTGTGGGTCTTGGTTGGTTGTAGGCCAATCAGGTTCTCTCTTCATGAGTTTCAGGAGATTACTCACATGAACTGTGACGTAATCAGAGATGGTTTGGAAGATGGACCCTCACACGAAGAATTCTGGCAGGATATTGGGACACATCCTGGTTTGGGCCCTGACTTTGCCGAGTTAAAAAATGCCTTAAGTAAATGCAGGTTTGTCTCGGAACCTACGCTTTTCTTTTGTTTTGATGTACATGAAACCTACGAAACTTGACATGTCATGTCTCGTAGGTTTCATGTCATGTCTCGTAGGTTTCATCTCACGTCTCGTAGGTTTCATCTCATGTCTCGTAGGTTTCATCTCATGTCTCGTAGGTTTCATGTCAAGTCTCGTAGGTTTCATCCCATGTCTCGTAGGTTTCATCTCATGTTTCGTAGGTTTCATTCTCATGCCTCGTAGGTTTCACGTCATGTCTCGTAGGTTTCATGTCATGCCTCGTAGGTTTCATAACATTTCTTGTAGGATTCATGCCATGTCTCGTAGGTTTCATGTCATGCCTCGTAGGTTTCATGGTGTGCCTCGTAGGCTTCATGCATGTCTCGTAGGATTCTTGTCATATCTCGTAGGATTAATGTTATGTCTCGTAGGGCTCTTATGTTTACGGTTTAATATGTACAGCACTTTGTCAAACGACAAGAAGAGGATGCTAGGTCTCCTATTCATTCTGCACGTCGGTGTGTATGCTAAGCACCGGGAAACCAAGCTCCCCCTAGCCCTAGCTAAGTTGGTGCTAGATTCAGAGGCTTTCGAGAGGTACCCTTGGGGCACGCAGGCCTTTACAGTTCTGATCCATTCAATCAAGGCAGCCTCATTACATGGAACGACGTACACCCTTCACGGCCCTGTACATGTGTTGCTGATTTGGGCATTCGAGTACATTCCTGCTTTCAGGGAGCTGGCTAATCTAAAGAAAGATGTAGAAATTCCTCTCATTCGATGGGAGACACGCACTACTCACGCCAATCTTGAGGATGTACTAGACAAGGATATTATAAAATCACGTGACAAAAAGGTATGTATGTTTTGTAGGTTTTGTGTTTAGAGTTTGTGCATTAGTCAGAGTTTTAATATCTGATGTTTGCAGGTACGAGTGGAGAAAAACATGGTGGCTAAGCCATATGAAGATATATATCCACTTGGGCTTGGTCAGAAAGGGGATAGGAAGTTGGACAACATGATCCGAGATATTCTTGACGGTTGTCTAGATGAATCATTTTGGGCTGCTGTAAGAGAGCCACCACAACCTAAGGAGAAACCAAGTAAAGCTTCTGCTTCGAGGATTAAGCGCCGAAAGGTGGTGACGACAGAAGGTTCGTAGGATTCTCCTTTTAAGTCGTAGGAATCTCATATAGTTTTGTAGGATTCTCGATCAAAGCTCGTAGGAATCTCGTTTAGTTTCGTAGGCTTCTCTTTCTATGTCGTAGGAATCTCATATAATTTCGTAGGATTCTCGATAAAAACTCGTAGGAATCTCGTATAGTTTCGTAGGCTTCTTTTTGGAAGTTCGTAGGAATCTCATATAGTTTCGTAGGATAATTCTCGATGAAAACTCGTAGGAATCTCGTTTAGTTTCGTAGGCTTCTCTTTCTATGTCGTAGGAATCTCATATAGTTTTGTAGGCTTCTTTGTGAAAGTTCGTAGGAATCTCATATAGTTTCGTAGGATTCTCGATGAAAACTCGTAGGAATCTCGTTTAGTTTCGTAGGCTTCTCATATAGTTTCGTAGGATTCTCCTTTTAAGCTCGTAGGAATCTAGTATAGTTTCGTATGTTTTAACTTTTCATTTCCATGCAGAAGATTCAGTGGAAGGTGATGTGAAGGCCAACGCGCCAGCTGCCAAAAACAATCAGCACATCGAGAAACCTGCAACACAAACCACCACAACTGGCGACACTGCAACGATTTTGCGGGTGTTGACTGAGCTGTCTTCGAAGATAGATGTTGTTGAGACGAAGCACGTTGAGCGTTACCACGCATTGAAAACTGAGATGGTTGGTGAAATGCTAGGATTCAAAAATGAAGTGGTTTCCCGGTTTTCTGACATGGGAACCAAAATCCGAGATGTTGAAACCCATCTCGGTGGATTTGAAACAAAATTCACAGGCCTGGAGGCAAAGTTGGTTGCCTTTGAAGCTCAAATCGGTTGCTTTGAAGCAAAAGTAGGTGGCATTGAAGCAAAAGTAGGTGGCTTTGACTCCAGGATTTGTTGGGTGGAGGGAGAGCAAACCAAGGCCACCGAGGCGGGTGTGAAAGGTGAAGAAAAAGAAAAGGAGGCCGATGGAGATGAGGGGAGCACGTCTCCGGTACGTAAACGTATTGAGCTTTTTTAAGGAGCTTTCACACAGGATTGTATACCCGAGTGTTGTATTAGTAATTGAAGTACTATACTGTTCATAAAGGATACAAAATAGATTGGTATGACATTGTAAACTACAAAACAGTTGAATAATGTTGTTTATTCTTGTTTCTCCCTTCAGTCTTGGAAGCTGAGTTCTAAAGCAACATCGGACCCAGACTGTCCTATGTCGTGTCTGGTTAGACAACCAGATGGGAGAGAGCCAGAAGAGGTTCTAGATATACCTTCTGAAAGAGAGGATGAAACACTGCTCATTCCTCTTCCTGATCCAGATGTTGAGTATGAAGAGGATACAGATGGTAAAGTTGCTGATAATTCGTGGTTGGTGGGGCAACCAAATGCCGAGTCTGCGCCAAAACCAATACAACGACCTCATCGCAAATTACAGCTAACTGCATCTCAGGTATTTTGTGTCAAAACTCGTAGGAAGCTCGTAGGATCTACTATTGTCTCGTAGGATCCTCTAGGTAGATCGTAGGAATCAGGTCTAGTTTCGTAGGATTAAGGTTGTGTTTCGTAGGATTAAGGTTGTGTTTCGTAGGACTCAGGTTGTGTTTCGTAGGACTCAGGTTGTGTTTCGTAGGACTCAGGTTATGTTTCGTAGGACTCAGGTTTTGTTTCGTAGGACTCAGTTTCTGTTTCGTAGGACTCAGGTTGTGTTTCGTAGGACTCATGATATGTTTCGTAGGACTCAGTTTATGTTTCGTAGGACTCATGATATGTTTCGTAGGACTCAGTTTATGTTTCGTAGGACTCAGGTTATGTTTCGTAGGACTCAGGTTGTGTTTCGTAGGACTCAGGTTGTGTTTCGTAGGACTCAGTTTATGTTTCGTAGGACTCAGGTTTTGTTTCGTATGACTCATGTTATGTTTCGTAGGACTCAGTTTATGTTTCGTAGGACTCATGATATGTTTCGTAGGACTCAGTTTATGTTTCGTAGGACTCAGGTTATGTTTCGTAGGACTCAGGTTGTGTTTCGTAGGACTCAGGTTGTGTTTCGTAGAACCTCTGGGTTGGCTCGTAGGATCCTCTGAGTAGCTCGTAGGAATCTTGTCTAGTTTCGTAGGAAACTCAATGAAAGCTCGTAGGATTATTTTCTGACTTTTTGTAATTTTCATGCCTTATAGGTTTCCCCTTTCAAAGGATGTTCAGTTATTCAACGTCTGCATTCTGATGTACCGAAGAGGGCAGTAATTTACGACCCGTTGGGGTCGTTTGATAGGAGAAAGCTCGTGAAGCTCTTAGACTTTTGTAAGAAGAAGACGTAAGCCCTCTAACGAGTTATGTATATTTGTTTGCTTTATTTGCGTGTTGGCTGATCTGTTTATGTCATGTTTCTGTAGGAGTGGTAGTACTGAAGGTGGAGGTGCGCTGTTCTACCAGCGAATTATGACGCCAAAGGCCATGTGGCCTTTAAATGATAGACAATTTGGTTGGCTGACTACTGATGTGAGTGTTTTGTAGATTTTTGTTTAATATTACGTAATGTTATATAGGATTGCGTGTAACACTGTCTTCTTCTTCTGCACAGCATATGTCAACTATCATGCAGATGTTTATCAAAAGATCGATGCTGCCAGTTACTCCATACCGCACAACTCGATTAGCCTTCATTGACCCGCTCATAACCTCATATTGGTGTAAAGAGTATGTTAATGGCTTCTTGGGGAAGGAAAGTTCTTGGGAATTCCCTGTGGGTTATTACGAACAATACAAAGGAGAAGCATTTCCGTACATAACCCATAGGCAGTGGGTCAGAGACGTCGACACGTTGTACATAGCACATAATGTTGGAAATAGCCATTGGGTCGCCGTGGAAGTACAACTTATAAACAAGAGACTAAAGGTCTACGACTCGTACACGACCTGTAACACTGACAAACAAATCGAGGAGTCCTGCAAGGTACATGTTTTAAGTATTACGGTTTAATGTTATGTAGGAGTTTAGAATAGGTTCCATATGACTCTCAGTGAAATCTCGTAGGATTCTCTGTGATATCTCGTAGGAATCTAGTCTAGTTACGCAGGATTCTCAGTGACATCTCGCAGGAATCTGGTCTAGTCTCGTAGGATTCTATGTGATATCTCGTAGGAATCTAGTATAGTTACGCAGGTTCTCAGTGACATCTCGCAGGAATCTGGTCTAGTCTCGTAGGTTTCTCTGTGATATCTCGTAGGAATCTAATATAGTTACGCAGGTTCTCTGTGACATCTCGCAGGAATCTGGTCTAGTATAGTAGGATTCTCTGTGATATCTCGTAGGAATCTAGTCTTGTTTCGCAGGATTCTCAGTGACATCTCGCAGGAATCTAGTCTCAGTGAATTTTTTTTTTTTAAAGGTGTACGCGAGGTTTATACCAATGCTTGTAGACAGATTGACCGCGCAAGGGACAAGCAAGGTTTATTCCCGTAAAAAGACGACAGTGAAAGCTTACAGCTTTTACAGAGTTAAAGGGGTGCCAAAGCAAGCATTCGGTGGAGATTGTGGGCTTTATGTGTTGAAGTTCATTGAGTGTTTGGCCCTCGGCTGCAAATTCGACGGAGTAACAGATGATCACATGCCATTCATTCGGTTAAAGTACGCGGCCGAAGCCTTTGATGAGATTTAGAACGAAAGCGCTCTTGCATTAATTCCTCGTGATGCAAAGTAAGGTTAGTGTATGTAGTAGGACATGTTGTACATAGTGCATAGGTTATTACGTAATAGGCTAGGTCATTCTATGCAAGTGTAAGCAATTCTAATTCTAATGCAAATGTAAGTAATATTAATTCTAATGCAAGTGTATGTAAGTCTAATTCAATTCAAACTAAACTACAAATGACAACCTATGTTCGTGACATAAAACACTAAAGGCTCGTAGAATTCTAGACAAATTACGTATGATTCAAAGTGAAAGCTCGTAGGAATCTAGTATAATAACGTATGATTCTCAGTGAAAGTTCGGATGACTATAGTCTACTTACGTAGGATTTTCAGTGAAAGATCGTAGGAATCTAGTCCACCAACGTAGGATTCTCAGTGAAATACCGTAGGAATCTGGTCTAGTTACGTAGGATTCTCATTGAAAGGCCGTAGGAATCTAGTCTTGTTACGTAGAATTCTCAGTGACATATCGCAGGAATCTGGTCTTGTTACGTAGGATTCTCATTGAAAGACCGTAGGAATATGGTCTTGTTACGTAGGATTCTAGATAAAATATCGCAGGTTTGACTCCAGATTTTCGTAGGTTTCTTTAAACGTATTGTAGGAGACATTTTCAGGTCTCGCAGGACTCTCAGTGTTTTCTATACCCTATATCAGGAAAAGACCTTATTACCCTAACATTATGCATCTACCTTCTTATCAAACTAACTGAGGTAGACATATCCATTCACGTATCTAGCATCTAGCATTCGGTTACAAGCATTCAGTCCACAAGTATTCAAGATCAATCACGCGTTTACACTTGCTTAGCCTGACGATGTATGAAGTTGAATTAATTTCTGGAGAATAGAGGGGTGAGAATGGGCGATGGCTTTTTTATTTGTGTACATCTCGTGGGAGTAAAATCATCATGTTGGGAGAACGATCAAATCTGGAGGATTTAGAAGCAAAGGTGTACGAAGCCTATGGGCTGTCTCGACGTCGTTACGATGTTGTACTAAGTTATAGGTACCCCGATGCCATCATGCAAAATCTACCACAAGATACTCAACCAGTTTTCATGCGAGATAGCAACTCAGTGCGTTTGTTTCATGAGAAGTATTGGAAAGACACAAGACGTATCTGTGTTCAAGTCTACGAAGACTCAGACATGGAATCCGAAGTGGTTAGAGCAGAAGACCCGCATGGAAGTCGGGCTAGGGACGAGTCTCGCAGGACTCCTGAGCAGTCTTGTAGGACTCCTGATCAGCCTCGCAGGACTCCTGATAAACCTCGCAGGACTCCTGAGCAGTCTTGTAGGACTCCTGATCAGCCTCGCAGGATTCCTGTATTGTCTCGTATGACTCCTAACCATCCTCGCAGGGCTACTGACCAGTATCGTAGGACTCCTGATGATCCTCGTAGGATTCCTGACGAGACTCGTAGGACTCCGGACCAGTCTCGTAGGACTCATGACCAGTCTCGTAGGACTCCGGACCAGTCTCGTAGGACTCAGGACCAGTCTCGTAGGACTCCTGATGGTGATGACGATGTAGCTGAAGAAATTGATGGTGAGGAAGATAGATTTGATTACTGTGATGATCAGGATGGTGCAAGTTCGGATGATGAAGACTACATAAGCACTACTTACGTGAAGAACGGCGAGGAATATGAAGGTAGGACAAGTAACAGGGACGCGTATGTTGGAATAGAAATGGGCGCTGTTGAATTAGCAGTTGGGCAATGTTATTCAAACAAGGAGGAGTTGGTTACAAGGTTGAAAATGCTCGCGGTTCTCCGTAGGTTTGATTTTGATGTTGTAGCTTCATCCAAGGTATTGTTGCGAGTCAAATGTTGGGTGCCAGGATGTCAATGGAAGGTACGTGCCTCGACAATCGATGAATCGTCGTGCTTCTACGTCAAAATTTACGTCCACGAACACACGTGTTCTGTGACAGTGCGATCATGTCGTGCTAGACAGGCAACTCCGTATATTTTAGCTCGTCTTTACACAGATTTCGTGGGTGGTGTTGGTGCGTCTGTTTTGCCAGTTCATGTTGCTGATGCTTTGGCAAAACGTTATGGACTGAAGGTATGTTTTGAACCGCAACGCTAAGTTATGTAGGATTCAGTTTATGTTTCGTAGGATTCAGGCTAAGTTATGTAGGATTCAGTTCATGTTTCGTAGGATTAAGGTTATGTTTCGTAGGATTCAGGTTATGTTTCGTAGGACTCAGGTTGTGTTTCGTAGGACTTAGGTTATGTTTCGTAGGACTCAGGTTATGTTTCGTAGGACTCAGGTTGTGTTTCGTAGGACTCAGGTTGTGTTTCGTAGGACTCAGGTTGTGTTTCGTAGGACTCAGGTTGTGTTTCGTAGGACTCAGGTTATGTTTCGTAGGACTCAGGTTGTGTTTCGTAGGACTCAGGTTATGTTTCGTAGGACTCACGTTATGTTTCGTAGGACTCAGTCTGTGTTTCGCAGGCTTCAGGTTATGTTTCGTAGGATTCTCTGATCTCTGTCGTAGGTTTCAGGCTACAAGTAGTAGGTTTCAGGTTACGTCTCGTAGGATTCGTGGTATGCCTCGTAGGACATGTCTCTGATATGCACTTATTCATGGCAGATTAAGTATTGGAAGGCTCATCGAACTCTGATCGCAGCACGAGAATTAGTAGGGGGGTCATCGGAGAGCAGTTATGAACAACTTCCATCTTACTTATATATGATAAGACGAGCAAATCCCGGAACTCTTATTAAGTTAGAAGTCGATGGAGCTCACCAATTCAAGTTCCTATTCCTTGCTTTCGATGCAAGTATACAAGGATTCTCATATATGAGGAAAGTCGTTGTGGTTGATGGAACCTTTTTGCAAGGGAAATATAAAGGCACTCTCCTAACAGCAACCATGCAAGATGGGAATTTCAACATATTCCCAATAGCTTTTGGAGTTGTTGATACAGAGAATGATGAGTCTTGGGAATGGTTTTTTAGACAACTCAACCGAATAATCCCTGATGATAAGAAACTAGCCATTATTTCCGACAGGCATAGATCAATAGGCAAAGCAATACAGACAGTCTTCCCTCTTTCAGCCCGGGGAATATGCACATACCATTTGCGTAAGAACATACTCTTGAAGTTCAAGGGAAGAGAGTCTTTCAAATTGTTTAAGAGGGCTGCTACGGCGTATAAGATACAAGATTTCAATGATATTTTTGCGCAGATTCAAGAATTAAATCCGCGACTTCATTCTTATTTACTACAGGTAAACCCGTATGTTGGTTTCTTGTAACGTTACGTAGATTCCAAATATGTAACGTAGGAATCAAGTTAACATCTCGTAGGATTCAGGTTATGTCTCGTAGGATTCAGGTTGTGTTTCGTAGGACTCAGTTTGTGTTTCGTATGACTCAGGTTGTGTTTCGTAGAAATCAGGTTATGTTTCGTAGGACTCAGGTTGTGTTTCGTAGGACTTAGGTTATGTTTCGTAGGACTCAGGTTGTTTTTCGTAGAAATCAGGTTATGTTTCGTAGGACTCAGGTTGTGTTTCGTAGGACTCATGTTATGTTTCGTAGGACTCAGTTTATGTTTCGTAGGACTCAGGTTATGTTTCGTAGGACTCTGTTTATGTTTCGTAGGACTCAGGTTATGTTTCGTAGGACTCATGTTATGTTTCGTAGGACTCATGTTATGTTTCGTAGGACTCAGTTTATGTTTCGTAGGACTCAGGTTATGTTTCGTAGGTTCATCTTATCGTATGATTCACTTTCTAGATATAATCATACATTTCTTTCCTTTTTACATGTTGATGTCAGCATGTGGAGTCGTGTACATTTTCCTGGAAACAGATACAACTTAACCACGACAAACATAGCTGAATCTATAAATCATGCTTTGAGTGAAGCCAGAACTTATCCAATTGTGCGACTTATTGATTCAATACGGTCTATGTTGACACGGTGGTTCGCAACTAGGAGGAAGAATGCTAGTCTGATGACAACTGCTCTTACATCCGGGGTTGAGAAAGTGCTAAAGGTAATTCTCTGGTAGGTTGTATGTTTAGAGCCAACTGAGATTGGTTTATAGATGACGTTGTGTAGGTTTATAGTTTATGTTTTGACTGAACAGGGACGAATTGAGGAAGGTAGAAACTACGACGTCCAGACTATAGAAGAACATCAAATTCAAGTGAGTAACCACGCATCAACCCATGTTGTCAATTTGACAGAGAAAACATGTTCATGCAAAAGATTTGACTTCGACAAAATCCCATGTGTCCACGCTCTAGCGGCAGCTGAACATGCATGTGTGCCAGTAGTCTCTCTTACTAGTACGTTCTACCATACTAATTATCTATACAACGCGTACGCAAAAAGCGTCAAACCAAGGGATTCCGCTACGCCTGTTCCTGAAGAGGTGCGCACAAAGGTTTGCAAGCCTCCTTCTATCCGTAAACAAGCAGGTAGGCCAAAGAACTCACGAATCAAGAGTGCGTTGGAGAGTACGACACCTCCAAAACGCCCTAGGAAATCGTACACTTGTACAAAGTGTTCGAAAGCAGGCCACAACAGCAGAACATGCACTAATTGAATTGAACTATTACACAACTATTTTTCTACCATTACTCCATATTTGTTTCATAACATTACGTGTTTTCTTATACGAAAGATAACCAGAATACTACGGAAAGACACTCCACTCCTACATAACAAGACCAGAAGCTTACGTTATTAAACTGAGAATCCTACGAGCTTTAATACAGAAGCCTACATAACTAGAACAGTTTCCTACAGTATTCAATTAAAACTCCTAGGAAACTATTTTAGATGCCTACGATCTTTCACAGAGCATCCTACGTTACTAGAAGAGATTCCTACGAGCTTTCACTGAGCATCCTACTTTACCAGACCAGATTCCTACGAACTTCATCGAGAATCCTACGTACCGAGAAAAGATTCCTACGATCTTTCATTGGGGATTCTACTTAACTGGACCATAAACCTACGAAATTTCATTGTGAAACCTACATAACTAGAACAGATACATACGATTTTTCACCGAGGATCCTACGTAACTAGACCAGATACCTACGAAGTTTCATTGCGAAACCTACGTAACAAGAACAGATACCTACGGTCTTTCACTGAGAAGCCTACGTAACTAGACCAGATACCTACGAAATTTCATTGAGAAGCCTACGTAACAAGACCAGATACCTACGAAATTTCATTGAGAAACCTACGCAACAAGAACAGATACCTACGGTCTTTCACTAAAACCTACGTAACTAGACCAGATACCTACAAAATTTCATTGACTTAACTTGATCAGATGCCTACGAGCTTTCATTGTGAAACCTACGTTACTAGAACAGATACCTACGATATTTCATTGAGAATCCTACGTAACTAGATTAGATTCCTACGAGCTTTCATTGAGATTTCTACGAGCTTTCATTGTGAATCCTACTCTATTAGACCAGAATCCTACGACCTTCAATGAGAAGCCTACGTTACTAGACCAGATCCTACGATGCATCATACTCATTCCTACATTACATGGGGAAGAATGACCTACGTTACATTGTTATGAATTCTACATAACGTGGTATATAATCCTACGTTCGAGAAGCCTACGTTAGGTATGCTGACGTGGATTTATTCATTAATGGCACTTTCGTGATTATTTTTTTTTTACAAAGGATACAGGGGTAAAACGGTATTAAAAACACTAAAAAACTAGTCTAGTAATTTCAATCTTTCTGGACCACTACAGTAAGAGGTAGAATAATAATAGACTAGATAAGTAAATCACCCTTGTCTTTTTATTAATTTTGGAATTGAAGGAAAAGTAGAAATCTCTGCGGGTGATTCGTGGTTGCCAAAAGGAACATAATAATTAATATCATCGCCGTAAACAAACCAGAAAAGCTAAAGGTCTCTAAAATTTGAAGAAACTCCCGTCGAATCATTCACGGGTTTCGTATTTTCTTCTGGAAAAGGTAAGTACTTTCTTTCGTTTATGTTTTAGATGATTGTAAAAGAAAACAAATTTGTTTCTTCTAATGTAATGTATCAATGAATTTTTATGAAACTAAACCAGATTGTGTGTAAAGTTATCGATTTTGTGGCTTTAACTTGAAGAAAGACCAAATATCATTGAATCTCCTGGGATGACCTGGCGAATATTCAGTTTGTGGGGTCTTTGGTTTGGTTTGTCTATTAGATACAATGAACATTGAATTATCGATGGAATTAGACAACTATATTTTTCCTAGAATTTGCTGTCTCATATTTGATTTTTTATTTTTTTCCTTTTCCTCTTATACTGAGGTCGTTGGTAGCTTTAAAATCATTTCCTTTTCGTCATTTTAAGTGTTCTTTCTAGTTCTCACAATCAAAAGGACGTTATTTTTTTTACATCAAGGGATTTGTTTGCTTTTTTGGGTTTTAACAAGTTTGCATTTTGGGGGGGGGGGGGGGGGTTTGGGTTTGCAGAGGATGTCTCTCCATAGCAGTTTTCGAGAGAGTTTGTCATTATCTCTTGGTGTCATCAGTGTTGCCAGTTGGGGTGTTGCTGAGATACCACAGATTATGACTAATTACAGTGAGAAATCCACTGAAGGTCTCTCTATTGCCTTCTTAACGACGTGGATTATTGGGTAAGATGATTAGAATAAGTCAAATCTTATTGCTCCTTGGAATGTTTCACGACTGAATTGACCTTTGGATAATGGGAAGTTGCTTACTTTTGAAATGGTTTGTTGTGCAGGGATATCTTCAATCTTCTTGGCTGCTTGATGGAACCAGCCACTGTGAGTTTAATTAATTTCTTCAAAACCAGAGTTTTTTCGATCTTTATATCTTACCTTGAGTAGCTTAGATAACTCCGAATTTCCAAATCTTTGTGCAGCTTCCAACACAATTCTACATGGCACTGGTAAATTACAAAGCAGCTGTATGGTTTTAGTGTTTGTTTGTTTCTTTGTTTGATATGTATGATTTGCTTGCAGTTGTATACAGTGACTACAACAGTTCTCTATGTTCAATCTATATATTATGGCCATATCTACCCGCGGATGGAAAACAGAAGAAATCAGATGGTATACTGTATGATTAGTGTTCTTTCTTGTGTTAGAGGCTCTTAATTATGCGTAAATACTAAAACAGCTAGAGCATGAATGTTTGGTGTAGGTTGAAGCAGAACGTATAGCAAACATAAAAAGCAATGTGAAAATTCCAGGCAGATGGAGAAATAGCTTAGACAATCCTACTCCTGGTGATGATCATACCACACCAATCAGTATGGTTCCTGGGAGTCATCGCAATAGTTTTACCGGAAGAGAACTATTTTACACGTAATGATGCCATTCTCTAGCATTATGGTGAAAGCAATATTTCCAAGCTAGAGATTTGTTATGAAGTTGTGAGTTTTGTTTTTTTGGCGGTTTAATTCTGCCAGGTCGGCAAGATCTTTGTCAAGTAGTCATACACCACCAGCTGGATCTGTCTTAGCTCAGAGAATTGCTCGTGGTCACAGTGAACCAACTCTTGAAGAGCCCTTGCTTCCTGACGATGCCACGCCTCCTACATTGCCTCCTTCCACCAAATCATTGCTATGCGTGGTTAGCCATTTTCACAATGCCTGGTTTCAATTTCTGAATTCTAAGTAATTTAGTATTGAACTAACATTCAATTATTCTCTTATAGGTGTCTGCATTCTTCTTTCTTGGAACATTCAACCTTCCCAATTTGCTAAGTGAATCAAGGACTGTGGCTTTAGGAGAGAGAGATAGAGTATTTGTAGTTCAAGCAGCAAGAAAGCTTTTGCAGGTACTCATGAATCGCACATTATAGTTATGCATTTCGAGTTTACTGTTAATTAAGATTAATAACTCGTGCTATTTTATGTCAAACAAATGCCTAGATACCCTTTAATCTATAAAACAACTTAAATGTAAATGTTAATTGCTTACAGGTCACTAGTGGTAGCATAGCAGAACATAACGGTGGAGAAAGCAGCAAAATTGGAATGTTTTTGGGTTGGGCAATGGCAGCCATTTACATGGGTGGAAGGCTTCCCCAAATATGTCTCAATGTAAATGGCTTATTAATCTGTTATAACTAACTTAATAATTCGATCTGTTGTTTATAACAATTTTAGCTAAATCTAAAGTTTCTTTTCGGTATCTTTCCTTTGTGGCAGATGAGGAGAGGACATGTTGAGGTAAGCTAGTAGAATGAACACAGTGCAAAGCTGCAGTCAAGTAACGGCATTGTATTTGATGAATCCGCTTGATGCTATTCTATTGTAATTGCAGGGATTGAATCCATTGATGTTCTTCTTTGCACTAGTTGGCAATTTGACTTATGTTGGAAGGTGAAAATCATCAGTTTTTATTCTCAAAAGTCTTGAAAGAATCTCTGGTGGAACCCCTAAAACCTTTTCAACTCCTTTTTTGTTTTGATTGCAGCATACTTGTGAACAGCGTCGAGTGGTCAAAAATTGCACCAAATCTACCATGGCTTGTTGATGCAGGAGGATGCGTTGTGCTTGATTTTCTTGTATGTAATCTTTCTCTTATCACCTTCATGATCTTTGATTCCAATCGTTTTCACTGAGCTCTAACTTCCTTCTGTTCTTTGTTTCAGATTTTGCTTCAGTTTTTACACTTCCGCTGTCGCAAAGACAAAGATACTGACAAGAAGAAGCATGAGACAGCAGAAGCTGTCTAAGGCTTGGCTACTCCAACAACTCAAACAGATACAGTTTTGATCTTATCTTACCCGCAAGATTCATCTCATTCAATTTATATCTCTCTTTGGGAGTTTGTGCTGATAATAATACTCTTGGGTTTTGAGTTTTAATAATAGGAGATGTTTATGGTTTTGATTCTACTCTCGGACATGAATGACTAGCTTCATATCTTGTTATGTCATCTAAGAGATGAGTGCATCCAAAAGTTTTGGTTTTTATCACTTTGTTTTATTGATTTGCTCAACAATTGTCACTCAAACAAAAAGCATCACTTACATCAACTTGTTTATTACTATAATGTTGTATTGTATGTATAAATTGTTACACAAAGAAAGGCTCTCTAAGGCTTGCGAGCAGTAAACATAATAAAAGAATCCTTAACATCTGTTTAATCTGTGAGACCGCATGATTTGCACACATCCCTGATCGCATCCTGCATCAAGTAATTGTAGCTCTGCAGAATTCTCTGCAAAAAGAAAGCAAAATTAGAAAGATCATACAGTTGACACTATTGATCATTATAGTTTTTCTTTTTGTTTTACCGATTGGAAAGGACGGACAATCCAGGGAGTGTTAGGACTATATCTGAGAAAGGTCGTCCCAACAAAGACACCTCCACTTTTAAGAACACGACAGATCTCAGCAATCTAGAAAGCAACACAAGGAATGATCAATAAACTGACTTTTGCAAACACTTGTACAAGTTCAAAAACTTACAGCATTTGTAGGAGAAGGCCAACAATGCAAAGCTGCACCAGCATGAACCGCATCAACAGAACCCGATGGGAAAGGGAGGCGGGAAACGTCTGCTCTCACAACAGCTATATTAGTTGAATTGTCGAAAGTACTATCCTTTTTGATGAAGTCATTGCACTGACGAAGCATGTTTTCAGAATAGTCAGAGCAATCACAGCTGAGTATTTCCCAGACTTGGCAAATTTTCTGGAAAACAAACCACTTCCACAACTAACATCCACAAGAACTCCACCTTCTGCGTCTTTGAACTATTCCTCAGCCATTTTATACTGTACTTCAAAGTATTTAGACCATGAGGAAAGAACAAGACCGGCTAATAAACGACTCAAGGACAGTAATTACCTCTTCGTCTGCACCAGGAAAGCCACTTCGCGCAAAGTTCTGTCTCCAACCTCTTTCATACAAAAATGATACCACTGGACTCCTACACACACATAGATAAACAAAAAAAGTGTTCACATAATACTTGGCTAAAAGAGCAAAGATAGTTCGTGCAGAGAGAGACATATAAAGTGATGTAATTGTACCGAAAGAGTTCGGTAAACATGGGTTTGACTTCATTAATAATCATCCAAATCAGCAGTGACAGTTAGATCCAAGTATTCATCTTTGCTAGAGTATGTCTTGTTACACTGTCCACATTGAAATCCAGACCTGTAGAGATTGCTTTTTTTTTTTTTTTTTGTCAAATGAGCATCTTCATTAAAACGTGGATTAAATGTTTCACCTACCACCGTTTTCAAAAACAAAAGCTGAAAGGGTGGATTTAGCCAAAGCATCGGCTTCACCATTGTACTTTCTAGGGGTAAATCTTAGATAAACTAAATCAAAGAGGGAGAGAAGATAGGCAATGTCTTCAAGAATGCCATTGATCTCTGAAATCTTCACTCCATTGTTGATGGCAGTGATTAGGGATAGAGAGTCGGACCGAAAAACGATCTGCTCAATGCCGATGGACAAAGCTTCAATCATCGAGGATCGAAGGGCCATTGCTTCAGCAACTAAGGGTGACGCTACAAATTCCTGGATCTGGTAGTTTCGTAGAGGTGGGTCTTTGTCAGATTTTATGACCCAAGCAACGCCAGCAACTCGTGCTTTCTCATTCCAAGCGGCATCAGAGTAGCATTGAACCAAGTTCGGAGGTAAATCCTCAACCATTCCTTCCGCTATTGGTTTCTTTTCCTTAGATATTCCTTGGGCTTCTTCCCATTCCTTTGCCGCAAGTAGTGCTGTGAGAATAGTTTCTTCTGGAGATTTTATAACCTTATTGAAAATCCATTGATTTCTAGCTTTCCAAATCATCCAGATTATCCAAGCCGCCAATGGTGTCTTGGGGATTCCAATGGGCGGTAAGACTTTTTGCTTTAGGAGATTTCTCCACATCTCTGGAAACAACAGTGATTCATCATGATCTGGCAATGATTCAAATGGTGAAATGCTCCAGACCTGAGAAGCAAAAAGACAGGTAAATAATACATGTTCTATATTTTCATTTCCACATTGAAATCCAGACCTGTAGAGATTGCTTGTCTGCAGATTTATATATAAAAAGCTTCAGAGAAATTTAATTATAAAATAATGAGCAAAAATGCCAGCTGCAGCTTTGGTTGATTTGACTTATCCGTACAATTAAAAACTCTCTGACACTATCTCCAAATGGTTTTCTCTTTGGCTATTGTTACTATTCTTAGCTAAAAACCAAAAACCACCTTTCTATTTTTCAAATATCTACCTAGTTTCTTTCCTTTTTGGGAGTGTAGTAAGTGGTTTTCCGGTTTAACGCACCCCTAGTAGATTCTAATCCGACCATTTCCACCTCCTCCTTGCTGGGACTCCGGATCTATGTTCGAATAGGAGTTTCCTCAAACTTTGAATCTGAAAACTTTATCCTTGTTGCTGGAACCAGGCTGTACCAAAAAGGTAAAGAATGGAAGCTTACATATCTACATGGTATCACCATGTTAGGGGTTTGTACGGAGCCTCCTTTGCCGGAAAGTATTAAAGAAGCAGGTCATTTTCCCACTTTACGTGGTGAACCTTTAAATATTTAGTCTCATCCAAGTTGTATACTGTTTCTGTTGAAGTATAGCTGTTGGATGAAGGCCTCAAGTTTTGACAATTTCTCTCAGATGTGCATTTTGCACTTTTCTTCATGCTGGAATTGTCTTTTCTCTCGATGAACTTTGTTTCAAATTTTGACCTTGAAATTCAGATCTTGTTTTTCAGGTTATCAAGACCTATTTTCTGAAATCTTTTGATTTTCTCATCTGTGATACCATGGCAAAAAGACTGTCTTATGAAGAGAAAGGGAAAAGCAAAATGATTCCAAGCAGAGAACCTGCAGCCACAAGGATCAAAATTCCCATGGTGGATAATACTAAACTTATTGAGAAACACTCTCTAACTTTAATAGGACGGGTTACGAACTCAAAACAACAAAGAAATGGAAGGCAACAGTGGAAACTACTTTTCCCTCCCAAATCCCTTTCTGGGTGAGAATTCATGGCTTACCACTTCACCTGTGGATGAATGGAGTGTTGACAAGCATTGGAAATAATATTGGTACGTTAGAGAGAGTTGAGATCTCTCCTCATGCAGCGAGGGTGCGTGTGCATATCAATGGATTAAAGCCACTCATCACAAAAATTATCTTGGAAATGGAAAATGGACAAGAAGTTACTGTGCATTTGATGTATGAGAAGCTGGGGCGTTTTTGTACTCAATGCAATAGGCTGGATCATGAAGCTAAGGATTGTGGATTAAATGATGAGATCCAGGAAAGACCAATCACAGCTGCACCTGAAATATTCACACATAAACGTACTCAAAGAGATGTATCTAAGATCTATTCTGATAGCCAAGATCACATATTGAAGAGAAAGCGCTCAAGAAATGACAACTATTCTGGTGATAGGGAAACTTATGACAGAGATTGGCATCAAAAGGATGATTCCCATCTCTCCCGTTCATTGGAATCTATGCGAAAGAGACCAAGACAAAATCTGACTCATCATGAAGAATCCCAACTAAAATCGAATTTGGAGAAAAGACCTTCAAATTCTAAGGCTACTTATCAATCAGATAGATACAGGAAGCACCTGCATATTGATAACTCGGAGAGGGTTTGGAGGAAAATTCCAACTCGGGAAGGTGCTTTAGATCAAGTATCACACCACTCTGGGGAAAAGACTGACTCTTCTCGTCCTAGAAGACCCCCTCAGGAAAGAAATTCTCAAGAACTAGTGGAGAAATCTGCGATCCCTCATCACACTCTCCAGGCAGCTGTAGGTGAACTTCATGAAGCCATGACTCAGTATGCCACTGTTTCAGATCCTGCGGAGAAGGCTATCAGAGAAAGGAGATTTCAACATGCAGTAGAGTCTGGAGAGTTTGAAATATCAGCAACTGAACTGGCACGATCAATGATGGTGGATGAACATAATCTTGTCCAGGGAAAGATGCAGGTTTATGAAAAAAATCCTGAGAGGTTACATGCCTCAATGAGACTTGGGCCCTTAGTGGAGACAGACACATTGATGGAGAAGGATGCTGGTGCAGGTAGACTCCCTCCTACTTTGAGACTTGGTCTGCTAGTGGAACAAGATGAAGCAATCCAGATTACACCAGAAAGAGACCAATCAAAACACAGAACTGGAAAATTCTACAGTTAAAAAGAAGATAGCATTTAGCCCCCCTTTAATTTCTCTCGTGAACGCAAAGAAGAGGAAAACTATTCAGATGAAAGCTTCTCCAAAGAGGAAAGTTACCAGTGGTAGAGGTGTAAAAACAGTATTTGGATTTAAGGCAAGCAGTTCAGCTATTAGAACAGATGGACGTGGTTCTAAGGATGGTGGGAAATCTGATGTAGGTCCTTCAAACCCCTCGCATCCAACTCAAATTATCCCAGCCATTACTAAGAAAAGGATGGATTTTCAGAATCCATCCGATCCTCTTCCTTAGTAATGTTGAGCTTGAACTGTCAAGGTTTGGGAAACCCCTTGACAGTTCGTCGTCTACGGAACCTAAATGCTAAATATAGGCCAGACATAATTTTCTTGATGGAGATGAAGAATAGTGATAAAGTTGTTTTACAGAAAACAGAAAAGTTAAACCTAAATCATTGGAAGTTTGTTAATCCACATGGACAAGGAGGAGGAGGATTAATGCTTCTATGGTCTGACAGAGTTCAAGTTTCAGTTAACTCTTCTTCACCGGATTATATTGATACCTACATCAAGTTCGAAGACAAGAGTTTTTATGTCACCTTTACGTACTGTAATACTGACAAAAGAAAGCGTAAAGTAATTTGGAATAGATTACTAGAGCTTACAGAAGTTAAAAATGCACCATGGATGGTATTGGGCGATTTTAACGATATTCTCTCCAATGAAAAGAAGAAAGGTGGTATAACACGACCTGAGAGCTCCTTTTCAGATTTCCGAGCCTTTGTTTCCTCGGCAGGCCTTTTTGATATTCATCATTCGGGGGACCCTTTATCTTGGAGGGGTAACAGGCAACAGTCAACAGTGAGATGTCGCCTAGACAGAGTAATGGCCGAAGAGAAGTGGTTTGATTTGTTCCCTACAAGTAGAACGGCTTATCTTATGTTTGAAGCCTCGAATCATAAGCCGATGGTAATTGTTCTCGAACCTGAAAGAAGGAGAAACAAATCAATGTTCAGGTTTGATAGAAGATTGAAAGACAATGTGGAAATCCAGAATCTGATAAAGAACAGTTGGAATCCTAGGAAACCTCTTCCACTTAATACTCGAATCAGTAGAACTCGGGCAGCTATAATACTTTGGACTTCAGAAACAAATAGAAATAGTAGATTAATGATTGAGGAATACAAAAGAGAGCTGAATGCAGCTCTTGAAACTCCTGTCTTCAACCATTTGAGAGTTAAAAGATCACTGCAATGCTCCAAAAGGCCTATGAAGCGGAGGAAGCATTTTGGCAACAGCGCAGTAGATTGCTTTGGCTCCAGCTAGGAGATAAAAACTCATCATATTTCCACGCTATAACCAAAGCACGGAAAATTCGGAATTCCCTGTCAGTCATTGAAAATACTGAAGGAGAAGTTATGGTGAAAGAGGAGGAAATAGAAGCTGCAATTACAGACTATTTTCATAACCTATACTCCTCATCTAATTCACAATGTGATGATGTTGTTAAAGAAGCTTTGGAGAAAAGAACCACGGCAGAGGACAATACCTGTCTGATTGCACTCCCAACTTTGGCGGAAATACGTAAGGCTGGCTTTGCCATACATGCTGAGAAGGCGCCAGGACCTGATGGTTTTTCGGCAAGTTTCTTCCAAGCAAATTGGGATGTAATGGGACCTGCAATTTCAAAGGAGGTTATTGAATTTTTTGAGTCTGGAAACCTGCCATCAATAACAAATTCAACTTACATAAGACTCATAAAGTGATGTAATTGTACCGAAAGAGTTCGGTAAACATGGGTTTGACTTCATTAATAATCATCCAAATCAGCAGTGACAGTTAGATCCAAGTATTCATCTTTGCTAGAGTATGTCTTGTTACACTGTCCACATTGAAATCCAGACCTGTAGATTGCTTGTCTGCAGATTTATATATAAAAAGCTTCAGAGAAATTTAATTATAAAATAATGAGCAAAACATATTTATAACAATGTGAAGAGATGAGAACTTACTGGTTAATACCTGAAGGTCCTTTCCTCATTAGTGGTTCATAGCAGACAGGACACGCGAACACTTGAGTTTCCCCAATTTCAATACTTGGAGTTTCTTTCACATCCTGAAAATACCAATGAAGAAGGGGATTGAGCTCTCTCATCTGATTATTCTAATCATAAACCAAGTCAACTAAGTCAAAAACAAACCAAATTGTGAGGGAACAAACTAGAACGCACCGATTCGAGAGCAAAGGCGCGTATTGCGGCAGATGGAAAACGGGTACGAGCAGAAGCAGAGAATCAAAGAAGACGAGAGTGAGAATTAAAGGAGAAGAAGTAGGAAAGCGGTTACATAAAAAAGGTTTGTTGAGGAGAGTAACAGCAGCAGAAGAAGAATAAGAAGCTGTTGATGCAGCCATCGCCATTAGAGAGCAGAGCTTACAGAATCAACTTTGGCCTAAAATTTATACGAAATCAAATTGAAAGGAGTAAAACAAGGGAGGGGTTGAAATTGCGTTTCCTGCAAGACGAAGCAATTTATGTGTTGTCCAAATTTCATGTATGTTCGTCAACCGAAATAAAAGACGCATCTTTCTCGTTTTCTTTCTTTCATTCTTCTGTTGATTGGGTCCACATGATTGTATGGCTTCTTTACTCACAAGTCACAGCATTTGTATCTTTTAATTATAGTCTCAAGTCAACAATTCATATAAACAATTTGAACATGCAAAATCATCTAGTTTTTGGATATTGTTGAAGATGTAAGATCCTCAAATAATTGATCGTAATTTTCTGTATACATACCACTGAAGCTGGTGATAAAATTACATTATGGTTTCGTCTTCACTAACCAGAAAATAAACTACTCTTCTCAACATCATATATGGAAAAAGCAACAACAAAACAGAATGGCGCTCTCAATCTGCATCCCCAAGACCATCACTTCCATCGCCTCTCTTTGTGATTGCCGTAAAATTTGAGTTTGGTTTCTTCTTCTGCAATGACGTTACCTCTGCGTTTCTCCTCAGAACAGCTCCAGGTGATGGATACGGTCGCTGCTGAAACAGAGGACCCTGGCACACGATTTGATCTCATGAAGTTAGGAACCAATTATTGAGAGAGGCTGCAACTACAGATGAACTTAGTGAGATCATTTTATGTCTAATTATTTGGAAAGGACAAGTGGCATTACTGTGGCAGTTGTATCAGCAGCTCGTGGTTGTAATCCTTTTAGTCCAACAACCCTACAATATGTACAGGAATCAGATCAACTAGATGTTATGTTTCCAAGAACCATAATAAGATTGGTTTGAATATTGTACGTAGTTCTCCTCAATTCAAATGAAGTAATAGAGAAGAAAAGAGATAGAGAGAACAGTCTATAGCTCATACTAATTCTAAAGTGGTTATGTAAGGTGTTATGAACATTACCAGCCACCTCGTGGAGCATCTGAGTAAGAGCTTGGGTCCATTGGGTCCAAGTCATCATCCTCAGCATGAGCACGTTTTTTGCCTGATCCCTTTTTTATGGGAGGTTTTGAACTGGACCTGTTTCAATCATATTGCCATTTTGGCATGATGTGTGAGTATAAAAGAAGAGTAAATAAAATGTAAACCTAGTACATGGGAGAAAATATTTGATACCAGAAGAGGATCAAAAAGTTGAACACTAGCTCTCTAATGAAACACTCAGTTTTTAAGAAAGATGACAGACCAGAAGGATCTTTTTTCAGTACTAAAATTATCAGAAAATCATACCTCTGATTCGGATCCTTATGCCCAGAATCTCCTGCATTGGTGAAGTAGTTTAAACTTGCTGCTGGCAAGAACTGCTTTTCTGGAAGATTGAAAACTCTGCAATCCAATAAATGATACGAGCCCTCTTAACCAAAGACACATAGACATACGCTCAAAATATGCAAGTGAAAAGTTGATTTAAGATCCTGATGCACGCTATCAGATGCTTTTAATAACACATAATGCAGCGAGGAAAGCGAGTCGCGGTAGGGTGTACACTTTCTCGAAATTTTTCAAACAAAGCAGTTCTTATGCAGCAATCTAACTTGAAAAATGCACAACATAAACATGGAAGAGTTCCTACCTGGTACAGTGGACACAATAACCCCATCTTTGTACAAGGCCCACTCCCCAGCCACCACATCCACTGCATCTTGGCAGCTGAGATGTAGGATACCCCGCGTTCCCGTTAGCGGTCTTTTGAGTGACAGCGTTGATAGTGTTTGTGGAAGAGGGCTTCTGTAAAGAACCTGGAGGTTCCCACTGAGACACGAGTGTCTTTGTGTTGTAGTAATACTTATGGCCTGTGCATTAAGAACCAAAAGGTACAGAGTTCGTGGATGGCAACCAAAAAAAATCCAAAGATGAAGTAAGTATTCATGTCCAGTACAGCAGAAAACAGAAGACGTGAGTAAGAGAGCACAAACTTCCAGCAGAAAACAAAAGGATTTCATTCCTAGTTTCTAACATGTGATGATGTAGGTTCTTTCCACAGTTAAACAGATAAAGTTAAAAAAATCATTTTGCTTACAGCTGAACATGTACACAACCAGGAAAGGAAAAGCATATGAAACTTTTTAATCGTTGATAATTGATATGAAAATGTAGCAAGGAGCAAGTCATAGTGATGACTAAATGTGTGAATAACATACCAGATGTTTCATCAAGTGTTTCAATCCACTCTTCTTTAGGAGGCAAAGCTGGTGCACTAGAAATACTGGAAGATTGCTCAACAGGCTTTTCCCACTGGCAAGTTCTGGTATGCTGGTTATAGTAATATGTAGCACCACTAGCAGGATCTTTTGCATCTATCTGAATGAAAGAGAACACGTTTGAGTAGCTTAATAACTAATAAACACATCAAAAAACCATAAGTGACCATCCTTAAGCATTAAGATCTAAAGACTATTTGTGTATGACCAAAATATCACAGATATATGACGAATTTCACGCAGTTCACAGCAGAAAAAATTGGTACACTTGATAGTGAAGAAAACACTATAAAAAACAGAAGAAAAATGTTAATTATCTCTCATTCATACCCATCCGTATGGTAAGGTGCTTGCATTTGTCGGCAAAGGTAAACTTGGTTGTGCATTCCAAATAGCTGCTGTTGTCTGCAAAGAAGAAGAATCACAAACGAAAAAAAGGTCAAAACGTTTTTAACAATAATAATATGACTAGAAACAAAAGCTTGAAACAGATCAAGTCCTAGCAGACAATTGTCACCAAAGATAGCAGTCTGCGAGATGTATAATTACATCTTGCGTGTTGGTTGTAACAACCCCCGTAGCATCCCTGAGAATTCCCCTGGCCTTCAATTTGTGTTTGAGATATTCAGGCAAATTGTTTGAAGCATCGGAAGGTTCAGACTTCGCTCTGAGCTGAGAGTGACCAGCGTACGCAACTCCGCCAGGAATACCATAACCATTTCCAACATCCACATTACCTGAGGTGGAAAAAATTCAGTAATTGGATTGGTTAAGTGCATGTTTCAAAATGCTTGAGCTCATGAGCTATGCCTAACCTTCTCCGCATGTACGCACATTCCCACGCTTTGCCGCTGACTCTACCCTATGTTGTGCAGTGAACTTTAGCAAATGTTCCTGAATGGAAACGAATATGAATATGCAAATTAGGTTTTACTTCCACTGACAATTTGCTGTCACTATAGACTTAGTAATCCATTAGCCGTTTGAAGATAAAAAGAATAGTGTATCAAAACCTTTAGAGCATTGGGGTCAGCACGATCCCGAAGAATATCAGTGTTATGCTCAGAGTCTCCAGCTACTGAATCCCCAGCCTCTCTGAAAAATAGGTAAGTTACAAATTAAACATAAATTGTTCGACAAACTACCTAAACACACGAAATTCTCAATTGCCCATGAATAAGAGCAGAAAGGTGATTCAATATAAACATAGCAGATGGATACAAAGAACAAACCAAGATAAAGACAGAACCTTTGACCTTGTATGATCTTCTGCGTTTCGATTTCCTGAAAATTTCACAACACCATATAAACATGGTAACCTTATGGAAGTCCTGGAAATTATAACTTCGAATTTAGTAGAAGAAAGCGTAACAAATGTGTACTTGTTCTCGGAGAATAGCGTTGCTTGCGGCAGATTCAATGTCTTCAGATTGACCGTAGGGAAGCGAACTTCCATAACCATAACTAGATGCTTGGTTACCATTCTGATGTTGCAGCTGTTCTTCCATCATACAGTTCAACGTCAACCTTCGAATCCTTCAGAATGAACTTCGACGTAATGGATACCCCAACGTAATTCAATTCCGATTACCGATCAAATTCATCAAACCAGTCGGAGAAATTGGGAGAGCAGAAGAGAATCCGAGCCCTAACTTCATTTTCGCAATAAGCAATTAGGCCCATAAACTAAGGCCCATATATATTTTAACTGGCCCATAATCAAGCAAAGAACATAAACCTAATAACGTATCATTTTTTGTGTTAAAATATCTTTACTTTTTGATATACGTAGCTCTATTTTAGTGATTACATGTTATCATGAATTTTTTTAACCTTTTGTAGCCAAAATAAAAAAATAGTAATCATGGATCTTTCATGCAAATTCTTGGTAAATCATCAAATTTAGGAGGTTAACAATTAGTTGATAACATGTGATACTTGAACAAAAATCCAAAGCAGAGATCAATAATTTCTAAATTTAAACAACAAAATTGTTTCTTTATTTTTCTTTAATATTCAGAAAGAAGTAGTCAAAGCTTCAATAGTTTTTATCAACCCACTAGTAGCATTCAATCACTAAGAAAACTGAAGTTGTGATCTTTACGAGTTGTATTTGATTTGATTAATCAAGCTTGGTCATCTTAAATATGGATAAAACTTAGCAAAAATGAAGATAAGAGTGGAAATGGAGACTAATATGAAGAAACATGGGAGACAAGACAGGAGTGTCAGAGTTTTGTAAGGAATCAATGAAATCAGAATAAAAAAAGCTTTCGGTGTAAAGCAGAAAGACACACATGCTTCATGTCTATTGACTTTCTTCTTCTTAAAAAACAAGACCTTTTTCACAAATACCTTATTTTTCTAACATATAAATCAGACTTAGAATTTTCCAAAAAAATATAATTAAGCTTTACGTGTAATTGGTGGTAATCGTCGTTTTGTAGAATACAGCGTCAATTTGTAATGGGTAATGGTGATGTTGAAGTAGCGTCGTTTATATCATTATTATGTAGACCACGATGACTCTATCAAGTAGTAATGTACTAATCTCGAATCCTAACCAGCGGTCTGACCTGTGACTCAATAGTTGACTTTCTTCGATACGGTGTGCTTAGTGGTTTTTTTTTTTTTAATATTAAGTCACAATTAAATGGTCAATTAGCCAAGTTTCTATATAATATAGACAATATGACTTAATTTCTGGATATGCCAGTGCACCTGATTTTAGTGATTTCTATTTTTATTTGTTTCAAATATTCCAATAAACAACTATTCATATTTATATTGTTATATTCTATTATGCAAATTTATATAATTTTTTTGAGTTAATTTTTGGTACATATGATCATAGAAGTGGATATTTAATCATTTGATTTTAAATATTGTATCATACTAGTTAACAATATTAGACTGACAAAATTTAATTTATAGTCAAATTTACTCTAAATTTCAAATAATACGACGTGAAAATATATAATTTCTTGCAAATATGAATTTAACTACTTAACTAAAAATATTTCTCTAAATTGTTTGTATATGTGTCAAAATTTTATGATTTTTTTTGATAAATAATTTTTATGATTTATATAAATGATTTTCATAATATGTTGATGAATTTCATAATTCTAATCAGTAACTTCATCTCATGAATGATATGTAACTTCATCTTACGTTGAACGGCCTTTATATTGAGACTTCAAATACAATCATTAACGTGTTGAAAAAAAAGTCATTAAGCTGATTTAATGTACGTATATATTTGGAAACAGCAACTATCTAATACTCTGTTTCAATTTATTTAAGTTTTAGCAAAAAAAAAAAATTTCAATTTATAAGATGTTTTACAAAATTGTATGTGACATTTAGTTTAGTGGGAGACTAGTTTAGTGGGAGACAGTAAGTCTACTAAAGATAGATGCACTTGCACATCCAGAGATTGAATTTTACTGCATACATTATGTAGAAATTTGGCTAATAGACCAGTCAGTTGTGGTCCAATGTTGACAAAAAAAATGTTTTACAAAATTCTATGCAAAATTAAATGTATTTGATTATTAATATTCTGCAGTATAGTATTTTATGTGATTGGTCAAATATATTAAACTAAAATATTTATTAAAGATTTATCGATACAATTTTAGGTGTCTTAATATTTGTGGTTTTACTTGGAGTACTACAAAACAATTGACAAAAAAGACGAGTTTGTCGTATATAAGTACTATTAATCATAAAAGTACAGGCAAATTTATTAAATTTCAAGTTGAATAAAACTAGTGACAATGATAATCACTACAATTAAGAAGGAAATCACGGGTCTCACATTTACAAGTGCATTTTCGTACTTTCATATATACATCAAAATTCAAGAAAAAAATAAAGAAAAAATGTTATAGACCTCAATCTTTTTTGTTTACATTTGAAAATATTTATGATGATGGACCAAATAAGCAGAGAAAAGTATAACTAAATAGTAGTTTTGAAAATAAATATTTCTGAAAGCAAGAATGTAACAAGAATGGTGGAGGAAGGTAACAGAAAAATAGACCGAAAAGCTGAGAACGAGCGATTCTATTTTTCCTAATAGATCTGAATTTGGTAACAAGCATTTAATTATCCACTCGGCCGTTGGGTATTGACCTTACTTCCCTTTTCTCTTCTTTTTATTTTTATTTTATTTTTCCCTCATTTGCATGTGTCAC
This sequence comes from Lepidium didymum, assembly GCA_963920545.1. Lineage (NCBI taxonomy): Eukaryota > Viridiplantae > Streptophyta > Magnoliopsida > Brassicales > Brassicaceae > Lepidium > Lepidium didymum. Next base: position 3,086,286 of record OY986991.1, read on the forward strand.
CGCGTGCATGAATTTATAGATTCTATATGATATTATCTTTTACAGAACTAAAACTCATCAAATCCCTAAACAGACGTGAGATAGTATGTTTTTGATCCAATTATTATTTGTCGATAAAAAAAACTTATCTGCAAAAATTAAAACTTCTATTTAATATTCCAAATACTTACATATCTAAATTACCTGTCCACCACTAAATATTTTATAGTTATTTGTTTTATATTAACAATTAGATCGGTAAAAATTGATTTATAACACAAACTCTAAACTATTATATAAAATTAAATTTTTGATGAGAATAATTACAAAAATAAATTAGAGAAATAAATTCTAAACTACATAATAAATTTTACCACACTATTTTATTTTTCAAAACAAAAAAGTTATAATTTATCCACATTACTTCAATTTTTTATCCACTCCGTTTTGTGTAATAATTTGATCTTGAGCTAAACCAAATTCCGTACGAGAGGTAAGGTGACACGTGTCTCTATCTATTTCCGCTCAACGCGGTTTCATCGCTTCTCTCAAATTTCGCCATCCTTATATAACCCTTCACTCTTTGGCCCCATTTCATTTCTTACCTTTTATCTCAATTCCTTTCTAGAAACTCACCTTGACTCTATTCGCCGACTCTTTTCTTCTTCGACTTTTTGAAATCTTCTCGGTGATTGTTATGGTGACTTCCGATGGCTTAGCAAGTGTTGATCCTTGGTTGTATCGTCAAGGTTTCAATGTTGATTCATGGTTACTTCCTGATACTTTTTCTCATGATTCCGATTTGCTTGCTAATGCTCTTCACACCACTGTAACTGCTCCACATACTCTCTCGCCTTCCTCTGGGTTCTTCGATTCCTCCGCCGTTTCTCACCTTTCTTCAACTCATACTTTCTCCGGTGGATCCGATCCAGAAATTGTTGGCGGAGGAGGACCTAAACGGAAGCGTAATTGTCTTGTTGCTCAAGGTAAAGCCACCAAACGACGTACTCGAGCTTCTAAGAAATCTCAGACCACTTTCATTACGGCGGATCCGTCGAATTTCCGTCAGATGGTGCAACAAGTGACCGGCGCTAAGTACATTGATGACTCTTCATTCGGGATTTCCCCTCAGATTGTTAAGCCGGAGCCTCTTAGGTTCGTTAATCGACTACCGTGTGGTCCCTCTAACACAGATAGATCCACGGCGGTTCCGATGCTTGATACATCTGCATTTTTGTCTAATCACCAGCAAGAGAATCTCGCAGTTGGAAACGCCTTCTCTGGTTACGGTGGCGTAGGAACACAGTCGGAGAAGCCTAGTGCGACAGTGAACGCAGGTGGCTCCGCCATGGAATTCGATAATCACCCAAATTTCCCGACGCTTGAGTCGTGGAAAGTTATGTAAAATTCAAATTTTAAATTAGAGAGTAATTAACTGTTTCCTAGATTTTTCCAAACTTTATGAATGAATACTCATTCATCGTTTTCGGTAATGGAATAAATCTTTGTTTAATTAACAATTTACATGGATAAGTCACAGAACTTTAGCTGATCTCAGCCATAGTGCAATTAAAAAACAAATGAATGACATAAAAACAAAATCTAAAGTCGGGGTTGGTACGTATAGGAAACTGAAGCTAAAGTTCATTAAAGATTTTTTAAAACCAAAATATTTATATACTGAACAAAGTCATTTCACCGTTGAAATGAAAAAACTATATAATATTTAATCATAAGATATTTCAACGGAGCAGGGTAAATATCTTGTCAGCATCTTAATATAAAGACATACAAATACGTTATGACCACTAATCCAATGTCTCCGTTACTGATACAATGCCAATAAAAAAAATAGTACTTTTTTTATTAGAATATATCCCAATCTTTGCTTGCCACTATGCACTCTTATATTGATTGCATTTCAAACAAGAGACTTGCAGAATTATTCAATTCGTTTACTATAATGTAATTAAACAAAGAAACAGTAGAGTTGTCCATTTGTCATGAGTACATCATTTACAAATTTTGATATAATTACTTCAGTACTATAACTATTTGCGGATATTAAAATTCTTATCAAATTAGAAAAAAAAAAAACTATTTATCCGTTTTATTTTTATTTTTTTTAACCAATATATTAATATTACCAAAAAAGAGATAAAAATTTACAACACTAAGCCATTGACTGACTCTCTAATAGAACGAGCGAGAACATCAACTTTATGGTTTAGAGATCTTAGGATTACATAGAGAGAAGACGCGAAAAAGAGATTTAACCTGTGAAAATCCTCCTTATATGGTTGGAAGAACGGCTACTCCTCTGGATGGGTTAAAAGGTTCAACACATCCGTACAGTCAGTCACTATTTCCACCTCATAATTCTGGAGCAAAATCATGGATTTCATAGCCCATAGCACAACTTCTACCTCTGAATGAAGAGAAGAAAGACTTCTGCGAATTTGCCTTGCTCCCGAGCATCCCCCTGAAAACGCGTCAAGAAAACAAATCTAGCCATTCCCAAAATGAATATCATAACTTTTCCATGATGCATCAACAAAACACCGGAAACCCGTAAAAGCTGGATTATCTAACAAAGGTTTGGACACCCCTTGCTTTCCAGATATGCCACATCAACCATGGAAAAATTTTGGCATGGGCAGAGTCCAGACTTCTCCATAGGAGATAATCAAGATTATACCATATTGAGTTTCCTGGGAAAATGTCTATTGGCGATGGAATCAAGGACAATGCCCAAGATTGAATTGTCGGGGGCATTCAAAAAAGACATGATTAACAGTCTCTACCGCTGTCCCACATCGACTACATTGAGAATCATAACTTATTCTCCGATTATTCAGGTTTGACTTAACTGCAATGCATCTCGTTATGGCTTGCCATATGAAATGTCGAATTTTATTTGGGCGATCCAACTTCTAGATTTTCGATTGTATTGCCCAGAAATTCGGTCCCTAAGAACCAACATCCAACAGAGAACTACTTTCCTCTGTTTTGTAACCAGATTTAACAGTGTAACGACTGGTTTTTGTGTACTGCCAGCCCCAATAGTCAGGTCTTTCCCGTCGAGAGATTGGTATAACCATAATTAATTGGACATCCGTAGAGATAAAATATTGTCTCAGTAGAATCTCTTTCCAGGTTCTGGTTCGAGAGTCAATGAATTGATCCACGGTAAGGTCCGGGTAAATGTCATGATCTATACCCATCGCCGCTCTCGGTTGAGTGTTAGGAATCTATGGATCTCTCCAAACCGCAGTGGATCTTCCATCACCAATTTTTCTAATCAATCCTTTAGTAACAAGCGCTCTAGCTGAGCTAATACTTCTCCAACCATAGGAAGGATTTGAATTCGTCTTCCTGATAGTGGACAATGATTTTTATAATATCGTCCACGCATTATTCTGGTGAACAAGGAATCAGGGTAATCTAGCAATTTTCAAACTTGTTTGGTAAGGAATACCGAATTAAAATCCTCCAAAACTCAGAAACCTCATCTCCCTTCCTGTTTTGGACGACACAGTTTTTTCCATTTCATATAGTGTATTCCTCTAGATGTTTCCGGGTTCGACCACCAGAAATTTACAACGGCTAAATTCAATTGTTTCACGAGTGTTTTGGGTAATCTGTAACATGACATAACATATGTCGGCAAAGCCGTTAAAACCGATTTTATCATAACTTCTTTGATAAGAACTTCGAGGACCAACTATTAATTCTTTCATGAAGTCTCTGACGGACAAAAGCAAAACTTTAGTTTTTGCTCCTCCAATATTTTCTGGGATGCCTAGATATGATCCCATACCACCCAATTGATGGATCCCCATAGTATGATGTATGAAAGTCTTATCATTTTCTGGGAATGAGTGACCAAATTGTAAAGAAGACTTATCGTAGTTAATTTGTTGACCCGATATTTTTTCATAGTCTTTAAGAATGAGAATAATATGTCATGCTTCCTCCGTATAGGCTTTGTAGAAGAAAATGTTATCATCCACGAATAAAAGGTGAGAGACGTGTGGACTCTGCCTCGCAATGGATATACCCGAAATAAGTTAATCGCTTTCCGCTTTCTTTAGCTTAGCTATAAGGACTTCGGTACATAGTATAAATAAGTACGGTGATAGTGGATCCCCTTGCCTTAGGCCTCATTTAGGAATTATTTTTCCTCTCGGCTCTCCATTCAAAATAACTAAATATTCGACGCTTGTTATACATTGCATAATACATTTTGTCCTTGTTTGACTAAACCTGAATTGTAGTAGAAGACTTTCTATTAAATTCCATTCTATTTGGTCATACGCCTTTCTCATATCCGTTTTTATTACCATAAATTTACCCTTCACCACTTTATTTGTGCGAAGGGCATGAAATATTTCTTGGGCAATTAGAATATTATCGGATATCAATCGACCCGCTATAAAGGCAAATTGTGTCTCCGAGATTAATTTTGGTAATAATTTCTTAAGTTTTAAACATAAAACCTTTGAAATAATTTTATAACTCACATTACACAGACTAATTGGCCGAAATTCCGTCATTTTTGTTGGTCTTGAAATTTTTGGAATAAAGACAAATATTCGTCTAATTTAACCCTTGTTCAAAATACCCTGAGGATAAAAACTCATTGACCAATTTAATTATATCTAATTTAATCACCTCTCAGAATTTCTGGAAAAACAGGACGGGCATACCATCGAATCCTGGTGTCTTGCTTGAGTCCATAAAAAAAAGAGCATTTTTAATCTCTTCCTCTGACGCGCGACATAAGAGCATACGGTTATCATCATTTGTGATACGTGGTTCGATGTCATATAAGAAATCAGGACATATTCCGTTTTATTTAAGAGAGTAAAATCTAGAAAAATCGCCGGCAATGACCAAAATTCAATTTCTAATTTAATAACAAGTCGCATATCAATAGACCCACTAGGTTCGAAAGTCAAAGTCTTTGTAAGTTACCTTTTGAGTCTTCTTTTAAACCCTTCATCCTTATGTGACTTTGTTTTCTCTATTGATTCCATTGCTTCTTCGAATGATTTCTGAAAATATGCAAATGTGTTATTCAGTTAATAGCTGTGGTCCATATTCAGATGAAAGAAAACAAATACTCAATCAGGAAATTTAAGTGATACATGCTCTTGTTTTTCACATTGATGAAAATCTGGAAACCAACCATTCATATTGTCAGTAATAATTATGGTACCCGGTTCTAGAATCCTGCACATGCGAGGTTTCTTACAATATGTTTTCTCTAAATCCTAAAGATGTGAAACAGTGATCATTGCTAGTAAATTCACATTTTGCATCTATACTTTCTCGCAAAACCTACTCTAGACAAAAAGTATTCCCATAAACAATTTCATATGCTGCAAATAGCATATATGCTAGTACTATTCATCCTCAGTACACTCCCCTGAAACACCAAGTTACCAAGCTTATACAGTACTCAATGGGCTGAACAAATTCTCTGTTGTCACACTTCTAAAGCTATCTAGACATAAGTAGCTACAATTCTTCGGTTCCACCCACAAGACTAGATGTACAAAGATGACCATAAATCGCATCTATTTTGCAAAAACTTCAGAATGATTGACCTAGGAATTCAGAGACTGGGTTACAGAGGAACCCGACGTGGAGGTTGGATCTATTGCATCTGAGCTAGACAGAACCTTTGGACCTCGAGGAGATAAATATGATATGAATAGGGAAATTGGTGGTTGCAAAAACAGTAAGGACGGTTTGCGTCTCCAAACTTTTGAGTATGACAACAATATAAACTACATCGAAGAAACTGTCAAGAAAAAAGGTTTAGGTGAGACCACCACTGCCTTGTACATCCCGGGGATTCAGGAACCCAGTAATATGACAAGAAACTTGAGCATTGATGTGAGATCGAGGTAGACTAACAAGAAAACCCATGGATCTGAACAGAGCTCTACTGTAGAATCTTAGCAACTGTGAAATATGCTTGGATTACTTGTGTAAACTGTACTTTCTTCAATTCTAAAGCCTTACGCTTTTGTCTTTGATGAGTAAAATTTTCGACTCAGAGAAAAAAAACGGGTAGGAGAAGAATCAAGTGTAGACTATGTGTAGTCATGTGAGTTTCTTGCGTTAGAAGGTTATACAAAACAGTTTCTACATCGTCCTTCACTCATTTAGGTGTCGTCGATCTCAAGCAAGGTTGGTTTTTCTTCTTTCAAATGATAAAATGGAGAATGTGTTAACGATTGATTGTGCAGACTACTTGCGTAAACGTCCGTTACCTATATGATATAAAGAATAACCATTTTCTTATAAAAAAAAGAGAAAAACAGCACCAAAACTGAGTACGAGAAACAGAATCCACGTTGGATTTAGGTTAAGAAAATACAGAAAATGAAAAACTCGTAAGCCTTAGCACAACTTAAAATGGGAACAAAAGCTCTCACCTTTACAATAAATAAATAGAGAGAAAATCACTTTCAGAACAAGAAAATGGAAACAGACCATTAACAGCGAAGGGAAACACAGAATCTAATCAATTCCAAAGATCCTGTACAAGAACAGAACAAGGTCCTAAACTTTTTTGGCAAGACCAAATGATACGTCTCACCGTGAGGCTTCTAGTCTTGGACAGGTGAAGCGGAGAGCACCTGAAAGAATGTTCAAAAGGAATCGAATATTTATATAAAAACCTCCATTATCTGGTGGCTAGATTGATGGAGACGATCCAAGTTTTTCTTGAATCAGAGCTTAGCCTGAAGTTTCAATTTCTTTCCCGTGATCTTCTGAAAGATTCCTTTTCAATCTTCTCAACCAAATATCGTAATCTAATGGATATGGTGTCCCACATAGACTGTCAACATAGTCAGAAAACGCTTTTAAAATGGTTGAGACATCGCCTAGCTTCTGCTGAATCAATCTTTTGGACCAAGAGGTCTCTCTCCATTGAAGAGCTCCTTCAACTGAATCCAACTCAGGGAAATCTCCAGAGCAGAAATAAAGCATGTAGATCAAGCTCTCTGCATCTGAAGCAGCACAGAGTTTCCCTTCCTGGAGTGCGTAAGTTGAGGAGAAGTGAAGATTCATTGCGGGTCTATCTTTATCCTCAAGCACCGCATGACCCCAACCAATTAGTACAAAGTAAGGATGTCTTACACCAGAAGTGACATAGACTACATTTTCTGGGCGGATATCACCGTGACGAATTCCAGCTGAAGTGGAGGAAGAAAGTGCAGATAAGCAATCATGGCAACATCTGATAGCTTCTTCTGGACCAAACCGGCCCTCGTTTACCAAATCAGCTACTGTCTCGCCAACCGGAGTGGTCACAAGAATGGGAGTTCCGCACCAAGGATGATCACATCGTCCACCTGAACTTGGTTTTTGACATTGGCCTGGGTGGATGATCCGACCAGACCCATGGAGCTGCGGCAAGTATTTGCTAGACAGTCCTCTCTGTTTCATAATACTTAACATTTTAGTTTGTCTTTGGACCTGATACCACAAGTTCATATCTTCCCAAGCTGGCTCAAGCTGTGAAGGAGGAGAACCAACATACAGAAATACAGACTTCCCTGCATCATCTACTGGTGAAGCGATATGATAGGGGAGCGCACCATTAGTCAATACTTCGTTAATCTGAAAGCCTTTTTGATAGTTTGAATCCTCCAACCACAGAACCGATCCAACTTCCAGCTTCATTGATGGTTCGGGCTCTATTTTGGTTGATTCTTCTTGAACTTCGACAATTTCAGGAGACATGGTTCTATGCTGGAACCTAAACACACCATTTTCATTGAGTGTAGTATCCCCTAACTGTCTCTCCTGTCGTCTTGACTGTAGCCGAGAACTATGATCAGCAGCTAAGTCTTCAATAGAATGCCCGGGCGGCCCAAAGTACTGCATTATACTGTGGTAAGTGGCAAAGACTACTTGTAAAGCACCAATGTCTCCCCAGTTGGCATTTCCTAGCTTGTTCCATATTCTGTCAATTGGTGACACTGATATCTTGGAATGCTTCTTTATCCAGTCCGCTGCGCAGTCATAAACACTGTTCACGTCATAATCCAATTTATTTACGTCCCCTTCGACTTTTACAACACCTCCATATTGTGAATCAACAAGAAGAATGAAGACACAATTTGAGCTTTGAGAGACATCTAAACGGCTCACACTCCTTGCAATGAGTATGCGAAGGGCATAGAAAAGAGCGTCAGCTAAAACAGGTAGAGAAGGCGGATGATCACTGTCCTGTGCGAAGCTTGCTATATCAGGCCTTAAAAGTGCCAATTCAAGAATGTGATCCCATTTGCCGTGCGGATGTCGAGGATTTTTAAGCAAAATACCTGTCGCAGATAGTCCTTCGAGCTTCCCAATAGCTAAAGCTTTCTCAGCCTGATAAAACTTTAAATTTTGGTTATATAAACAACCAACGGAGAAAGGAACTGGCTCGTCCTGACTCCAGAATGCCTCCCACAAACTCTTGACAGTGGCGTGTAAAAAATCCTCTATCGCTAAAAATGCCTTTGCCTCCACAGCACTAGATGTCGACGCATAAACAGCGTTTGGCATTCGTGTAAGCTGCTGAAAAGAAATCCCTTCCAATGCATAGTCAAACTTTTGAAGCTCAACCAACTCAAAAGGAACATCAAAGATCGGTCCATTGCTCCCTGAGTTCTCCACTGTTAAAGCAAACCAATCTTCAAGCTTTTTCGTAAAATGTTCACTGTCAGTGAATCTGCTAAGGAAATCTCTTCGGATACGTGATCGACTTCCTGATGAAACACTAGACCGCTTTGTAGTTGTACCAGACCCGATAGATTCCAGGTCTGGAGATTTACCTGTAAGAACAAAGTGACTTTAAAACTTGATCATTCATATGAAAAGGCTACTTCAATCTCAGATCGGACAACAAGAAAATCTAAAGCAAAGGGTGAGAAAGAGCAATCAAGCTTCCAAATTGAAGTTGGTGGCAGTAATTCCAAGTAACTAAAACTCATACAAATTCATTTCATCCAATAAATCTCCCTATTAACTGGGTCTCATTCTAAACTCTATCACCATCGTATCAGATTTAGGGCAGAGACAATCTCGACAAGAAAATGCTGATTCGAAGACGGACCACAAGTATAAATTAATAAAATAGTGTAAAATCCAGGTCTCGGGAATCAAATTCAAATCAAACCGAGAGAAAAATTCAGAAAAATCTAGGGTTTTCTCAAACGGAGAAAAAGAAGAAGAATCTAAAAGAAGAAATGAAGAAAGCACGAACCTTCCATGACAAAAAATGGAAATCCCCAATCCTCAGCTTCTTCTTCTTCGACTAGACTCAGCTGCTGCTCTCTCTGTAGCTGGAAACAATTGCTTCGTCTTGGCGTTTTCTTTTACGATTCTAAGCCTGAATGAGTCCAACTCGCTGACCTGTGTTCTTACTTTTTTTTAGTTAATTTATTTTTCTAAAAAAATTCTTCGGGTAGTTTGTTATTTTGGTGTCTATATATATATATATATATATATATTTTTTTTTTTTTTTTAATTACAAGACAGGTCAAAAGTACAAAACAACACTAACAATTAATATTAATTAAATGTTTTGAAACCAATAAATATTTAGTAGGGGCCGTGGAAAGACTGCGGTCTCGTATGTATCTATGTATATTCAAAAATTTATTATTCTCTGACTTTATTAAGTATGAAATTAGGCATTAAATAGTTTTCAGGAAGAATGTGAAACGACGTCGTTTATAGACACGACTTATGACTTTCGTACATGCATTTAACCATCTATAAATACATGTGTATAATTAACATATTACAGTCAAATGCTACACTTTGTAAGAAAATTTTAATACCAGAAGTATAATGAACATAATAAATATAGGTGAACAAAAAATATCATATGATAAATTGAAATAATAGCCAAACATTAATTTGTTTTTGTCATTTGGAATTTGATTAATAAAAGCATTGAGGAATACAAAGTACAATTACATAAACTGAAAGAAAACCAATAAATTTCTAGAAACTAGGTCTTAACAAGAAGAACTAAACAAATTAAACATAGAAAAATACTAAAAAAATGAGCCTAAAAAATCAATTGAAAAACATCTCAAACCTCAAAATCAAAATCTTCACAATAACCAGCAAGATTACCGAAGAATCATTCTATAATGGTTAAAGTATACCTCACAACTAAAAAACAAGAAATCTGCACAGATAAAAATATCCCACAATATATACTGATAAAGAAAAAGTTAAAAATAAACAATCACAAAAGACAAAATCTACATGTAATCCCCAAAACAGAAACCAACATAAAATAAGACTTCGATTAAAGTCTTGAAATATAGACAAATACCAAAATACTCATAGATGGTTGCAATGACAAAACTAGAAAAATTATATATTGGGGTCAAAATCAGTTCATAAAAATTTGTTTTAGTTGATCAGTACGGTAAAAAAAAAATTATGTCCATTAGAACCAAATTTTTTTTATCAATAATTAGATCTATATTAAAACTAAATTTTATGATGCCTTTATAAAACTAAATAAATAAATAATATTAAAGCTCAAACTTGTTAGACTTTTTCCTAATTTATTAGGGTCAAAACACTTATTGATCTTCACTTATAACTAAATTTTAATTTTGTAAGGATCAATTATTTGATTTAACTGGAGTCAATCTAAAAATTTTAACCAAAACTAAACTAATTTTTATAAATTTATTAAGGTCAATTGACCCACCATATAGCTCCACCAATGGATGGGAGGATATCAAGATTGAAAAAGACCGTATCAGATCAAATCGGACTATATACCATAAAAATCAACACGGAGCTAATCCACCTAATCTAGACTTAAGAACCCTAATTAAACCTTAACCAAAAGCTAAATACAAGATTATATGTAATACTTAAACCACCTAAACTTCCGACAACAAGCAACGAGAAAACAAAAGGCAGGTCAATAGAATAACCCCACCGGAAAAAGACAAAAAGCGACAAGAGGATCTAGCGTAGGCTACATGGGAACCGACCACAAAGTCCAATTTGACCTCATCGGCCAAACATTAATTTCGAAAATTAAATGAGAATCAAGTAATTTGAGATCATAGTTCATAAATTTAGTAGACTATAGGCCCATCTCTTAACCCAATGAAGGCCCAGACTTTGCTCCTAATTTATTGCATCATATGTTCAGCTTCTCCTTACATCTCCCACATTACGATTTAATACAAACAATCACTTTGATTTGTTGGGCTATAGAGTATATAATTTATGATATTGATTCATGCATGTATTCTTAAAAAACAACAACAGGGGATGAAATACAACTATGAATAATACTATAAACTACTATAAAACTAGATTACCTATTTTTGTCAACGACAATACAACCTAGCAAAAAAAATATTAGCAAAGATAGTGTTACTTTTTTCTGTAAGTATTTTTATAAGTCAGTAAAACTACAACAACAATAAAATATTACGATTTATCGAAAACAAAATGTGAACCAAGACGCCTTGATAACTCCCAAATAGGAGACTTCTCGTTCGAATTTTGGCTATCGGATGTTTAGATATGGCCGCGTACGATCTCCAAAAGATCAATTTAAACTTAGTCTAGATTCTTTTTTGGTTAACAAAAAAAAAGCAAACAAACAAAATGTGCACATATAGGCATGATAGATATCAGAATTAACATATATATTTTCTCAACGTTATAACCATTTTTTAAGTAGTAGGTATCAATCAGTCTAAATTACATTAAATTACTCGAAAATAGCAAAGTAATGTGTGTACATATACATAGGTGGTTTGTAATAAAACATGGGCATCACATGATTGAAGAATTAATTAATCATATCCTTCGATAAATATAAATAAGTAAAAGATTCCGCCTTTTAAATCATTCTTTTAAACGGAAGGTATTTTCTAGAATTAACAAAGACTTTTTAAATTGTTGTTATTTAAAGTTAACATAACTTAGAAAAAGGATAATTGCATAAAAAGCCATATTTTGTGCATCCCTGGCCTTAGTAAGGTTGGCTTAAAATAAAATGGTGCAAAAGAAATCAAGGGGACATATCTTGTCTGGTTTCTCTTCTTGTCTTCGTGACTTCGGAAGAAGATTCCTTATCTTAATTATCTTATTTTCTATTGAAAATTACATAATGGTGCTGAGAGGTTGGCCACTAGTTACACTTTAGTCTATTTAATATTTTTTTCAAACTGTTAAATCGATAAAATTCAATTTATAATCTAAATTTTTCTAAAACTTTGAACAATATTATACGAGTTAACATAATTTTTTTTAATTAAACTCGGATGAAAAAAACTATTAAAATAGATATTTAAGCACTTGACTTTAATCTACTTTCTTAAACTTAAATATTGTTAATTGGTAAAATAACAAGGTTAGAGAAATCAAGTTGTTATTAAAGGAATGATGAAGTCTATTAGAGGCTAAATATAAGTTATGAAACTGTTTGATAGCTTTGCAGTTTTTAATATAATATATTATTAAGTTCTTTTCAAATCATTTAACTAACTCAAAAATTTGGACTTGTTCAATCCGAATAATTCATAGTATTAGTTTAAACTATAGTACTTATTAGATTTAGCTTCGATACACTAAATGACAGTATGACACGCCGAAACTAGAGTTGGAATATTAATCATTTCACACTTCGTAGTTTTTACCTAAAAAGTTATGTGATCTATTATTTGATAAATGCAGCACAAGTCCCACTCTCCACCCATACCTTTGTGTTATTTGCGTGCTTAGAATTTTTATTTTTTTAAAATAGATTTCTATAATACTACTACAATTAAATTCTCATGTATAATCTATGGAGTATATGTTTTTTTCAAAAATCCGAAACTTGTGATACTTAGGGAGTTTATTGAACAATAAATTTAACATGTTTTTATAAGGTTTTTATGTGATTATAAATGAATTTAAAGAAGTTGGTATGTATGGTTTGTTTTAAAAGAATTTTAAAACTGTTTAAAATTTTGAGATTTAGATTTTTGTATTTCTCATTAAAAAAATCATCTAAAATATTTTAAAACTAGAGTTGTTTAAAATATTTCCAATAGTAGTTGACTTATTGTGGTTTAAAGTTAGTTTAATACTAGATTTTTTAGAAAATTTAGAGATTTTTGTTTGAATAACATATTATTTGAACTAAGTTCAAAGTAAATTATTTTTTTAATTAACAATTGGACCATCAAGATTAGATTTATATCATAAAACACATATTTTAAAAAAAAATTAATCTATATATAATGGAAAGTGATTGAACTATTAATGCTAGAATTATTACTTATATCATTATAAATACTAGACTGAAAAATACTCGATTTCAAATTAGATCATTTAAAATTGATATAGCAATACATTCTCTTAAACTTACAAATTTAACAAATAGGAATAGATGTTAAAAAAATTATTTTTTTATAAATCAGTTGTAGTTAAAAGGGAAAAACAAATATAAGACGCATGGTTTACAGACAATCAACCCACTAAATGTAGTTAATTAAATAACTATTTTTTAAAAAAAAAGTGGCCTAACCTAATCTATCATGTCTGCGCGTGGAACCTTATGCGTACTTTCAAACCAATTGTACGACAAGCTACAGTTCTTATAACCCCCACGCGCAGAATATTAGCGCGTGAAATAACACGCACCACGTGTAACGCTAAGAATCTTTCTGAAGTTTGGACCATAACTCTCAAACACATAAGACAATGACAGATCCAACCAAACAAAAAGTAAAACCAATCCTTCAATTATCAATTTTAACTGTTTTTGTCTTCTTCTCTTCTTTTTTTTTCTTTTCTACATCTCATTTTCATAACATTTAAAGTTTTTATTCTTTCTTTGATTGATTGATACTTGATTAATAATCATCGGTATTTAAATCTAGAGAAAGATTCGAGAATCATTATCTTCGTACATAAACTTACTATTTTAATATAAATTAAGATTTTTTTTCCCTCTCATTCTTATCTAATATAATACCAACCTTTATTCAAATTATATTGGCTTAACATAGTATTTTAAACGTTGGATTAACAAAATCCATAAATAAAATTTAAATTTTATTATGTGAAACTATACAATTTTTATGTCGAATTCCAATTAAAAAATTGAAAACTCGTAAAATCCGACACAACCTATCAAGCATTTTTTTAGACGATGGTGAGCATAATCGATCGAATTTTTTTAGAAATCAAATTTGCTACAAACCGTGTAGAGAATCATGAAAAATGATAAATTTTTTGGCATTAGAGTTAAGAGTTTATTTAGAGTTTTTGCGTTTTATTTAAATTTCAGAGTAGATTTTCTAGCCGAAATATTAGAGGTATAGCCCGAAATTTTTTGTAGATTTTTTTTACTATTGATGTGACTACAAAGTCTACAATATTAATAATTTATAAATTTGTTTGGAGAAAAACTATACAATTGATTTGATAATATTATAAACCCATTTACAATATACATTATTAGCTTAAAATCCAAACACAATCCATTATTTGTTCTATATAACAAATAATATACAAACACAAAACTGGCAATTTGGACGCCATGAAACAAACCGTGTATGACAATGACAGATCAATCCTCTTCTTTCTTAATTCTTAATTCAATTTTATAAAATAAAATAAAGAATCATAGATTTATTCCATAACCCATTAACACATTATTCGAGAAAAATGGAATCAGCCAATCACTCTCTTTCTTCCATTTATAAATATCACACATTTATAGAAATGTTCATAATTATAACTACTTTGTTGTTTCCTTCCTAAAGATCCACCTCGAACATCTCTCCTCCGTCGCTGCCGTCACAAGTCATCGCCGGAAACACATATCTCCGATCATCTCTTTGATATAATGAGAGAGGAGAATCCGAATTGGTTTCTCAGATGGGAAGAGGAGCTTCCATCGCCTGAAGAGCTTATTCCTATCTCTCAAACCCTAATCACTCCTCATCTAGCCCTCGCTTTCCAAATCGGAAACCCTAACCATCATCATCATCATCTTCAATCGAAGAAAAACAACTCGATTTATCATCAATCTGTCACAACACCAACTCCTCTAACTCCTCCATCAATGAAGAATTCTGATTTCGGTGGCGATTCTGGATCAATCGGAGGAGAACCAGCGAGAACACTAAAACGACCGCGTTTAGTTTGGACGCCTCAACTACATAAACGTTTCGTTGACGCGGTTGGACATTTAGGAATCAAAAACGCAGTTCCAAAGACGATAATGCAGCTAATGAGTGTTGATGGATTGACTAGAGAGAACGTTGCGAGTCATCTTCAGAAATATCGTCTTTATCTTAGGAGAATGCAAGGTGGTGGTAATGGTAATGGAATCTCCGGTGGACACGTCATCGTCTCCGATTCAGCTACTGATCGTTTATTCGCTAGCTCTCCGGTTCCGGCTCATTTTTTGAGTCAGGACTATATGATGCAGCCATTAGAGCATTCGTATTTGGGGAAAAACACGATTACGCAGGTTCGAAATCTGAGGTATGAAGATTCGGAATATGGTAATGGAGATGGTGATAGGAAGATTCTTAAGCTCTTCTGAAATTTAACTAATATTTGAAGATTTTAAATTCCGATTTTTATGGAAGTAATAATGTTATATGTGGATTATCTCTGTAATTTGCACTTTTATTCAGTTTTTTTAAAATAATGTAACGTTAGTAAAATTGTGAAGTGTATTTTTTTTACACGAACAATTTAACTTTTGTATAATGATTTTTTTTTTTTGTCAACTTTACTCTTTCACAAACAATAACCGGACCATAACGCTGATACATTGTTCATAAAAGCTTAATTCTTAGAACAACTTCTAATACTTTGAATTAAGAAATCAGCCTTGTGAATAAAAGTGCGCAGAATCTGGATAAAAGAAAAACTGGTGAAACCACTCTGAAGTCTGGAGAAATCTACCAAATATAGGAAGAACGCGGACCATGCAGCAGGCTCTGTAACCATCGTTACGAGCTCAGAACAATCCACTCGACTTTTGTATAATGATTTTATTATTTTGTTTTTATCATCTTTGTCCAATTATATATTTAATTAAGCCAGATTGAATTACCGTTTGTTGTGGCTAATTTAAAATTAAGTGATACAGATACGTCAAATTTCAAAAGCTGAAAAACATAACATAAAAAAAAAAGTCAAGGCAATGACATTGATCAAAGTTAAAAGTTTTTTTCTTTGTTCTATTTCCGACAACAAAACTGTCTCAAAATTTGGGATCAAACAAATCCCTAATACATGATTAAAAAGCGATTACCGGTTCTGCATATAGTCGAAGGTAAGAGGTTGAGGACAGAACTGTGCCTACAGAAACAACATTTGTTCTTAAACACTTGTTAATCAGTAAAGATGTGTTGTGAAATCTATCTTGTTTACCTGAAAAGGGGCGTTTCTGAAGTGGTCGTATGAATGAGTGTACATAACAGTTGCTGCATTTGGCCATTGCATGTATGCAGTAGCATCCCTTGAAGGCACATAAGGGCTCATTACAGTATGTTGAACCAAGTTAAGAAATGTAGGAGCAGTTGGGTTTTGACTATACCCGTTAAATCCCATATCAAAGTATGGTGTTCCCATCTTCTGAATGTTGAACTGTCCCAAGCAGATATTTTGATCAACTGGGAGGTTCCTAATGTACCTGTAGAATCCACACAGTTTTCAATTTAACAACGCAAGTTTAACCATTATTTGTCACCCACAGGCAATTTTAATGAGGTTATGGATGCTTTAGTACCTTTGATAGCTTCGGTCATAGTCAGGGTCATACCGATCTTTCTCTCTGTCTCTGAGAATTGCGATACGAGATGCAGGAGTGTTCTCCCTGGGGATACGGTTCTGGTCTGCCTCGATATTACTATTCTTTGGCACTTGATTTTCATCTCTGTTAGGACTACAATTCAACCTCCAAAAAATTTGCTTCAGGTGAAGAATCGTTACAGTTAAGGTTTGCAAGACCGTTGAATATGCGTGCTCGTGCCCTGTCGTAATCTTCTTTTCTCTCTTCAACACTTCTCAGAGGACCACCCTTCTTCTCCAGTTCACCACCATCTTTTCCAGATGCTTTAGAAGGTCGGGGCTTTATAGCAATTTTCATGTGCTCAAACTTGCAACTTTCTGATTGTTTAGCAGGGATTTCAGATAGTCGAACAGCAGGAAATCTGCTCTCATTTGATTTAGTCACGAGAATTCTGCACCCGTTATTACCATCTGTACCACCATCTCTAACTGATGTAACTAGTCCATAGTGGTTAGCAACACGATGGGCCGCAAGACGAAGATATGATGTTGGAAAATGCTGGAACTCGAATTGCTGCTGATCAGAGCTCTGCACAAACCTCTGAATATCAAGTTCCATCCGCAAAACTGACATAACAAAAACAAAAATGTCTTAGAAAACAATTAAGAATAGAAAAATCCTTGAGATAACCACCAACCATTATCAGCAGAATCAGATAAAGAACAAGCATATGTACTCATCAAGGAGAGACAACTCCAAAACGAAACAATCTCAAACATCAGATTAGAAACATTGTTATTGCAAAACTAGTTTCCTAGTTATAGGGTTTACCATGAATACTCTACTTGCTAAGTACGCTTCAACTTTCAATAACACTAGTTAAGATAGAAAAGAAAGATCAATGGCATTCCTAAAACTTAGCAGGCAGATCCAAATCCACCAAAATTTCTTAGAAATGAAATTAGGTTCTATCTAAAGAGTGAACAATCTTCATACTGATACTACCAATCGTTTCCCCAATATACTTAAACACAATTAAGACACGTAGCTCAATTCTATGCAGATTGGAAAAAGAAAAATCGACTTTTAACTCAACTAGGGCATAACACGAATCAGGCAAAAGAAGGAAGCTTACTCGTCAAACGATGCAACAGCGGCCCTGAACTAAAGCTCATGAAAGAAATTTAGGGCATCCATTTTCCAAAATGTGACGAGTAACACTTTTTAAAAAAGTTTTAGGTACTAATTTAGGTTGGGCCGGCCTGAACGATGTCGAGGGTTTTGAAGAGCCTCGATAAGAAAAGGATCCACTGTGAAACCCTTCTCCGCCATTACGGCACAACCTGTTTCTGTGTCTGTGTCCATGAGAGGTGGTTAGATATGTCTAGAAACTTGTGGGTTGGGTCCTTGCTTCCTCTAAAGCTTGAATCTTATTCTCTTGCAGCAAAGTGAAGAAGACAGTCAAGGGGAAGAGGATTGAAATCGAAGCATTGAGAGCAAGAGAGAAGAGAAGAGAGACCAAAAGCTTCTTGTAGATGCAAAAAATCTCATCTCTCTCTCTCTTGCACCAAAGGAGAAGTAAGATGACTATTTTTATATTTAATTTTAAAGAATTTTTTACATTTATTCCTTAGAAAAAAAAAAACTAGTTGCGGCCTTTTGGAGTTGCGGGAGCTAAATAGATACTGTGGACCTAAATAGGCTTAAACTGTTTATAACTTACTAAATGGGCCACATGATTGTTCTACATAAAAGTATATATAACTGATTTGAAAAAACCTAAATCTACGAAAAGCATCAACTCGCCTTCCGCCTAAAGGAGACGATGCGGCCATTGTTAAACTCTTTCAGGATATGTGCTTTTATAATAAGATTAACCGTCAGTTTTGCTCGTAGAGCCAATCTTTACTTCTCACGCTTAGTGAAGATATGTTCTCGTTGAGTCGAATGTACTTGCACCCTCAATGTTTCTCTTAAATCCATCTTCTGCTAACGTGTGTTTCTAAACACATTTTGCTCGTGTTTTTTCAGATTGTATTCTAAGGAGGAGATCTGTCTGACTGGTTACAACCATCTCAGAAGGAGTCACAAATAAGTTGTGCCTCTGGAAGAAGTTTGTTAAAATTTTCTCACTTTTAAGTGAAGAGCTCTCAGTTTCAGTTAGAAAGTGAAGAACAGTTTAACAATGGCTAAGCGCATACCCTGGGAAGACAAGGGTAAAGCCATCGTAGGTTCGGACCTTCCACCAAAAGTGACTCGAGTGAGAGTTCCCCGATTTGACAACTCTGAACTGGTTAAGTGATAGAGAAAGCTAGAGGCAAACTCTAATTTCTTATTGAATATGAGAAATCAAATGTTTGTACATGAATCACAATATGCCAAAAGATGCTGAAATCACAATCTGATTTCAGTATTTATCCTATTCCAAAAGCGTAGAATCAAAACAGACTTTAACTAACTCATGACATGGCTAACAACACACATTACTTCCAATCAACGAACGCCACGTCATTAGTCTTTTCACGCTTTAAACTCTGCAATTGAATCCTCTGTTCCATTTCTTTGCAAACTCTCGATTCTCTTTTCTTCCTCTGCTATAGTCTTTTGCTTCCTCCTAAAATATGTTGTCCAGGCCATAACACTAAGATTCAAAACCTGACGGTGATTGGTAGATCACAAACCAGCAACAACAAAGAATCCGATCTCTAATTTCGTTCATGTCGGAACACTGGAGAACTGCTGTCAATCCCACTGGATCTGATTTGGGTCATGGCAAGTTTAAATTTCAGTTCTCCAAAGAAGACCTATTCATGGTTCTTCGCAATCAGCCATACCACTTTGCTAAGTGGATGCTTATTCTTCAAAAATGGGAACAAACGGTTGATGAAGACTTCCCATCATTGATTCCTTTTTGGGTTATGGTGCAAGGAATCCCTGTGCACCTCTGGTCAACAGAAACCTTAAAAAGCATTGCCAACACTCCTAAGATCAGCCACAGAGAACTGGGCAGATGTTACTCGATCGTGTTGGCTAACACTCCTAAGATCAGCCACAGAGCACCGAAAGGAATTGGAAAAGATGACAAAACCCGTCCTTGATACTCTTAGAAGCTACCAGGACTTGCCTCCGGTAATCTTCTTACATAGTTTCCATTGAATCCAAATAACCTAATACATCTCGGGTTCTCTACGTTTAAACTCTCATTGATTGGCATTATGAGTCTCCTCTTTATTAAATCTATTATTCCAAGTGAGACCTGCTTTTTTTTTCTTTCTTTTTTTTAGTTATAGATTTTTACTTATTTTAACCACAAGTGGACTTGATATTGTGTGTGCATTCATATCTTTAGCTACCACGTAATTCGAATTTGAACCTCTTGAAAAATATTGTTAAATGATGTGGAAACTGCATTATTCACTAACCGTAAAGAGACTCAAAACGACATGCGTGACGGTAAAGAGACTCAAAACGACACACAGTTGGAGAGTGAAGCGATAAGATTGCAGTATATTAAACGTTTTGAGGAGAAGAGAGAAGTTTCGAGAGATATATATAACAAAACCCATTCTTCACTCCAACACCAAAAAAATATCATTTGTAAAAGTATAAATTCGTATTTCATTTGTAAAAATCTTAATATAAAGAATTTTTGGGAAAAATTGAATTTGGTCTAGTTACTATATATTTATTTTTGTATTATATTATTAGAGCCAGATTATAGAAAATAACATAATCTTACCTAATACAAACTAGAGTTTTGAGAATTTTATATTATATATAGAATTTTTATCAATTTAATTATTGCCAAAGTAAAAATTATAGATTACTTAAATTTCTTTATTGTATAGAATTTTTTTTTCGCCGAAGATTGATGTTCCAATGGTAATAGTTACTTTACAAATTTTCAAGATACCAGAGTTCGATTCCTCTCAAATATAAAGAAAAAGAAAAAAAGATTTTAGGATATAAGTTTTGGTTATGGATCGGACCTTGTACATTCATTTATAAGAGTAAAGTTGACAATTTTGTTTTTCTAGATAAAAGAAAATCGCCGTCCTTATACAAATTTTGAGTTTATATCTCGAATCAAATCAATAGTATATATGGCTCTTGTAAATTTTTTTTACCTTAAAGTATAAGTAAACTTAATTGTTTATGTGATGATCAAATTAGAATTTGCGGAAGACTGACAAGTTTTTTTTTAATGTATCTAGAGTAATTATATATTTATGAATGTGTAAAACTGACAAGTTTTTTTTAGTAGTAAATTTTTTTATTTAAATTAATTTCTGTAATTTTTTTTGTCAAGATTTGTAGTTTAATAATTATTTAAGGAAACGAATGTAATATGGATTTTGGTATTCACCATCACTAGCAAGTAAGCGAGTGCGTGCGATTCCGCAGCGTAAAGCCACGCGCCGAAGACGAAGACGGAAGCAGGTTCCTTCGTTGTCTTTAAACCCCTCGTCGTCTTTCTCTCGTGTTCTACCGCATTACTCCATAACCCCTCTCGTTTCAAGCTCTTCTTCTTCTTCATTTCCAATTTCTGAACACTACCCGTAAAACTCAGATTGATAAAATGGCTGAATCATTTACTGAGCAGCTTCCTCCACCTGCTCCTGACCCTAATTCCACCTTCCCTTCTTCCGATTTTGATTCCATCTCGATCCCTCCGTTCGATGATAATTTGTACCATTCCGGCTCCGATAATACTCCGATTGGTGAACTCATGTCCGATCTGGGGTTTCCAGTTGATGCGGATGGTGAATTCGAGCTTACTTTCGATGGTATCGACGATCTTTACTTCCCTGCTGAGAATGAGACGTTCCTCATTCCTGTCAATGCGTCGAACCAAGAGCAGTTTGGAGAATTTACGCCGGAGTCTGAAGGCTCTGGAATTTCCGGTGATTGTGTTCCTAAAGATGCTGATAAGAGTACTTCCGGATGTTGCAACCAGGAATCGCCTAGGGATTCCGACGATCGGTGCTCTGGTGCTAAGCGTAGTCTGGATCTATTGACTCCGTTATCGTCTCAAGGTTCCGGTTATTGCGGTTCTGATGTCTCCGAGGCTACAAATGAATCATCGCCTAAATCAGGAAACGTTGTCGTCGACCAGAAGGTTAAGGTAGAAGAAGCTGCTGCGACATGTATTACCAAGAGGAAAAAAGAGATCGATGAGGATTTGAGTGACGAGTCTAGGAACAGTAAGTACAGGAGATGGGGAGAGGATGCAGACGCAAGTGCTGTTACTGGCGAAGAAGATGAGAAAAAGAAAGCGAGATTGATGAGAAACCGTGAAAGTGCGCAGCTCTCGAGGCAGAGGAAGAAACATTACGTGGAGGAGCTGGAGGAGAAAGTTAAGAATATGCATTCTACGATTACGGATTTGAACGGAAAGATATCGTATTTCATGGCTGAGAATGCTACTTTAAGGCAGCAATTGGGCGGCAATGGAATGTGTCCGCCGCATCATCCACCACCTCCAATGGGAATGTATCCACCTATGGCTACTATGCCTTATCCATGGATGCCTTGTCCGCCTTATATGGTGAAGCAACAAGGATCTCAAGTGCCTTTGATTCCCATTCCTAGGTTGAAACCACAGAATCTTCTTGGTTCATCCAAGCCAAAGAAGTCAGATACTAAGAAGACTGAAACTAAGACCAAGAAGGTCGCCAGTATTAGTTTTCTGGGTCTTCTGTTTTCTCTTTTTTTGTTTGGTGCATTGGCTCCAATTGTGAACGTTAGTTATGGAGGAATTAGTAGTGCTTTTTACGGGAACTATAGGTCTAATTACATTACTGAGCAGATTTACAATCAGCATAGGGATAGAGTTTTGGATACATCTCGTAGTGGTGCTGGTACTGGGGTTTCTAATAGTAACGGGATGCATTGTGGTAGAGATTTTGATAGAGGAACAAGTAAAAATACATCTGGAACAGAGAGCTCTGTACCTCCTGGGAATGGTAGTGAGCCTCTTGTTGCATCACTCTTTGTTCCAAGGAATGACAAGCTTGTGAAGATAGATGGGAATTTGATTATTAACTCTATATTGGCGAGTGAGAAAGCCGTGGCTTCACGAAAGGCTTCTGAATCAAATGAGAGAAAAGCTGACTTGGTGATTTCTAAAGATTATACCCCTGCATTGCCTGTATCTGACGTGGGAAGGACTGAGGAAATAATGGCTAAGCATCTCTATAGATCTAAGACTGAAAAACAGAAAGCTCTAACCTCAGGATCTGCTGATACTCTGAAAGACCAATTAAAAACAAAAGCAGCCAACGGTGAAATGCAGCAATGGTTTCGTGAAGGTGTTGCAGGTAATTATGAATCTCTGAGGTTACTTTGTTCCCTTGATTATGTAGGAAGGCATAGTAAGTATACTAGTCATTATCATATCTTGATTTATAGAGGCTGAACTTACCCTGTGATGAGTAGATATATCACACAATCTGGATTAGATGCTAAACACTAATAAGGAACATGTGAGATTGTTACTAATAGAGGCTGCAAAGAATTGATCGTGTTCATTTCTCTTTGCCCAGTTTCTTGTCCACTGTATAATAACACTTTTTTTGGTGACATAACTATTGTAGGGCCCATGTTTAGTTCAGGGATGTGCACTGAAGTGTTTCAGTTTGATGTCTCCTCAACCTCTGGAGCCATCATTCCTGCATCTCCAGCAACCAACGTCACTGCTGAACATGTTAAGAACACCACAGACACACACCAGCGAAAGAACAGAAGAATCCTCCGTGGTCTTCCTATTCCACTTCCGGGATCAGATTTTAACCTCACCAAAGAGCACCAAAGTAACAGCAGTAGTAAAAATATCAAACCCGCCTCATCAATGGTTGTATCTGTGCTTGTTGATCCTAGAGAAGGCGGTGATGGAGATATAGATGGGATGATTGGAGGACCAAAATCACTATCCCGAGTTTTTGTAGTCGTGCTTCTGGACAGTGCAAAGTATGTAACATACTCTTGTGTTCTACCACGATCAGGAGCTCCTCATCTTGTAACCACTTAAAAGACTTTTGATGACCAGAACATGCTTCAGCAGTCTTCTTACATGTAGCTTTGTATGTAAAAGAATAAATGGCTGCTTGCTCTTTGGTGTCAAGTAATATCCTTTAGCTAATACCGCTGTCTGGTTTTTTGTTTTAAGATGTAGAATCCAAATGCTGTAACCTTTTTTTTCTATGATAAACTTGTGACCTAAGAAAAAGTTGTACATTACTCCTCTAACTTTCCAAATACATTGCAAAAGTCAAGATATCTTCTATAAAAAAATCGGAAACGAGAATAAGGTGATCAATTAGTAGATTCCATGGTTTGAGCCAATGGGGCATCAGTGATGGCCATCATAATGTTGGGAGGATTTGGGCCGCTGCTACGTTCTCGGATCTCTCTGTATTCTTGGCAAATGGCACACAAATGACAGAAGAAGTGTGTTACAAAATCTCTACATGGAGCTTCCTGCATCAATGAATGTTACATCAGTCAGAAACGCCACATGGAGTTAGTGGAGGATATAGTATCATCCAGACATATATATTTTGAGTAATTCTTACCTCTAAATTGTACTTGGTTCTTAATGACTTGCGGTATCCGCAAGCATAACATGATACAAAGCATCCTGGTAGACTGAGTAACACGCCATTGGTTGCAAAGCAGCAAATAGTGTTGACGAGAGCCCACGTAATGCAATGAGTTATGCAGGGTCCTGCAAATGTTCCAGACCCCAGAAACTCTGTGTTTTTGCCAAAGATATAACATGGACATAACAAGCCTATAAAACCTGTTCATCCGAAACAAAAACACAGTAAATTTTAATGTTCCTCTCAAATCGTTCCTAGATGATCTTCACTGTAAACAACAAAACAAAATTATGTCCAAGAGAAG
The DNA here is from genome assembly GCA_963920545.1 of Lepidium didymum. NCBI lineage: Eukaryota > Viridiplantae > Streptophyta > Magnoliopsida > Brassicales > Brassicaceae > Lepidium > Lepidium didymum. The sequence continues at coordinate 3,110,980 of OY986991.1, forward strand.
TAGCACAAGGAAGCTCAGAAACATAAATAAGCTACAAATCTTCTACACCTAAATCTAATTTCTTCCCCAACAAATCCAAGCAATGCACTTGGTTATGCTTCTAAACCAAAGACCCTGAGCAAGAACTAAAAACCAGAACCAAACTAATCTTTAGGAATATATCAGGAACACAGACACACACGAGAAACATTATCACATTGACAGGTCAATCCAAAGAGGCACCTTTAAAAAATTTGGTTCTTGTAGTAAAATCAAGGTTTGGAAGACAGAGAGTAGCATACAGCTCTGCAAATCGTCGAAGCAAGCGCAAATACCAGATGACCATTGTCTCGCATCGTCTTTTATGCTTTCAGAAATAGTAATTTCCAGATTTGGATCAGATTCAGCATCCGACTGTCCCAATGGAATGTAAGGAGGCGGCACATAATGACCCTTCTCTTTCATCTTTATTCTGAAACTTGTCCCTTCTTGTGAATCCAACCAATTTCACGAACGAAACCAACTCAAAACCTAAAACAAATCAGACATCAAGAAAGATATCTGCAATAGATTAACACTTTGAATTTCATGAAAATGAACATATCTACAAATCTAAAGCAGCTAAATCGAAATGGTACCGAGAGGGAGATGACCAGAGAATAAACGATTAGAGCAAGAAACAGAGACAAGAAGACCGTGAAGGCGAACAAGACGAAAGTAAACTAAACCTAAGAATATCAGATACAGGTGAATAGATCTCTTACCTTGCTTGACGGAGAGATTGGATTGGTATCAACTCAGATTCGCAAACCAGAGCTGGGTTTCATTTTTATCTATTTATAGTCGGAAGATGAAAGCTGAGCTTCCATGTTGATTTATTAGATAAAATAATTAAATATTCGACCAAAAAAAGATAAAATAATTAAATTGAGTCATATACTTTCTTTTCTTTTTTGGTCTTAATTGAGTATACTTTACTATAATCGGAATATTTATTTATTAATAATCTGATAATTTTCTGCAGAGACAGAAAATTAGAAAAAATCCAATTTTTATTTTTCTACTTCCTTGCAATTACTGCAAAAAAAAAAAAAATTTATTCAAAATAATTATATTTTTAAATTACGTTTTCTGTTTTAATAAAATTTTGGTGGATTTTGTGGAATCTTTTTCGAAATAGAAATCTAGGAGCCGAGCCTGGAAGGATCTGGTTAAGAGAAAGGAGGTTCCACTTTAAGCGGCTTACTCAACTTTGTCCCCAAAAAAAAAGCCGTTAGGGTTTACCATATCAACCGCCTTGCTCTCGCCGGAGGGTACGGCGAAGCACGGTTGTTTGGCCGATCATCACTGTCGTTTTTCAGCTTGGGTTCATTTCCGCATAGCTAAAATTCGCGAAAGCTACTTAGCTGAACAGAAATCCTCCTAATTTGCGAGATATGGCAGAGGTATCGATGGGAAGCAGTAGTAGTAGCACGGATCTGTCTCCTGAGGAAGAGCGAGTTTTCATCAGAGACATTGCTATTGCTGCTGAGGCTAATAGCAAAGAAGGCGATACATTTTATCTCATTACCCAGAGGTACATAAGACTTGATTTCTATGGCCACTTTTTTATGAGTTTATTAAATTACCAGGAATTCTATCTGCTTCTTCGTCATTTGGACTTAGCTTGCCTTGGTTAAGGTTAGGGTTAGGGATGGGGTTATCATATTATCAGTTCCTGAGAGCAGTTTGAGCGTTTCAGAATGCTTTACATAGAACTGTCATATCTGGTTAGGTAAAGGAATGGGGTTAAACCTGGTACTTACTGCTACTATTGACTCATATATGTGGGTATTGTATGAGATCGTAGCTATTGTGATTCTCGTATAATATACTTGTGCTGAGTGCAACCTCTGAAAACGTTTTCTCCGTTGTTACTCCTTCTGTCCAGATGGTGGCAAGAATGGATTGAATATGTGAATCAAGACCAACTGTGCAACACAAATGATGGGTCTTCACTGTCAGAGCATTGCGACTCTGCTGGCTCAAGCACTCTAAAGAAGCCTTCTAGGATTGATAACTCTGATTTGATCTATAATTCTTCGCTGGACGACTCGAGTAATACCAGTGAGATTATCGAAACACTTCAGGAAGGTCGCGATTATGTTTTGCTCCCTCAAGAAGTGTGGAACCAATTGAGTTCATGGTAAGTGTTACGGTAGATGAATGGAACAGATATGAAACTGTACTTCTCTTCATCTTGTGTGAGTTAAACTTAATTTGTAATGCTTACACTGAAACCTATAATGCAGTTTCTTATTTACTACGTCACTATATTAGGGCTTTTTTCACTTTGGATGATGATATGATTCAAATGGGTTACTGCTCCTGTTTTATAAGGTACGGGGGTGGTCCAACACTAGCGCGGAGAGTCATTAGCTCAGGTTTCTCTCATACAGAGTTGGCTGTTGAGGTTTACCCTTTACGTCTTCAGCTACTTCTGATGCCAAAAAATGACCACAGTGCCATAAGAATAAGCAAAAAGGTTACTCCTCTTCAGATTTCTTTTTTGTTTCGATTTATTGCTTTAAAATCTAAACTTATTTATTCTGCTACCTCATTTTACTATTAAACTTTGTTGCACAGGAGACTATCAAAGAACTCCATCGAAGGGCCTGTCAAATTTTTAACCTCAACTCAGAGCATGTAAAGATCTGATATCCCTATGTTATTAAAAACCCCATTTCATTGATAGTTGTAACGCTTATTTTATTTCTTATATGAGCATTTTCAATATGCAGGTACGCATTTGGGATTATTATGGCCACCAAAAATATTCGTTGATGAATGACGTAGAGAAGACACTGGACGATGCCAACCTGCAAATGGATCAGGATGTGAGTTCAATTCTTTTTTTTGTTTTTTTGTTTTTCTTTAAGATATGTTGGGAACTAGTGATATGCCACTTGAACCTCTGTAATAGTTTTCTGACATTGTATCTTGGTATGTAGTTTGTTGTTTATCTTCTTTGCCAATTGCCGTGAGGACAAAGTGGATTAGGCATTATATGTCTCTTTCTCTGATACTAAATTAGCTGGAGTTCTTAAATTGCTATTAGCTTTTGGCTTTCACAATTTTTGACAATTGAAGTAAACTTAATTCAGTCCTGCTGTTTAGTTAGTCTGAGCTTAAGGTTTTATATGCTATCTGATTATCCATCTTTGTATTCTTATTAATGCCTTTTTTCAACTGATTTTGTATCTGTCATTTGAAAACAGATTTTGGTGGAGATACTTGACACTAATGGTACATTATTGAGTGCTCACATCCAATCTGTTCAAGAGAACGGATTGGTGGATGAAGACTCTACTTCTATTCTCAATGACCCTTCCAAATCGAGCTTGTCAGCGGCAGGAGGTTTTTCTTCAGGCAGGAATGCATTCAGAAGTGGCGGTGCTGAAGTTTCACAATCTTTTGATAGCACATACAGTACCACTGGTGTCACCACAAGAGGATCCACAGCTGGCTTGACGGGGCTTCTCAATCTCGGGAATACTTGTTTCATGAATAGTGCAATACAGTGTCTGGTCCATACACCTGAGTTTGCTAGCTACTTTCAAGAAGATTATCATCAAGAAATAAATTGGCAAAACCCTCTTGGCATGGTTGTAAGTACCTTGCTACTCATAAATCTGATGGATTCATAAGTGTATAGGCTTAAGGGCATAGGTATGCTTAGATGTCATTCAATCTTTCTCTGTAGCACGTGTAATCCTTTGCATTACTGCATGTTTGGGTGTTTGCTCTAGTCTCAAACATTTTTGATCATCATGCACAGGGAGAATTAGCTCTTGCTTTCGGTGAATTACTCAGGAAGTTATGGGCTCCTGGGCGCATGCCAGTTGCACCTCGTCCATTCAAAGCAAAACTTGCTCGCTTTGCTCCTCAATTCAGTGGATATAATCAACATGATTCACAGGTCTGTCACACTGACTAGAAATTTTATTGAAGCCGTATTTGCATAGTTACTCAAGGAGTTAGGGGTTCTTATATTGCAGGAGCTTTTAGCGTTTCTGCTGGATGGTCTACACGAAGACCTAAATCGTGTCAAACACAAACCATATATAAATTCTCTAGACGCAGATGGGCGCCCTGATGAAGAAGTTGCCGATGAGTTTTGGGCAAATCATATTGCTCGTAATGACTCAATAATCGTTGATGTTTGTCAGGTCAGATGTACATCTTTTAGAAAATCCAATGCCCTTTTTTTGTGTATCAACTCATCTCTATAATATTGGGCATTAAATCTGATATTATTATTATGGACTAGGCTTGCTTTTGGTTAGACTCAGTAACATCGTCTAGAAAATCTGCTCCTGCTGTATGGTCACTCAAGTAATAGACTCGATGAACTAAAATTCCTGACTTCTTATTAGTGGCTCTGTAGAAAGTAAATCATATCAAAAGAGTTTGATTGGCCTAGTTAAAATACTTTTGCAACTTCATACAGAGATGCAGTATTTGAAATGGGGTACATCACTTGTCTCTTTGTGCTTATTGAATTTAGTCTTGAGACTTTATTCTAATCTTGGTTGTGCGCTCATATCGTCCATCATATATCAGCTTTTCTATTGGGCATTCACTGTCTTTTAACTGATTTTTAGATTGTGTGGTTTAGACCCAGGCTATATTATTGTACTTGTTTGGTTTCATTTCTTATTAGTAACGTGGGAATCTCATTCTCCTACACTGCGTCTCATCTCGCAGGGGCAATATAAGTCAACATTGGTATGTCCAATCTGCAACAAAGTCTCCGTAACATTTGATCCCTTCATGTACCTGTCTTTGCCACTTCAGTTCAACACAACACGAGCGATAACAGCCACAATTTTTTCTAGTGATAAAACTGCCGTACCATCCACAGTCACTGTCAATGTTTCAAAGCAGGGACGCTGCAGAGACTTGATTCAGGCGTTATCAAGTGCTTGTTCCTTGAAGCAAAGTGAAGAGCTGAAGCTCGCAGAGGTTTGTGCCTTTTTAGTACGATGTTGATCGATTGGCTTTCGCTTAAGTAATTCCAAGTGTATATCGCAGATTCGCAATAATTCTATCCATAGATTATATGAAGACCCTTTAATTCCATTGTCCTCTATCAAAGACGATGATCACCTTGCTGCATACAAACTTTCAAAGTCTTCAGAGAATACGACTCAGCTTAGACTAGTACTTCGCCGCAGAGATCAGTAAGTTATATCCCAGTCCACCTTGTGTGAACTAATTCTGGAGATTACTTTGAGATAACAAAGTTTCTCGTTTGCACCCACTTTCTTTGGATTTCCTCTTTTAATAACTTCAAGACATTCTATTCTTTGTGGCCACACACTCCTTCACCCTTTGATATCAGGCTTTATTCGAATCCTCAGAGGAATGTTGATCTGAGGAAATATTATATTTTATCATCTCATTGTACCATGTTTCAGGAAAGCCGGAGAGCGTGAAAGTACAGTACAGTTGAAACCCTGTGGAACACCTCTTCTTTCATCAATTTCTCGTGGAGATGCGTTCACCAAAGGAAAAATCCATTGCATTGTCCAAAATATGCTTTCACCTTTTCGGAGGGAAGAATCATTGAGCAAAAGAGCAAATTCTGATTCTAGCATTCCAGAGAGAAGGTCAGCTCGATTCAATAATTCTGAGGAAGAAGATAAGATTGGTGGACTGAAGAAAGGCAAGAAAAGCAGTTCCTCCGAAGTGGGTGCATCCAAATTATCCCTGCAACTCATCGATGAAAACAATAAAACAATTAATTTGCCAGACAATGAAGCAGAAGCTGTGAAACTACCATCATCAGCAATGGTAACTATATATTTGGATTGGTCTCCAGAACTCTCTGGTATATATGATATAACTTGCCTGGAGAGTTTGCCTGAAGTACTCAAATACGGACCTGCTACCAAGAAGGCTCGTTCAGAACCTCTTTCTTTATACGCATGTTTGGAAGCGTTTCTGCGCGAAGAGCCTTTGGTGCCTGATGAAATGTGGTAAGCAGTCTCTTCTCCAGTATATTAATATTTGCTGGTTTGTGGGAAAAGTTAAGCTACGCATTACTGAAAGAGAATGCTTGATGTTCAGAAATTGCTAGTGTCTACTACTACAAATAGAATTTGAACACTGAATGCTTGAGGTAGATTTAGGCCACTATGTTTCACTTAGTTGCTAATCAATCAATGGCGGTATTTGTGTGTGTGTGAAGGTTCTGTCCACAATGCAATGAAAGAAGGCAGGCAAGCAAAAAGCTTGATCTTTGGAGGCTTCCTGAAGTCTTAGTCATACATCTAAAGAGGTTCTCATACAGCAGATCCATGAAGCATAAGTTGGAAACATTTGTTAACTTTCCTATTCATGACTTAGATTTAACGAAGTATGTAGCCAACAAAAACCTATCTCAACCACAACTTTATGAGCTTTATGCCTTGACCAACCATTATGGTGGTATGGGCAGTGGACACTACACCGCACACATTAAGGTCAGTCGAGCAGCTATGGTTTCTGATTCTCTTTCTACTTGCGAGTTCTTTACTTGTATTAAATAGCTGAACTTTATTTGCAGCTTTTAGACGACAATAGGTGGTATAACTTCGATGACAGTCATATATCACACATAAACGAGGATGATGTGAAGTCAGGTGCTGCTTATGTGCTCTTCTACAGGAGGAAGCCTGATACAGGCGCAAAAATGAAATAATCTAACCCAAAGAAAATCTCCAAAAGGTAACAAAAACCAAACTTTTTATCTTTTCCTAAAAGATATGTTGTTTTGATTCAAGCTTTAGTTATATCTCTGAAACTTAGTGTGGACTTTTGTTATTGCATCTTGTAGGTTGCAGTAATCTCTAAGAACCTGATGGCTGGCTATTTGGAACCCATAAGAGTGGAAATTAGGTTTAGATGTCTTTGTAAATTAAGTAGAAGTTGGGTTATGAATGATTTAACTAACGGATAAATCTCGTCTCTTTCTCAACATAGTTGACAATTGACTAACCTGAGTAGATGATGTCTTTTTAGGTCAGATTTTTTTAAAATAAGACGGATTTTGTTTATATGTATCAATTATCTAGCTACAGATTTTGGACAGGTTCAAAAATCATTTTGCAATGAATTTCATCCCAAACACGTTTCGAATCAGCTAAGATTTTTTTTTTAATCAGTATGAACATAAAATTTGTATCAGAAGATTGAGTTTCAGAAATCAAAATACGAGAAACACAGATTCAAAAATGTGATCAATCGGATCTGAGCAGATCCTAAATAGGTAAATTTTGATCTAAGCCTAAACCGTTTAGTTGCTTTTTATTGGTTCAGCCCAATAACGATACGTAAAATTCTGGATGGCCCAATAACAGGACCCGTAACTAAACCCACCGGAGAATGCCTAAATAAGCCCAATAAAACCCAAATAAATGTCATATTATTTAGTAAGAGAAAAATGTCAATCAAACCACGAATTTACCAAAAGAATCAAAACAAACATCCAACTTTCAAGTCTCCAAATTAAATCATGCTTTTACATTGACTATCTTTTAAATTTTGAACTTTTAGTTGACGACCATACCGTATTACCCTCTCGTTAAGTCATTAAACGGAAAACATGAACTCCGTTTAAGACTGTTGAAACGGTGTGAAATGGTCTTCTTCAACCTCTAAATCCCGAAATCAGTTTCAAAATCTTTCTTCTCCTAATTATAAACAAAAGACAGAAATAAAATTCGGAGGCATGGAGGGATCTACGTTTGATAAACTCTTGTTAAAATGGACCAATTCATTCCAAAAGCCCTAATTTCTTTCCGCATCTTTTACCTCTGTGTTTGTCTCTCTGTTTGTTCGCTGAACAGAGATGATAAGATAACAAAGCTTCGTGAATTTACCTTGTAATTACAAGAAACAAAGGTTTTATGATAATTTTACTTGATCAAGTGTTGATAATTTGGTAAAGGATAAGTACTTTTTTTAATCACAACCCAGATATTTTCTTACGATTTGGTGGGAAAATCACTCTTCTTCATTTCTGGGTTTCTGTCTCATCAAAGTCTTAAATCACAAACTCAGAGAATAGTAGTAATCGCCATGGTAGACAAGAGAGAGAGAAAGAGAGGGTTCTATTGTTTGGTACCAAGTTGTTCGATTTCGACTGAAATTTTTACATGACTTTGAGTCCTTAATCAAATTCGGAACTATTGAAGTAGCTTGAGATGGTTGATTCTCAGAAATAGAGGATGAAATGGATTGAGCGCAGTCGTAAGATGCGACCAAAATATGCTAGGACATAATTGAAGCCTTAAACTGTCACGACGGAAGGAATATCTCCGGCATGGAACTGTCACGGCGTACAGCTTATCTCCGACAAACACTAAATTTTAGATGTCATTTTTGTAAAACGGCAAATATTTGTGTGGTTTTGACCTTTCGTTTATCTTTTAATGAAACGCACCGTTTAACTAACGGAATTGCATTAAGGATTTTAAACAGAGTTAAACAGAGTCTGCATCCATAATTTTTTCCATTTTCAAGCTTGACAAAAACGATTTGTTGGATTGTAATTCAAATATATTATTCTTTAGAATGATACGTTTTACTCTATATAAATATTTTCAACACTGAGAAAGACAAAGGATTAATTAAAAGCTACATTTTCAGCATAAGCAAGTTTTTTTTATATTAAACTGAGTAAGAAACAAAATCCCAAAGGGCGAGTCATATTCATGTACAAATGAGGTCTATCTATTTAACTCCTTTTTCCCCTTTTCTTTTTACTTTTTTTTCAGTCTTCAATTTTAAAGTCAACTTTATATCATATCGTAGAAAAAATAGACAACAAGACATTTCCACTGTACATATTCGATTTTTGGTTATTGGCATCTACTACACATCCAATTTTCCAAATATTTCAATGTCAACATCTTTTGTTCACTAACATACTTATGATTTTATTTTCTATGTGCATGTCCCTAGATTATCAGATTAATTTATTTGGATGAACCTAATTGGCATACACAAAATTAACTAGTTCATCTTCTTACTTTTCTTTTTTTATGAAAAGGAATTTTTTAAAATATGCCTAAAATATCTTACATGATTTGTAAGAAAAAGACAAAAGTCTTTATTGCTTGTTGTGTGTGTTTCTGTCAACTTTTTTTAGTCTGAAAGTTATTTGTGTGATGGAAGACGTTTCACATTATAAATTAATTAAAAAAATACAATAAAAGTATTGTAACATCATCCGAAAAAATGAGACATATCAACCACAACTTTAAAACGTTCAATCCATATAACTTATGCCAAGTGGTGGATCGAATTGAGAAACATAGATTGATCAATCAACCCCTACACTAAGTTGTTCGGGAAGACTAAACCGTTTTGATTCCAACCCTAAATTTAATTGGCTTAGAAGAATGTCAATGAACCTAAGAAACTTAAATGAAATGTTTGATATGAGAGTATATAAGTCACAATATTATGCAAACATCATGAAAATTATTAACTGCATGCACAAACATCATAAATTAATTATGTTGTTCTTACATTTCTTTTGATAATAGAATAGATATCTAAAAATATTTCAGTGCTTACATGTGTACATAACTACATACATAATATTATCTCTTAATCACAAGAAATATACTTTATTTATGATGGCAAAATCATCACGGATATTTTCGATATTAATTGTTTGGTTTATATTATCGAAAATAAGAATTTCTTGCGAATTCGTATAAATTTTCTAATGGTTCCTGACAATTATATATTTATTAAGAATACTACTTTGACGAATTTGACAACAATATCAGTTTTTGCAAACAAAAGTTTTAAATTAAATAATTACTCGTATAATATAAGAAAACAACTCATCATCTAATTAACCCTAAAGTGAAGTGATTTCTAAAAATAGTGGAAGTTGCATGACCACAAAGAAAAGCTTCCATGAGGAAAAACAAAAGACTTGGACACAAAAACAAGTCATAATCCAATTAGTATCTCTGATATTTACACACGTCACAGCAGTTATAAGAGACTCAAAACCAATCAGCTTTACCAAATTGCTCAAATACTATCAAAAGAGCAAAAGAAAACAAAAGATGAATTGTTATTGTAGGACCAAAGCAGTGTGTGGAAATTAAGTTGCTGGAAGATGATTAGATGACCATTTAATTTTGTTGCTCTCTTTTTTTCCCAATTCTCTTTATTACCCAAAAACGCACCCACACTTTTGACCCACACCCACTTTCTCTATTCTTCGTTCTATAATTTATAATCAATCTATGTGTTGTTTTTATTTTATTTATAAAACCTTATAATTAATCTTGATTATAATTTATGTCGGCTATTTATTTATGTCTATACATATATAGACACATAAGTTTATATTCATTTTTATAGTCCCAACATTTTCAATATATATACTCATACTTAGTTAGATCTCTTTTACTCAAATTGAGGATAAGAATCCCATAATTTAAAAGTTCTATATCTATCTTTATCAAAAAAAAAGTTCTATATCTATGTTATACAATTATAACAGTATAATTTATTTTACTCCTCTTATTCAGACTAAAAGTTCTATAATCTTTGATTTATGTAGGGATTTTAAATGTGTACCAAAGTCAAGATCAATTTTAGCTGCAGAAATCACACATATGACGCACTATATTTAAGTGTAAATGTTGATTTTGTCTCTTAGTTTGATATTTAGAAATCTTTTTGTCATTTATTTGGTATGAGCAACAACGGTTCTGAATGTAGAGAATAACTAGAGGTAAGAATTTAATATATATATATATATATATATATATATATATATTTTTATTATAATTGAATTGATAAAACCTGATCCATAATTTAAAGCTTATATTTTAATTATTTTTTTAGTAAAATGTTAATATTAAATCAAAATAGAAGTGTGACTACAATGGTAAACTAATTATCAAACATAAACTTTAAATTCTTTTTTTTTTTAATCTATATTATATGTAATAGAAAAAAATCAAATTTCTGGTAGCTGGAATATTTAATTATGAAACTGACAAAAACTCAACAACAGTATTTTTTGGAAACGAGAACAAAAAAAGAGAGGAAAATAGTATAAAAGAATATATGATCACAAAAGAATTTCAGATAGAAATTTATGTGGAGATAGATTTCCGACAACCTTGCATGGTTAGATATGAATTTTGGTAGAGAAATATGTGAATCAAATTTATTTAATTAGATTTTCGAATGAATTTTTACGTAAAAGAATAAAAAGTCAGATACAAATATATGGCAGAGTTTGTCAGAAGGATTTTTGTGTAAGCATATATTTCCCAATCGGCAAATACGTAATAATATTCGATTCGGTAACAAAAATCGTAAACAGTTGACACGTGTCTCTGACACATTATTTACGTGGAATCTACACATCCACAAGTTTTTTTTACCACAGTTTCAACACTCACACTCATATGACACAAAGTCACAAAGTACACCTTTTCATCTATTTACATTTTATTTTTGTTTTTATATAATTTGAAAATTTTACACTCTTCACTTTTTATTCCTAATTCTTTAAATTATAAAACTGATTATTTACCCGTAGTATTAAAGAATCAAAACTTATATTTTCATGGACAATATACCTTTAAACAAATTCAAAATTGAATAAAGTTGACAAAAAAAAAACACCTAGCCACACAAATTAATATTAATTAACAAAGTTATCATAATTTGTTACATGATTTGTTTACGCTAGTTTAATTCATTTACATTCATCCTTATTTAAATCGGATATAATGCATACAGTCTATATGAAATGTAAAACTAGAGGACTTTTTTATATTTCTACCAAAATAAACTTTTTCAAAAATATTTATTTTTTTATGTAGATGTATTAATTTTGTTTTATCATCAATTAGATCAAACTATAGTCCAAACTTTATTACACAACATTAATCTGAAATTAGATTAATTTGATCAATAAAATTCAAACTATAGTCCAGACTTTATTATGCAAGATTATGTAATAATCTGAAATCAGATTCTCCTAACTTTTTAATAAATAGTCATTTAACTACAATATATACTATCTAGATATAAGGTTATTTATACATTATTAACACAAAACTAAAGATATGGAACTTACTTTATAAGATGATACACGGATACATATCTTACTATATATGATGAGTTCATGATACACTAATTGGGATCTCAATTATTTGTTATAAATTTTACATGTGTCTAAAATTGGCATCCAACATAGAATGATCTTATATGGAGACATTCCATTATCATTTGTTTAATAATCAACAATATATAATTACTAAAATCCTAGTCATTTTCGTTGAATCCTAATACTTTCAAAATAATATATAAAAACGAGTAAGCGTGAGGTTTCTATTTGGATAAGTACATTATTCTCCATTATTAACATGATTAGTAATAGAACTTCCAATAAAAATGCATATATATCAAGATTTGTTACCGATCGAATCATTAAACTTTGTCTGATTAGTTTAGAACGAATAATTGCATAATTAATATTATAAAATTTGCATTAAGTCATGTGACCTAATATATAATACAAATTAAAATCTGACTCATATTCATCAAATTTAAATGAAGATACAAATTCCACGAAAACCTTCCCCAACTAAGTAAAGTAGCCTGCACTATTGTCTCTTAAAGTGATATTTATGCATATTCTTAGAAGATAATGGATGCTCAACTATATTATTAAAAAAAAAACACAAGTGAAGCATTTGAGACATATATAATAAAAGTTGCAATATCTATGAATATATAAATTAAAAAATAAAAGAATCCAATGAGTAATTGAAATGTGGGTAGCTTTTCTTCACGCATTATTGTAGTATTATGTGGTTTACATTTCAGATAAGCATTTTCTACGCAGGTTGATTATCTACGCAATACATTATTAAATACACACATATAAACATATATATATAACGTAAATATAATTTTAGTCCAAAAATGATACATATAAACATATCTATAAAACGTAATTAAATATAATTACCAACTCAAATATAATTTAGTCTAAAAGTGATACATCATAACAATTTGAAAGGCTAAGTAGGGTTAATGCATGTCTTTTTTCTAAAAAAGAATTCGATTCTAGATATCTACGTCATTCACGTAATAAAATGTAAGATTTGGATAATAGATCGAACTTTATCAATAAAATTACTAAATTATACATATTAACAATAGTTTTTTTTACTACAAAAAAATTAGAGTTATTATAATGATTATATTGTGATTAAAAATATTAGTAATAATTTGTGATATTTAATAATAAATTTTATTTGTTACGTTTTTTCAAAAATGATTGTGAATCTATTTCGTAACAATTTGTGAAAAAATTATTATTATATTTTTTTCGTCACCAGTTTTGTGGTGTTTTTATTATGATGTTTGTATTGCAACTATTTACCAATCGTCACAAATTCATAAGAATATGTGATGAAATATTATTATTGTGACGTAGATCTCAATATAATTTTTCTCTTATAGTGTTTTTAGATAGTACCATTTACTCATTGTCATTGAACTTTTATTTTATATTAACATCGATATATTTACAATGTAAGATATTAATGTAAATATATATAAACAAATATAGCAAAATTTCCAGATAGAACAAACATAAAGTTATATGTAATCCCCGAAACAAAACATTAACATATACTCCATCGATGTTTTCTTTTCTTTTATACGCAACTCGATATTTTCTAATATATGTTCTAATTCACTTTTTATTTTTATTTTTAATTAAAAGTCCTATCTAATTTTGTTTTTGGTTTTTGTTGTAAAGAGAACGAATCAATAAAAGACAAGACAAGTAACATATATTTTGTCCACCTTAAAATTTTCAACAAAAAATAGTAGTTTTGGTTTTTAAGAAATGGGTCCCAAACATACGTAGGATAAAACCAATTGGATAATTAAAACCCAATTGATTATTGCTGACACGTGGGCTCAGTTTGTCCACTTGATGTAAATGATATTTTTACCAAGAAGAAAAAGATGGATGATTTGTGACCATGAGAGTATATGAATTAGGGTAAAGGTGGACATACGTCACATTCCATAACGTTTATAATTAACCACCCCATCTTAATTGGCATAACACTCAATTTAATCTTTTTTGCAATGTTTGGTCGGTCCATTTGAATTTCCTCTTTAAAATTAACCAAATTAAATATATTGTCATGAAACCACACAAATTGTAAACCACGAGTAGATTTTAAAATTGCAAAAACATCTTGTGCGATTTCTAGATTCCTAATCTTTAACAAAATATCTTTATATCGTACGTGTGTTGAAGAGATAATCAGCAATCATTGAGTGTGTTGCAATAGGCTTATCGATCCGGTTTGATTATTTTTTGTCCAAATGCTTACAATTGCAGATTCAGCTAACTTCAGTTGATCAGTGTGATTTATGTGATTATAGATAACAACAAAAAATACACATATCAAATTGGACATGACCCTATTTTTTTTAAGTGTTTATTTTCAGTTTGATCCAACATGATAAAATTTAGACCTAGACATTCCGGACTTCAGTTTGAGTATAGTCTTCAAATTTTTGAATCTAAACTTCAAATTTTTGAATCTAAACCACTATAATTATATAAAAATCAAAACATATTATATGTCGATTCAAGTAGGTCCAGATAAGTTCGGATACAAATATGATGAGTAACTGTTTAAGAGCCAAAAAAAATTACTCTAATTGCAACTAAAACATAACACAAATGTATATTGAGAAAACAAATTACTATATATTATAATTCAATCAAATATCACAATTGATCTATTGAAAACACACACACTTGCACATCCAGGGATCGAATCCTACTACATATATTATATAGGAACTTGACTAATGGATCAGTCAATTGTGGTCCAGTATTGACAAAAAAAATCAAATATCACAATTGATTAGATCATATTAATGGCTAAGAAATGAGTTGTTGATAGTTAATTACTTGATATCTATTAATCACACTTTAAATCTCGATCATTAGTAGCCACAAGTTATCCATACCTAATATGATTGGTTTCACAAACTCATATAAACCAAATAATATAAATGTAGAATGTTTTATTCACTTACTTTAGAGATAATATATTCATGACACTCAATTGTTATGCCGAATCAAACCGGAATAATTAACGCTAACGTCACAAAAAAAATATTAAAAATAAATAACAAAATTTACAAAAAGAATAAGAAAGAAGAAAACAGAGAACACTGAACAAATTCTGAATAATATGCTATAAATACAAAGAACCTCTCACCACTTGGTTCTTAGGAAAAAGCACATTCTCAAGTGTTTCTCTCCTCTCTATTCCTCATATTCATTTCTCTAATATACTAACACTTAATTCCAATTTTTTGGTTTTATCCTCAAAGATCTTAGATCATATAACCGCAAAACAAAATTTCTTTTATTTCCTTTCTTGTCCTAAAACCAAAACAACAACTTTGAGATGGGGTTAAGGATGTCAGAATCAGCCAAACCTTACTTCGCTATGATCTGTCTTCAATTCGGTTATGCGGGTACGAATCTAGTAACAAAAACTGTTCTTGATCGCGGTAGCAGCCATTACGCTCTTGTTGCATACCGCAACGTTTTTGCCACAGCCGCAATCGCACCCTTCGCTCTTCTTTCCGAAAGGTATGTTTCGACTCTTTTTTTTTTTTGGCATTAAGGGTAATCCAAGCGAATCCGACAAATCCCAACTAAACGGTCTATTTTCTTTTACATGTAGTTAATACTTATGTGAATTGTGTTTTTTTTTTAGGAAGGTGAGATCAAAGATTACGTTTCCAATATTCATGAGAATATTTCTTCTTGCTCTTCTCGGGTTAGTATCTAATCCAACCCTTGATGCTATCAACAAGATCTTTGTTACAACTATAAGACTAACATATAAGGTTTAATTCAAACAGGCCTGTGATTGATCAGAACTTATACTACGTCGGTCTGAAACTCACATCGCCGACGTTTGCCTCCGCCGTTAGCAACACCGTGCCTGCAATTACCATTATCATCGCCACTCTTTTCAGGTATATATACACATAGATTACACAATTATTATTTACATTTAACCAAAAATAAAAATAAAATAAACGTTCTATTATAATTCCTTACGTGGATATGTACCAATGCATCAGTGGAAATATATAGGACATATAGTCATAAAGATAATTAATTAAAGATTATGAATATTGATGTGTGTTTTTATGTATTTTTTTATTTATTTTTAAAGGATGGAGAAAGTGGAGATCAGAAAAGTAAGATGCTTAGTAAAAGTGATGGGGACTTTAGTGATAGTAGTTGGATCCATATTGATGATATTCTTCAAAGGTCCTTTCATCAATATCATCCGATCTCATCTAACCACCGTCTCTTCGCCGTCCACGGCTGATTATCTTAAGGCCGCCGTCTGCCTCCTCCTCGCTTCCCTCTCTTGGACTTCCTTCTTCATTCTTAAGGTATATATCTATTCATCCAATCTTAGATTATTGACGAAAATGTCATAAAACTGAACTAAAACATAAGTCTAACAAATTAGAATATTGTATTATGTTAGGCGGCGACTTTGAAGAAGTACTCAGCTCATCTCTCGTTATCAACAATGGTTTGTTTCATCGGAACGTTACAGTCTTTAGCTTTGACCTTCGTAATGGAACACAATCCTTCTGCTTTGAATATCGGTTTCGACATGAACCTTCTCGCTTCTGCTTACGCAGTTCGTTCTTAATTCAAGCCAACTTTAAGACATAACACAAAGATTTCAGTTTACATGATACTTATGTTGTGATTGGTAATGATTACAGGGAATAATGTCATCGAGCATAGCTTACTACGTTCAAGGACTTATGATACAGCGAAAAGGACCAGTTTTTGTCACTGCTTTTAACCCTCTTATCGTCGTTATTGTCTCCATCATTAGCTTCTTCGTTTTAGGTCAAGGAATCTACCTTGGAGGGTACGTTAACAAACAATCAGTTTAATTTTAAATAATACCCGGTTTAGTCTTGGTTCTGTTTTACTAAACCGGACTTTTGATTGAATTTTTCAGGGTTATTGGAGTGATTGTTTTAACGGTTGGAGTTTACGCTATGTTATGGGGCAAACATGTAGACGATGATGACGAAGAAGAAACTTGCCGTGGAGATAACGTTATAGAAGCTGTTAAAAGTTGTAGTAACAGTAATGGTTTAACGATAATGCCGAAAATCGACGAAGGTGATGAAGATGATGTTGAAACCGGAAAAGTTACGACGGAGAAGGAATCGACAGTTCCTGAACTTGTGGTGGTGGTTTTTTGTGATGAAAAATTGGATAATGTTTTACGATCAATTTAAATGTGTTTTTTTTTTTTTTTTTTTTTTTTTTGTGAAGTAAAATTTGGGGAGAAGAGTAACTTCTTTTTTTGATACTTGTAAGTTTGAAAATCCTCTTCTCCTGCTTCAAAAAATTTTCTATTATATTTTATAGTTTTTGATTTCTTATTGTAATCACTGTTATATCGATTTTGATCGTTGACTAGTTATATAATACTGACGAGATCAAGTCCTGTTCGTTTTGCAAATTCAAAAGCTTCAGATTCAGCTAGTGTCTTTGATAGACAATACCAATTCTGCCAGAGGGACTCAAAGTCAGCAAAAACCAAGATGTGAGATGAGATTTGGTATGATGCATTAACCTCAGTATTCTTGGAGACTTGGAGTGATTGTTTTGATCGTTGATTAGTTATAAGTTAAAACACCGTTTCAAAGCCCATTGGCCCAAAGCCCAAAGATCAATCCATATTATAAAATTTTGACTTTATAGTTGACTAATCAAAGTAATCTAACAAAGATATATCTGCAATAATGTGCAGACTAATCTTCAACAATTAATATATATAAATCTGACAAAATTCACCAATACATATACATTAAAATAAAATATTTTAAGATTTATAAATAGTATATTTTTACCAAATTATTCTCGTATCAGAAAGTTAGGATAACCAACTAATAATTATAGCATCATAATTCGACCCCTCATACTACAGTACGGTGGTTAGGATAAGTGTGCTTCAAACTATTGATCAAGATTTTTCCATCCAATTTTTGACGAAAAATACGTTTTTTTTGTCAACATTGAATCGACAAACCCCGATCCATAACCTAAAGTCCACCCCTGATAATCTATTTTTAAACTACCATAATACAGCGGATAAAAATCAAACCCGGTACCAAATCTTTAGCTGCATCATCCTAACCACCTAATAATTTCTTTTTTAAATCAGTTAAATGCCTCCATCCAATTTGACAAAAATACGTTTTTTTCTAATCAATTAAATGTCGTTACGAGCCACCAATTAAAAATTCAACATTATGACTCAATCAACCCCATTTAGCCCATATATTTTTTACAATAATTAGATCGACAAATCTTGATTTATAGTTAAACAATTTTAACTACCTAATATCAAACTAGATAAAGGACAAGCCAACTAGACTACTTGTTTTTTGACTATTTCGTCTAAATTAACAGCTCAAACTGAATTTTATTAGGATCGTTTCCGGACATAGTCATATAATAAATTCTATGGCAATCATAAATTAGTTAGTGTATACATTTAAAACTGGAAGGGGAACATATACCAATGTTATAGAACATGTGAACATGAGATTTCATAAAACTAAACCTTAGAAGCATCCAACAAACATCAGTTGATCGATGTCATTGAACAATATGACTATGATGATGAGGGCATGTATGGAAATTTTACAAGATGGTAGTTGGTATTTGTGTGTGGAGTGTGGACAATGACTGGATTTTATTTTATTACTGTAGTTCATTTCTTTGTAATCTATAATGAATTATTATCTAGATTTTATCATTTATGTGTTAGTTCATTAAAACCTAAATAGGAAAATGAAGGTGGACGTTCTATGCACGCAAGGTGTAGTTGACAATGCATGTAACATGTTTGTTGTGAAAAAGAAAATTAGTAAATTAGCAGAAATTTGGTCAGACATTTAAAATTAACCCAAAAAAGTAAGTAAGGCCTAACACAATATATAACCTCTCTTTACTGAAATAACACCTATACGTATGTCTTATTAACCAAGTATTATATCATAGAACTCACCTATAATGAATATATAATAACATAAAATTCCCAAACATGTAATGGAAATATTCACAAGAAAAGAGAGTTTACGTCTTACCAAACACACCCACCTACTCTTCTGGTCCCACCCCCGAACATACAACACCGACTCTCCTCATACCTTTTTTCGTTTTGAAAAATGATGTTTTATTTTGATTTTTTTACAAAATATAAATGATTGGATCAACAAGTTCTGATCCGAGCTATAGCCTAAATAATTCAACTGAAGTATATGAGATTTGAATTTATTACTTAGTACCTAAATAGATCAATGACAAACCAGCTGATTCACCCGTTTCTTAACTTTTATTTTAATTTTTTAGATTTTAAAAACATAATTTGATTTTTGCTCTCATTTAATCTTAATATTTATTACACTATTAATTATAATAGTATGTGAATATTTTAATTATTGTGCATTTACTTTGAAAACATCATAACACTTTACATTTTTGAATTGGTATTTAGATAAATGTTGTGACCAAATAATTAAATATTTATTTTATGATATATTTTATCAAAATTCGATTTAAATAGTTGTATAACTCAGTGTAACAAAATTTAAGATTTAACTAAAATTTTAGTTATGAATAGACCGTCTCCAAAATTTAATTGTTAGATATAAAAGTGATATAGCTATTAGTGAGAATGATCATTTATATATAAATGTTCACCTATGCTATTTTATTTATCAATCATTTAGCCGATAAAATTCGGTCCATAACCTAAACAAATTCTATTAATTACTCTCAAACCGAACAATGTTGTCTCTTCTATAGACTAAGTGTAATGCTTATTCTACCTATTATTTACTTATCTGTTGCTAAACCGTATGATCCAAAAATTCTTTACTATTAACTTTATTTTAATATTAAAAAGAAAAAATTGTTGGCGAAGAAATAATTGAGGATTGTAATGAGTAAAGTGCAAATAATGTAACGCACGCAGCTTTGTCTGGTCGGATGACACCAACCAAACCCTCTCGAGCTACTTCATGTGATTGCCTATTAAAGGTGACGTGTCTCTCTCACCAACCCCATACTGTTCCTTCCCACTCCTCCCAAACGATTGTGACCAAGTTGTATGACCACATTTATTCACATTTATTACCCTTCCACCACTAATCAATAAAAGTTTTGGAATACAAACAGTAAAATATAACTGTCTTTAGTTAAATGTTTTTTTCCAATTTTTTAATGGAATTCGGCTTCGAAAAATCGGGTAATTTCGTGTGATATTATTTTGGGTTTTGAAGATTTGAGTTATATATTAAATTTTATTGAAAAAGTTATATTTTCTTTGTTTTATTATCTGTTTAACAAAAGTTGGTCGAATTTTAGCATACGTCATTGTTTGAACACTTAACGATAAATCATAAACAATTAAATTGAAGATGTGTGTTAGGGAAGAAAGGAAGGGAATAAAGAGATTTTATATAGTGGTTTAGGTGGGAAGATGACAATATAAAGAGTCTCATAAATCCTAAATAGCTTGTGAATATTCTTCACAATTTATATCGAAAATCGCAATTCTTTTATTAATCTGCATTTATTCCGAATTTTTACAGTAGGGAGTATAATTTAAATTTAATATGTCAATCGGAGTTAAATACAAACCCTAATTGTTGTCGTTTACGCGCTTTTTCTGATTAATTAACACTTCGCTAACATGTGTTTGAACAAAATGCAGTAATTGTTTAAATTAACGTGAGTGTTGTTCATCAACACATGTTTTTGTTGATCAACTCACGTATTGGTTTTTACCAACATTTTACATTGGTAAAAACTAATCAACTTCTCAACAACAATTTTAATGCGGCCGTTAAAAGAAAAGAGAATCTGATTTCATTGGTAAATATCGCAAAACCATGTATATACTTTCACTCTCCACTAACCAAAATAATCATATCAATATTTTGTGTTTTTTTTATTATTATAACGAAATAAACAAAGTGTGAAAAATTTAAAACTAAAGTTACAAGTATAGGTTAAACCATAAAGAAAATACCAAATGGAAAAAAATATAATTTTGTTTAAATCTTTTTTCATTTTTTTCGTGAACTTTGCAATTTAATTTTATATTCTCTTGTTCATAAAAGATACAAATGTTTGCTAAAAATATAATATATTTCGAAGCATTATATAATTAAAAAAAAAACAGAAAATTGGTTCACCAACCCCCTCCCTAATATAAACCAAAGTCTTGACCACATCTATCTAGAATTCTACTACTGAATTCAATTTACACTCTTTTTTTTTTAATCTCTTTTCTTTTTTCTTTTAATAATCACTGAGCCGATAAACAACACACTATCTAATTTCCATGTCGTGGTATCTAATACCGGCGGCGATTATCGCCGCCGTTGTATCCTACAAGCTAATCCAACGGCTAAGATTCAAGCTCCCACCAGGTCCACGTCCTAAGCCGATCGTCGGTAACCTCAACGACATAAAACCGGTCCGGTTCAGATGTTATTACGAATGGGCTCAAACATATGGACCAATCATATCGGTTTGGATCGGTTCAGTTCTAAACGTCATAGTATCTAGCGCTGAGCTAGCTAAAGAAGTATTGAAAGATCAAGACCAGAAACTCGCTGATCGCCACCGGAATAGATCGACGGAAGCATTTAGCCGTAACGGTCAAGATCTTATTTGGGCCGATTATGGGCCTCACTATGTGAAGGTGAGAAAAGTTTGTACGCTTGAGCTTTTCACTCCGAAACGACTTGAGTCTCTTAGACCTATTCGGGAAGATGAAGTCACTGCCATGGTTGAATCTCTCTTCAAAGACTGTAATCTTCCTGGTACGTCGTTTGTTTTCAGTGTCGATGAGGTTTTTTGTTTTTTACGTAAGAAGAGAAAGAAATCTGCCATTAAAGAAGTTTTTAGTTTATCCATATAGGATTTTTTAAAAGAGGTAAGAATACAAGAGAATTTCGATACGACTTGTAGCAAAATTCTCTTGTTCAGGAAACTTCGATTTTATCACAAAATTGGTATGAAATTTATTTTCATCAAAATTGTTTCTTTTGTTCTTTGGAAATAACAAAAATTATGTCAGAATTTATCCTTTTTGGACAAAATAATACAAGCCACTCATTGCCTTTACTCTTTATCGCCATAAAGAATCATATTTATCTTTATTTACACCTGTTTTCTATGTTTTTTTTTTACAAAACCTGATTTATATGTCAAACTTTCCGGAAAAACATTTTGGCGAAGTGATTGAGTGTTACAGTATTCGTAGATCAAAATCTATTGGGAAAGTTGTGGACATAGTACTTGATCAAAATCGTTTTTTCCAAGATATCAAAATCGTTTTTTTCAAGATATATGTTATTTCGTAAAATACCATAAATATAGTTTTATTTGAATTTTAGAGAATCACTATTATTGACCTAATTCAATAAAAGTTTATGACAATTAGTGCAACCCCCCTAATTTTGTTCCTAATACTGAATTAGTTTATTATATATGGTTTCAGAAAACAGAGTGAAAGGTTTACAACTGAGGAAGTACCTAGGAGCGGTTGCATTTAACAACATAACGCGGCTAGCGTTTGGGAAGCGTTTTGTGAATGCCGAAGGTGTGATGGATGACCAAGGGCTTGAGTTCAAGGCAATAGTATCCAACGGTCTAAAACTAGGTGCTTCACTTTCAATAGCTGAACACATTCCATGGCTTCGGTGGATGTTTCCAGCCGATGAGAAGTCGTTTGCAGAGCACGGGGCTCGTCGTGACCACCTCACTAGAGCTATCATGGAAGAGCACACTTTGGCTCGTCAAAAGTGTAGTGGAGCAAAGCAGCATTTCGTTGATGCGTTGCTTACGTTGAAGGATCAATATGATCTTAGTGAAGATACTATCATTGGTCTTCTATGGGTGCGTTTTACTGTTTATATGAATTTAATTGAGCTACTTTTGAATCTCTAGATGCAGATCATTCTGCAGCAGATTGTTGTAGTCCACTAAAGGATTGATCTGCAGCGTTTAGAACAACCATTTCAGATAATTTTGTGTAGATACCTTGTTGCTACGTTTGGTAAATGTTGTGTGTGTGTGTGTTTGTTTGCAGGATATGATCACGGCGGGGATGGACACAACAGCGATAACAGCAGAGTGGGGGATGGCTGAAATGATCAAAAATCCAAGAGTACAACAAAAGGTGCAAGAAGAATTCGACAGAGTGGTTGGAGTTGACAGGATCTTAACCGAGCCAGATTTCACTCGCTTACCTTACTTGCAATGTGTGGTTAAGGAGTCATTCAGGCTGCACCCTCCAACGCCTTTAATGCTTCCTCACCGATCCAATGCAGACGTTAAGATCGGAGGCTATGATGTCCCTAAAGGATCAAACGTTCATGTGAACGTTTGGGCGGTAGCTAGAGATCCGACCGTATGGAAAAATCCAGAAGAGTTTAGACCAGAGAGATTCCTGGAAGAAGATGTTGACATGAAGGGTCATGATTTTAGGCTGCTTCCGTTTGGAGCAGGAAGACGGGTTTGTCCGGGTGCACAACTTGGTATCAATTTGGTGACTTCAATGATGAGTCATTTGCTTCACCATTTTGTTTGGACACCGCCTCAAGGGACTAAACCGGAAGAGATTGACATGTCTGAAAACCCTGGACTCGTTACTTACATGCGTACCCCTGTTCAAGCCGTTGCAACACCTCGGCTGCCTTCGGATGATCTGTACAAACGCGTGCCTTTCGAGATGTAGATATCTCTGTGATCAACCTTCTGCTGCTGCTTCTCTTTCTTTTGTTTGTAGACATGTTTCTTTGTGGTTTATCATTGAAAATTTCTGATGAGATTACTTGTGATCAATTGGGTTTACAATCTTTGAATCGATGCGATGTTCGATGTTGTATGCAAACATAAGAAGAAACAGGAATGAAACATGAGAAGAAATTTGCAGGATAACAGAACAAGTTTCTCGATTACATTTTACTTTAGGTCCAACATATTACACAACACACTCCGGATCCGTAAATCTCAGACTATTATATCTCCAGAGCAATTGTATAATCATATAATGCATCAGCTGTTTGTGTTTATACCTTTGAACAAGTGAATTTCATGAAGAGGACTCCTTAAACTCCTGCAACTGTTTGCAGTTCATCCATGGCTTAACCCAAACTTTGGCTTCGAAATTCTTATTCTGGCCACCTTCATTTGTTTCTAGGGTTAAGTGATACATCGTTTCTGCAACTACCTGTTCTCTTGCTTTGACAATCTTCTTGAACTCAAAAACCTTGTTCTGCACATATCTGGAAAAAACACATAAGTATCAAACAAAAATTCACAGGATCCATAACCAGAAAACAAAGGAATCAAAAACCTGTTGTTTGTTATGCTCTTGAATGGCAAATCGAGCGAGACTCTCGATCTCTCCACTGTTCTGGTTTCCTCGAAGATCATCAACGCCTCCTTACATCATCGTCTTTGCTGTGCTGATCTCTGATTGAATTGTTTCACAGAGGAGAAGGGTAACGAATACGATCCACAAGGCTTTTGGTTCCATCTTCATATAGAGATTTTATGCATCTTACCATTTCAGATTCACCGAGTTATGGCCATGTCGGTATCTTTTACGTTACTTGGCGATTAAGGAAAGAAAGTGAGATGTCAATGAACGACTGCCACGTGTCTTCACAAGTGACTGAGCGATTCCTTCTCTCTGAAAAGTCAAAAAGATAAGAAAAAAATAAAACGGCAGGATGTTTGTGGTTTATTATTCATTTGAGAGCGTTTCAAAAACATAAAAACGGTATGCATGATACGAGGTGATCATTGAAACGGCGAAATTGAGGTTGCCATCGAATTGTCATCACTCGATCGGTTTCTCTGTTTGTGCTTTGTTTTTCCGTTGGTGAAAATGGTGCTGGAAATTGTGAAGCCAAACACCTGCATTAGAGGATGTTGCACCAGTGACGCGATTCCTCTTCATCTCTCTTCTTCTTCATTTACTCTTCTCTCCCCAATCGCTAGAGGTACTGTTTTTTTTTTGGAACCAAAGGTACTGTTTTTTTCTGCTTCTTCTTTTTCTTCTATCTCCCTTCATTGGATTAAATTCGATTCTTTGGTGATTTTTTCAGGATCAGAGAGTGTGGTTTACGAAGCGATTCTTGATGGGAGAAGAGTTGCAGCGAAAAAACCTATCTTGTCTACTTCCGATGACCTGGACAAGTTCCACCGGAATTTGCAGCTCTTGTGGTCTCTATCTCTTGTTCCATTTGAATTTCTCACTTGAACACATTTCCACAATGTTGCATTTCTTAATTGTTTTTGTTGGATTGGTGAAAGCAATATCGATCATCCGAATGTGGCTAAGCTAATGGCAGCACACGCGAAGCCTCCTAATTATATGTTTTTCTTTGAGTTCTACGAGTCCGGGACCTTAGCTGAGAAGTTGCATGTTGAGGAGTGGTCTCCGAGTATTGATCAAGTGTTAATGATCACGCTTCACTTGGGTATATGACTCTCCTTGTCTCAAAGGAATCATCTTTGCTGACATAAAGAAAGCTTCTTTTTTGCCATCCGTGACTGTGTCTGACGAGTTCGTGTGATGAGTATTCAATAAAATCTTCTTGAATATCTAATTCTGTCTGTTTTATTTTTCAGCAAAGGCATTGCAGTATCTTCACAACAATGGAATTGTTCATAGGGATGTGAAACCAGCAAATGTTCTTGTGAGTCTCTTATCCATCATTGAGAGTTTCTATCTTCTTATGTGCTTTGTTTCATAGGATAGGAGCTTCTTTTGTTTCTATATGAAATCTTTATGTAAAGCTTATGTGAGCTTTTATTGATGCAGCTTGACGGGAGGTTTCTTCCATATCTAGCCGACTTTGGTTTAGCAGAATACAAGAAAAATTTGCACGAAGTTAACCTGCAGACCTGGAGATCGTCTGGAAAGCCAACTGGTGGATTCCACAAAAAGAATATGGTCGGAACACTTATTTACATGGCCCCTGAAATACTAAGGAAAGAGGTGTATACTGAAAAATCAGATATATATAGCTTTGGGATTTTGATCAAGTAAGAATTGTTTTTGAGTAGAAATTTGTAAAGAATCTTCCTCTTCCTTTCTTACATTCACTTTTCCTTGAGATCTTTCAGTTTGTTTGCAGTATTTATAGATTTCTTCCCAAGACACGCCTTTTTATTATGAAATGTTATTCCATTGATTTAATGGCAGTGAGCTTTTAACCGGAGTTGTTCCATATACTGATCTTCGTGCAGAAGCTCAGGTAAGAATATGTTTCCTCATTTCGTATTCTGACATGACCATGTCCTTGAGAAGCCTTATATACGATATATTGCTAAAATGTACAAGCACATTTTCTTTTTCGATTTTTGTGATAAATACATATGATTTCATATTGACAAAGAAAAAGAAATACAAATAATTTCATGAAGACGTCAATTACATATAAAAATGTATACAGATGCATTCATGTTCTTTTCGTTGGTGATACTTAGTGTACATTATTCATATCGGGATGGCAGGCGCACACTGTTTTAGAGATGAATTACACAGAGCAGCAACTTACAGCTGCCATTGTGTCTTCTGGTCTGCGACCTGCTCTTGGTGAAATTGGATTGCACTTTTCAAAGAGATTGCTGTCTCTTATAGAAAAGTGCTGGGATGGTGATCCTTCTGAGCGACCTTCTTTTGACAATGTGGTTTTGGAACTAGAATCAATTTGGGAACAAGAGAGAGGAAAACAGCAAGGTCATCTCATAGAGGAAACTTCAGATTTCAAGACTGATAAGGATGGGGACACCATTAAAAATACAAGAGATTACAAGGACACCATTAATTGGTCCAGTCAAGGCGAGTGTTTATCCAAGAAATTATCTTTTTTCACTGTTTCTGATGTGAAATTGTGGCCTAGTGCTACACCTGATCCTTCAAGATACGTCCCTATAATTTCTAGTGGGTCTTTTGCAACCTGTGGCAGAAGAGAATCCATGGAAGATACACATGTCCTCATGCCTCACATGGGTAACGAGGAAAGCATCCACTTATTTGCTATCTTTGATGGTCATAGAGGTATACCAAAAACCATTTTAAACCCAGGAAGCGTTCAAATTTACACGTGTCCTCTCTCTTTTTAGTCAAAATTCCTTTGTTATTCATCAAATAGGGAATCAATGACACGCAGGTGCTGCAGCTGCTGAATTTTCTGCTCAAGTTTTGCCAGGACAAGTTCAAAGCTCATCTTCCATAAGGTTAATGCTCAGCTCAAGCTTTTCATAGTTTGTTTATATAACTCATTCCTGTCTAATTTTCAGCGCTAGCGAGGCACTGTCACAAGCATTTGTTAGGACGGATTTAGCTTTTAGACATGAACTTGATATCCATCGTCAATCAAAAAGGGTGAGTCAGAACGACTGGCATCCAGGTTGTACTGCTATAGCCTCTCTCCTAGTGGAAAATAAGCTTTTTGTTGCGAATGTTGGTGACTCCAGGGCAATATTATGCCGTGCCGGCCAACCTTTTGCTCTAAGTAAGGTGAGATGGAACTCCATTCCGGAAGTGTGCTAAGTTTATATTGTATTGATGTCCTGTTCAGCACTTCCCCATATAAATTAACTTAGGGATTGGTTATCAGGCACATCTTGCAACCTGTATTGAAGAAAGAAATCGAGTGATTCGAGAAGGTGGGCGTATTGAATGGCTGGTTGACACATGGAGAGTTGCTCCCGCTGGCCTTGAGGTTCGATTGCTACATAATAAATAGACATTCTTAAAATGATAATCAAACTGAAAAACTTAGCAGACATTATAGGAACATGAAGTTGGTCCATTGTTTGAGAATTTAATTAAATCCTGTCCTGTAACAGGTTACCCGGTCGATAGGAGATGATGACCTGAAACCAGCTGTGACCGCAGAACCAGAGATTAGTGAGACCATTCTATCAGCTGACGATGAGTTCTTGGTAACTTTGTCTTACTTTAGTGTCATATTTATAAAACTTTTTCCTTGTTTATACACCGTTTGAGAAATATAATAGGTTGAAATGGATAGGTAATGGCGAGCGATGGGCTTTGGGATGTTGTAAACGATGAGGAAGTAATTGGTATGATCAGGGATACTGTAAAAGAACCTTCAATGTGTTCAAAGAGATTAGCAACCGAGGCTGCTGCACGTGGTAGTGGCGATAATATCACAGTCATTGTAGTCTTTCTGCGGCCAGTGTCTACAGCTGAAAGAATCTACTAGTACCGCATTCTTGCATCAGCATTATTCAACATGCAACTCATATAAATTAATTCCTCTATGTTATCGAAATTCGATATTTAGCATTGCAACTTGTGTTATTGTGCCACAATAATTTATGCTGCTCTCGACCAGAAAGTACATAAATCATGTAAACTAGGGGGAAACTTAATTGATAATATTTCTGATTACATCAGTTACATTATAATTGTTTATTTTCTTTGTATAGAAATTATATGGTACTTAATGTTTCAGAATAACATGATACAAAAGGGGGATCAGAAAGAAGAAAAATAAGAAGTATTGGAGTGGACGGCTTACTCTGCTCGTCTCATTATTAATATGCTTTCTAAGGTATTAATAGTTAGCCTACAGCTTGCACTATGTTCATCTTGGCAGTAATGCACACTTGTTCCTATCTATAAACACCTGAAAGTTAACCATTTGAGATTTATATCTCTTGGTTGTCGTTTTCCTGTTTCTTTTTATTGTTTTCCTTTAATTTCTCAGGAGAAGCCTAATTTTGGCGTTGAACGTTTGCTTAGTGCATCTTGCAAAAGTGTCTGGAAGCTCTGCAGGAACATATCCCATTCAACTGTTGTCATGTCCACTAAGGAAACACCTTTTGATGTATCATGGTTCACACAGATCGGTGGACTCTTGCTCCTCACGGTGCATCTGTCTTGCTTGCTTCCTCTCTTCTTTTCTTTTGCACTCTTCTCATTATGAGTAATCCGTTGGTTTTGTGAAGACAACATCGAAGCAGTTACATTGGTAGGAACGCTGTTTGCACGTGGTCCTTTCGAAGCCAAAGGTGGTTTAGATACACGAGAAACTTCTGAAATCTCCGCTTCACATGGGGTATCTACACCGTCAAACTTAAACATTCCACACTCTTGCTCCGTGTTCACTTCATCTCCTTCATGACTATCAATGCTGCCTTCGCCACTTTTGCCAACTACACTTGTTTTCGCTTTGATGCAGAGGGTCTCTAACAGACTGAAACACTCTTTACCCCTGGAGAAACCCCGGGTCATCTTCTCTCCTATCTCCGCGAGACAGAGCCCTTCAGCTGCAGCTTGTTTTAAGAATATCGTGCAGATGATGAGGACCCTTATGGCAGATTCCGGCAAAGAGTGTACTTCACTTCTTAGAAGTTCTGCGTCTTTGAAAGGGTCCAAATTTGATATGTACTGTAGCTCAGTATCAGTGAACGGAATCAAAGCTTGGGGCCAGTTTAGCCATTCAAAGTAAGGATCATCTAGGCATTCGGGGAGACAGAGACCATGATCAATAGGCACAAGCTCAGCGGTCCCAACTTGATTAAAACCCTCTTTTTTGTCACATCTCTTCACTAGCATATTTCCTGCATGTCTGTCAAGGTTCAGGATTCTCACGTCAAGTATTCCAATCCTATGAACCGAGGGAACTGTGAAGCTTCCTGGACCCAATTCTCCTGCATCAAAATCATGACCCACAAATCGCTGCAAGGAAGCAACCTTATAGGGCATGGAGGAGAACGAGAAGGCATCACTGACATGAAACGGGACATGCGAGATACTAACCAAAGCTGTTGGTGGAACACCAGAGAAACCTTGGTAATCCAGAAGGTAAGCAGCTAACTCTCGGATACCGGTTTCACCAACAGGAATTGAATGCTTCATTCCCGGTTGTCCAAGCATCAAATTTCCAGACTTTTTAGGATTGTTGAAAGCCAAAGGCTCTTCATCAACCGGTTTAGCCACAGCAATGTTATGTCCCTCTCCGGTTTGCAAGAGATAAGCACCTCCCAAGCCACTTGGTAAAAGCAAAGGCTGAGATCCAGAAACCATAGCCATGGTCACCTCAGCCACAAGGGCACGAACAGTAGGCACACTCTGTCCAGCAAGAATCTCAATCCGTGGAGCCGTGGTTCTTTTCAAATCTTCCTCCATATTAGCAGACGCAGTTATGGAGAAACAAGGAGAGGAAACGCTTCGATGGATGTTGTCATCTTCAATAGTATGATTAAAGGATTGCGGGAGGTTGGAATCAAGGAAGTTGAAGTCAAGGTTGGTTAAGGATTGAAGTCTGCATCTTTGAGAGGATCGGTTGAAGTAAGGGAACTGGTCACTGAAAGGATCAATAGCCACGGCCATATCCGAGATCAATGTGGGCTTGCACGTGATGATTATTATGGTCGTAGCGAAACAATTCATGCCAAAACTTTTGGCACTCCTATTATATCTTTATATACAACTAAAAAAATTATCTTTTTCCTACAAAATCAACTCGGATCTTATATACAGCCATAAGATGGTTTGTCCTTTGCTTCACTTATTTCCATTGTGCCCATTTTTAAGTATTCGCTCCTCCAACCATGAATCGCCGCAGTTTTCTGCAGAGAACAAGACAATAACAGATGATCAATCAATCACAACATTGAAGAAGCACAAAAGATTGGTTGCATAAGAATCAATAGAACGAACCCTGAATACAGATGAAGGCATTCAGGGAGAGACGGAGACAGATTGAAAAACAAAGGGGGAGCGTCAGAGACACGACACTGTCACCGGAAAAAATCTTTCTTTTTTTCCTGAGACTCCCCTCTTTCGAACGATACTTCTTTCTCCTTTCTTTTTTTCTCATTCTCTCTCCCTTGCCCTCTAAATTTATATTTATTATTTCTAATTATGTCTCTTTTTCTTTATTTACGTTTCTGATTTTCCCGCGTTTTCCGGTGCTTAACGAAAACAGAAGCTTTTTACTTGTGTTGCTAAAGAGAAAATTAGAATATTATTAACTACCTTATAATTTTAAGTTATGGCGTTCATACCGAACACTAAGGACTTTATTTAGGACAGGAACAACAAATACAGAGCTTAATGTCTTTTGGACAATAAAGTTGAAAGCTTGTGTACTATTTTGAGTGATAATGACAACTGTGATAAGCAAGACTTGTGGAACCAGAAGATACATATGCTTCTCATGGGTTTGGCTTTGTTGAACCATTGGCTATAACTTCTCCTTGGCTCTTGTTGTTGTCTTCACCAGCAGCATTAGCAGGAACAGATCTTCCACTGCTCAAAACGAGGTTCTTGATGGCTGATTTCAGCTCTGTGTCCTTCATAAGCGAGTCCAACGTCACGTGTACCCCTATGTGCACCAAGAAAAACAGTTTGGATCTCAAGTACGATTAACTGTAACTGCTCGGAGCATTTGTATGCTACTTACGGTATCTCCAGTAATGTTTAGGGTTTGTTGGGTCATTGATTGTTTCCTCAGTTGCAGGACGAGTAGTGTACTCTTCTTTTAGAGCCATCATATCCTAATTGTGCCAGAGGAGAAAATAAACACCACATGTTGTGTTACTGAGCTTGATAAAAAGGTTTCTAATGATTTGAGGAATCGTATGCGTCTGATGAAGACCTGAAGAGGGAAAATAGCCCACATGGATGGAGCTTCAACATGTTGCCTCAGAATGAAATGAGTTATCTCAGGAACGCATTCACTTGGAGGGATTTCATCTACACCAATCACTTCCTTGAAGTAGTGCTGTCTTCTCTCTTCGTCCTCTTCCCACCAAGCTCGCAGTGTAGAGCAGTCGTGGCATGAAGGAGCGCACACCTGAAAAGATGAACCGTTGGTTCGAATAATACGAGTAAATCACAATGTGAGAGAGAGAGAGAGAGAGAGAGAGAGAGAGAGAGAGAGAGAGAGAGAGAGAGGAATATCTGTCTGACCGTCATATAATCATAACTAGAGGGAATCCCAAACTTCACATCGGACTCACTGGGCATGCGCTGGATACGAAGACCAACCAACCCCAGTTCTTGCATAACCTGAATAACCAATCATTTTCAACATCCCCAAAACGCATATTATATATGCTTTGCTTCTACACAAGTTGTAAAAAGAACTATTAAGGGCAAAGAAAGCAGAGGAAACATACAGGATGTACACAAGACGGAATAAGACCCAGATCCTCCCCACAGGCCAGCATATTGGACGAATTTAACAGAGCAGGCAACGTTTTTAAAGCATTTTTTCTCCATAGATCCTCTTGGCGTTGGAAATAGTAGTCATAGTATAGTCTCTTCAGAACATTTTTGCTGTATTAGACGAACTTAATCAGATTTTCCCATATTCAAAAAAAATTATAAATACAACAAGATATGCAAACAAGAATCTGAGTAAATGTTCATGACTGTTATAAAATCATAGGAACAAGAGCAGACTTCTTGATTTGGAAAGCATTCTACTGCGATTGAGAAAAGGTATAGAAAGTACCTGTGATCATCCAAATCCTGGAAGCTTGAAGTATCCTCAATATTAAAGCGGGGATAAAATTTTCTTGCATCTTCTGGATCTTTGATCAGAACAACATTCTAGGGGCACAAATCCAACAGAAATAAACAATTGAGAATAGTGGACTTGACAAAGACATAAATTTGACAGAGTCGGTTTGTGGTTAACAAGGAAAAGCTTGTGATGCATGAAATCTTACCCGTAAAATGTCAAAGACATCACGGCGAACTTTGTCCTCATTTTGTAGTAACAACGACTTCTCAGCTAATGACTTCAGCTTCGCTGCAATCTTCTTTTCTGTGTTGCAGTCCTCCTTGAACTGTAGAATTAATGAAAGCCAATTAAGAAAGGTTTAATACATTCATTGAGAAAAAAACAAGACAACAAAGTTATACATTCACTTGGTTTTCCAAAGTGTTTGGGATATATAATCTGGAATTTCACGGGAAAACGATCTCTAAATGAGGAATTTTACTGACCTCGTACAAGTCCTTCTGAGTTTCATTAAGAAAGTTTGACGCAATAAATGGCCAAAATTCTCCAAATTTTTCCTGAAGGAACAAAAGCATGGTAAATATTAACAAAAAAGTAAGGATATATATTTATGAGGTAATAAAGTTTCCTTGAAACTCACAGGTTTAAACGTACAAAGCTATGATGAATAAGTGTCTTGGAAAACTAACCTCAAGAAACTTCTTCTGGACATAGGGCTTGCTTAACCGGTCAAAATCCCATATTCCCTCCTTTTCTAACTCTTCCTGCATCAAGAAACCGTTTTATAATTTACCCTTAGCTTTACATTAGTTCATCTGCAGCCATAAGCTTTTAAAATGTAACTCTCAAAGCCATGTTATTTTCACTCGTAAGCCTGTAGCTTGTGTACCTGACTTAATGGAATAGATGGACGAAACTTCCCCACTAAACCAGTCATAGAATGAGCTGGAAGTTCCCAGATTCTGAAGAATCCTAGTATATGATCAATCCTATACGCTGTGAAATACTTTCCCATCTGCAAAGCAAGTATGCAATGTGGTCAGCCTTCAGATCTTCAAAGGGCTGTGGTTGGTAAGAAAGCTTAAGCCAACCTGTGTTAGGCGACCACGCCACCAAGCATAATTGTCTTTAGACATTTCCTCCCAGTTATAAGTAGGAAATCCCCAGTTCTGACCATTTTTGTCAAAATAGTCCGGAGGTGCTCCAGTTGACGTATTCATGCGAAACAGACTTCTGTAAACCCACGTATCAACACTGTTTCTATCAACACCAATAGGTAGGTCTCCTTTCAGCACGACTCCTCTCTTCCTTGCATGTTCTGCTGCTTCTGACAACTTTTGAAAACGGAACCAGCAGATATTTTTAGATGAAGCATCCAGTAACCAACTTCACTTGCAGAGAATGGAATATAACTAGAGGAAATACCAATCGGAGCATACTCACTTGTACATGTAAATGGTACTGGATGTAGTAGTGGAAACATATAGTGTCATAGTGCAAGCTGTCCTTGGATATCAATTTTTCAAGCTGTGGCATATGTTCATTAAAGATGTGAGAATTTACTGAAACTATCCAAATGGTATAGATTTGGAAAGCTTGAACTAATTTGATCACTAAACTAACAAGAACAAATAATACCTTGTCTTCTGTGTAGTTAGAAAAGGTGCCCCACTGACTATGATCTGAAGTCTCAAAAAAGTCACGGAGAAAGCAGAAAGCTGCGTATGGTTTCAACCAGCCCTTTCAAGAAAGCAAAACTCAGTAAGGCAAATGGAGAGCTGAAGTGAGCCTTTGCAGAAATGAGTTCAATACAGGCCTAAATCTGGAGATGTGAAGGAATTAATATCAAAATTTGAACCATACCTCGTTCTCAGAGAAGAATTTCTGGAAATGGCTTGAGTCCAATGTCTGGTCTTTCTCCAAGTCAAATATCTTCTTGGCAATTGAGAGCTTAGTTTCCATGGTAGCCTCGTAATCAACATCCTACGCATAACAATCTTCAAAAGATTAGTTTATACTCAACTCTGACTGTGACAAACCAACGTACAAAATATTTACTTGTAGGCGTCTGAACACCTCATGCTGATACATTTAAAAATACCATGTCTTCATTGCTATGTTTTTTAAGAATAGTAGGTGCAAAGTAAGAATAACTATGAAATATCTAACAAGGGACTACTACCTTCTTGTCCAGTTGCTTCTTTGCCTTCTGAATTTCATCCTGAAAAGGAATGAACAAGGTCAATTTAACTCTTAGGAGACTGGTTCTATCAGGATACAGTAAGTATACAATATTACCTTAATACCTTCTGGCAAACGTTCAGAGAGAGCCTGTACTCTAATATATAATGGATGCAATGCAAACACAGATAACGAACTACAAGAGAGGCGAAAATCCAAACAGCGAAAGGAACAATAAGGACGAATCAGACAGTTGAAATTCGTGCAAAACTAACATACTTGTAATCCTCATACCTGTAGGGATACGAGTCCCACCACATTTTATGAACAGATGTGTCATTTACTGGTAAAAGTTGTACTAGATGCAAACCCGAATCTACAGCCCAGTCAACAAGCAACTTTAGATCGAGAAACTCCCCCACACCTACATCATCTTCTGACCTAACAGAGAACATGGGAACTGCAACACCAGCACCCCTCCACGGCATTGCCTGAATATATAATTAACCAATTTTAAGATTACACTGATCCTGTCACATCAGGAGCTAGTTCTAGCTTGTATCTGTTACTTACTCGAAACAAGCCATCTGACATGACAATGTATTCCTGTTTACTACCGCTGGAGCGAAGAGACAGCTCCCGATTGCCACCAGATTCAAAACCTATGTTACCTTCCTTCTCAACTTTACAGTATCTATATGTGAAATAAATGTTAAGATCCCAAGACGCAGAAAGCATATGTGACGTGAAGTGTGAATTAGTTTCAACAGATTAGTATGGAAGAAAGTAACAAAAGGATATTTGATAGGAAAGTCTGCTTTAGGGATCAAGCAATCTGCTTCCCATGTGGAATCATCGACATACTTAAGTCGAAGTCCAGTTTCAACTTTCCATTTCCCCAACTTTGCTGGGGTACCTAGAACGTACACCTGTACATGTCATACGAAGGATAAATGAAATGATTGTCACCACACCACACCAGTCTCAGCCGTGATAATAAAGAGAACCAAAGAACATAGAGAAAGATTTACTGATGTTCCCTCTCCAATGTCTGGACAACAGATCTTGAATTGGACAACAACTGAATCTGTTTTACATGGTAAAGTCACAAGGCCACAAAAGTTAGCCAAGAGATCAATCACAAACTAGATAATCTCAGAGACAGTGGAACGTAATAGGTTTAAACAAAAAATTATTACCATCTTGAACCGACTTATTCTCAAAGACCCCTAGAGGTTTTTCTACTTTCACATCGAAACTCTGGCGGAAGATGACATCTTTAAATGCGCTTCTAAATGGAAGAGCTTGATCCCCAGTCTGAAATGAAAGGAACAGACCATCAATCACAACACTGCAAACGCAGATGACAAAGTTTGTCGAAAAGGACATAAAACTCAAACCTGCCAGAGATCACGAAGCTGAACAGACTCTCCACCAGTCAATGTCTCAGGCACCACGAGTTTCCTCTTCATCCCAAACTCCGACCTAAGCACATTCTTCGAATCATCCACCACATAGTAACAGTACTCACAGCTAAACCCACTTGGAACAGAAACAAAGGCACTCCAGATGAGCTGATCATCCTGATTTGACGGCTTTAGCAGCAAACCCTTTTTCACATTCCCGGAACCAAGTCCAGAAGCCAAGCCACAGACCAGCAGGCTCTCTCCCCAGTGAGTAAAATACGGTATCGAGAAGCTAAGGCTAACCATTGGCTTACTCGACTTGCTAGTGCTCAACGAGAGCGATCCCAGGTTCACCATTCTCTAAACCGAGAAAAAAAAACGAACAAAATCAAAACTTTAGCAAAACCCAGATCACAATCACCTGACTTTACTTATTTATCCTACGGAAAGTAACGCAAGAACCATAGAATCAAAAGTGAAAATCAACAAATGAGCTGCAAGCAAGCCATTGGAGTAAAACGAAAATGACGGAGGTGAGAGAGTAGTAAAGTACAGAAATTGCTTGAACAAACCGTAAGTCTACACCAGGTCTCTAGAGGAGGGAAGCTGAGAGTAGCTCACTACTATATACGGCAAATAATGAATTCAACTTTATATGTTCATCATACGCAATCAACAATGGCTTTTCTGAAAGATATTTTTTTGTTTCTGTTCAATCGCTCCGCACCGTTAATTTATCAGGACGAGTCTCTTTCACTTTTATTTTATTTTTTCCCTTATTTTAATAGTAACGAAGAGGCAAAGCAGAAGATCACGAGATAGATCCCGCGACAGTGTCCAGACATTTTCCTTTTCTTTATTTATCGATCAACTCAAATATCTATTCAAACCATTTCCAAGTCGAAAGAAAGCTTACAGAAAGAGATTTAACTGTTTTACAGACACAGAAGATCTACAGTAACAATTACAGTTATTCATTATTTATGTTATTGATAAAAGAGAGTGGAAGAGAGTGAGAGAGATAGCGAGGGAAGCACAAGACAAACACAGCACACGTAGTGAGACCAAAGAGTTTCTTTAGCTCACCTTTAGTAATCAAAAGGCCAGCCACTGTAACCCATATATGATTGTTGCTGCTGCTGGTGATGGTAGTTATGGCTCTCATCGGTTGTATCCGAATTTCTTGTGGCTCCACGGTTTTGTGTGGAGCTGGAGCTTGACCCGGACGAACGAAATGGCCACAAGGAAGAGAAAGGATTCCTTCTTTCATTGCCGTTCTCACGACTGTTACTACTACTACTACTACTAGTATTACTATTACTACTTCTGTAGATTCTGGTGGTGGTTCTGTTTTGACTACTTGAAGGTCCTCTAACTGATGGAAGCTCTTGGCGACAGACTGGGCATGAGTTGTGTTGAACCAGCCAAGGGACAATGCAGTCAGAATGATAGATGTGGTTGCATGGCATCTGTTTGGCTTCTGATCCCAATTCAAATTCGTCTTTGCACACAGGGCAGTTTGAGTCCGACGACCTAAGATGCCTTTGTGAGATTTTGATGGTTGGCAATGCGTCTATTGATGATCTTGGTGCAGGTGCTGGGCCTCGGCGATTAGAGCCTACTGAAAGCTGCTCAAACAATTCTTCAAGACCAGGACCAAAGAAATAGTCGCCGTTGTTACCCCGTGTGATGCCAATGCCAGGTGAGCCACCGTTGAAGAAGGCTTCGATTGGATTGTCTCCAGAGGGTCTATAAGGGACCTGACCGCCAAAGATTAATAAAGGAGCCAGACCAAGAAAGTTTTCAGGAGCTGAAGTGATGGTTCTTCCTCTGGTTTCTCGGTCATGGCTCCTTTCGGCTAAGCGGTTCCGCATGAAGGCAGAGAATGCATCCATGAGATCAAAAGTAGGATCACGTTCTACAACATCCCTGTGAGCTCTAAACATATCCAATGGGCTGGCTTGGGCCATATCGAGTTCTTCAACAAATCCTCCTCCACAATATGTACATACAGCCTCTTGGCCGTGAAGCCGGACAACACGCTGGCATCTGTGACACCAGTGGGTATTTCGACTGCTTGACATCTTCAGCTACACACTGCTGTTTCCTTCCGTGGACTCAACAAGACCACAACAATGAATGTCTCTCCTCCACGCCCTTAAATGAAGCTTTAGCTTATATGACAGGTCTCAGCCTGCAAAAGTGAGTATAAGTTGGCAATCACTTATCGGACAATTTTCCAATTAGGCAAACCAAAGACTCTAGGAAAAGTTCCGACCTTTCCACTTACCTCAATTCGTACACATTTCAAGATTCAATCATAGCTCATACTTTTAATATATAGAGGACCAAATTCTAGAACAAAGGTTCCACCCGATCAGGAATACCAAAACCCGCAAATTAAATCGTAGTGATTGCCTCAACACTATATTGTCAGGTTTCCATGTTCAGATTCTTCATAAAGCATATCACACAACCATGAATGTTTAGGCAATACAAAGTCTAGCTGCTAATTTTTAAATACACAAAAGTTTTAGCCTTTTGTCGGAATATGCATGTAGCTAGCTATTCACGCAACCTAAATGATACCATCACCTTCTAGATATAAATTTATAACTTGAACCATATTATCGAGTGAGACAATAAATGAAACGAAAATGCAACAAAAAAATACTCAGAATTCGAAACGGATGAATCAAACGAATTTCAGATGCACATACCATCAAGCCGAAAAACAAAATTCCGATCACAACGCAGAGAAAAACTAGCCGAGATGAAATCTAAAGCAAATCAAGAGGCTGAACAGAAGAGTTTCAATCCAGTGATCCAAATAGAACGAGAAAAATAATATGAGGAAAAGGAAAACCTAAGATGCGAGGAAGACAGGGATACTTGGGCTAAACACGGAGCTCAATCAGAAGAATACCTCGTCATCTAGAATTATGGATCGAAAGAAGAAACCCTAGAGACAGGTTTTGGAGAAGAAGACGTAGAGGAACGACTCTAGAAGAATCTCTCAGTTACAGTGTAATTAACTCTGCGAGCTCACAATACGCCACGTGTTTTTAATTATCGATTATTATTGATTTATTTTTGTCAACTATGTGTTTTTATTTAATGGGCCTTAGGCTTATAACATTTTCGGACAAAAATGGTCTCTGTGTTTTCTTATAACCGAAATATTATGGGCCTTGGGCTTATTAATTTGGGTTTTGAAGAGATTTTTTTGAGAGTGATCAAATAAATGTCTCGATCCAGGCAAGAACAAAATACTAAACACACAGCTCATATTGTCTCGTTTGTTCCTGTATTGGACTGATTCATAGACGTTATTTTCATATAACAAATAAAATCAATGTGTTATACTGAAATCGGTTATTGTAAAACTGTATCGGACAACGACTTAACGTTGTAGTTATAGAAGTCTTCTTCACGTTCTCACCTCATTGATTGATAGTTTCTCTTTTGGTGAAAAATTATCAAATAGTTGTGTTTTGACCTTTCAATTTTAATGTTGGATTTTCAAGACAAAGATTCCACCAACTGTATGATATGTTTTATCACGACTTCACTCTCAATGTTTTACGGCTTTGGTGAACTTTTACAATTTCTTGTCATGTAATATTGTTGACACTTACACATGTACTGCTGGTCGTAGCTTTCTTTGAGGTGGTATTAATACATCAACAAAACTCAATTCAAATTCCGTAAATTTTAAATTTTATTATACGAAATTATGCAGTTCCTTTGAAGATCTCTAAAAACGGCAAAATAGATATATAATTTGATCAAAAAGATAAATTATACTAATTAATTAATAATTCACAAAATTATATAAAAAATGGGAAAAATTACTACCTCTGTTTTATTTTGTAAAGGGTTTAAGGAAAAAAATTGTTTCATATTATAAGGTATTTTACATAGTTGTATACAAAATTAAATGCATTTTATTTATTGAGATTTTAAATATTTTGCAGTTGAAATCTATTAATTAAAAATATAAAATAATTTAATTGATAAAAGTTTAAACTTTTAGATATTTTTATTTTTAACTAAAAGATCTTATAATTTACAAATTTATATTAAAATTTTGATTATAATTATGTTAATATCTATATAATCGTCTAAATGATTTAGCTAGACATCCGTAGTAAATTCGAATTTCATTATGTTTTAATTGGAAAACTTAAAATATAGATAAGATTTTATTGATTCGATGGTTAGTTGTTGAAAAAAAAAATACACTAAGGAAAAAGTAAGTTGTCTTACATTAATGTCTAAATACAGTGGATTTAGAACTTAAAAATGATTTTCATATAATAGACGAAAAGAAAAATGATTTTCATATAATAAGGCGTCATCATATTATTCGGCGTTATCATGATTATATACTTTTGATTGAAATTTCTTTTCAATTGAAAATGACAGCTGTTATAAGAAATATTTGGCTATAATATTTTTTATACGACCATCGTGTATAATGACGATCAACTATATATAATTGTGCATGAAGTGGATTTTATAATAATGATGAGATCAGGCATAGACACATAGTTTTCATCGTAACCTAAGATTTGGAACCTATGTACAACACGACTATGTTATTGTACTTTATACTCTACACCTATATACATCTCACTTCATAATTGTTGACCGAACAAAATAAAAAAGTATAGCACTTCGAGTTTTAATTATAGTGTCAAAAACTAAAGAAGTAAATAATTTATTTGGTTCAACCACCTATTAATGAAAATTCACAACTATGTAACTTGGTGTCTAATTTGGATGACAAAACATATACATATAAAATAAAAACAAAAAAAACGTATATTTAGTAATCATGGTTAAGTAGTCGGTCTAACTTTCTAGAAATTTTAAAAAACAGTTTGGTGTAAGTCAAATCACATAACAAACTATTCATCAACTAATTTTGTATAGTTTGATTAATAAATCGTAACAATTTTATTTTGTGATAAAAATTGTCTTCATAACCTGACTGGACTGGTGTGATTAGTTAGCTCAAAGATTGCTCCTAATTTTTTTTTTCAACATTACTTATTGGATCAATAAAGTATGATTTACAACCTAAATATTCTAATTGGAACAAGTAAAATTC
Organism: Lepidium didymum; assembly: GCA_963920545.1. Taxonomy (NCBI): domain Eukaryota; kingdom Viridiplantae; phylum Streptophyta; class Magnoliopsida; order Brassicales; family Brassicaceae; genus Lepidium; species Lepidium didymum. The sequence goes on from OY986991.1 coordinate 3,152,395, forward strand.
AAATTACATCTAATACATAGTTAGATCATGGACAAGTCAACTGTATTACTTACTTTTTAAGATAATGAATCTTAATTAGACCGGTGAAAAAATATTTTACACCATATTTCTTAATTTTAGCAACAATTAGTCCCTGAAGAAAGTATGACCTAGAATCTGAACCTTCGGCTTAACAAACAAATATCTTCATAACTGAAATTACAAAAACTTTCATCTCCAAATTTCTACTAACCATAAACTTGAATAATGATTTTAAAAGTCGATATTCTAATTTTGTGTTTTTGTCCAAAACCAATGATCAAAAACAGTATAAGAGGTTAATTTGGAAAGTTCAAAATACAACCGTTGAAGTCAACATTTCGACCCCTCCACACATCTTTATCACATGCTTGGACAATACATTGATGTTGATTATAAGGATTTAAAAGAAAGTTTGGTAAGTTGCAACTATCCATTTAATCAACATAAAGGTTCTCTTTTTCCATTTAACAATTATTTAAAGTCTCTTTTTCTCAACCTACCAAGTTAGATTCCATGGATAAGAAATGTAAGTGATAATAAAATCAATACATGCATGTTCTATAAATCCAACTCCTTTACAATTATTGGTTCTACTTTCAATCCGAATTATTATACTATCTTTGGTATCTAGCATTTTGTCTATGTTTACCAACTATACTTAAATATTTATTTAATATCTGTAAATCAAATAGCACAAAAACAAAATCATATGCAGTCTGGTTAATTCACAGAACAAACACTATACATAAACGTGATTCATTCATAGGATTGTGGGGGCAATTGCATAAAATATCATGTAAAATTAGGGTTTTTATTTGTTATCAATAATTGGACACAAATTTATGTCCATATTTTAAGTTTTCTATAATGCAATGAAACAATCATAACATGCAGTCTAGTAATTAGTAAATCACAGAATAAACTATATACATAAAAGAACAGCTTCGTTCATATGATTAACGGAAATTGCGTAAAACTAGAAAGTTTTAAAGCCACATCTTGTTCAAAATTAGATTTTCATTATCACTAGCTGTTTTGTATTTTCCAAAACAATATTACAATGTTCTTTATATATAAAACATTAGTTAAACCACAATTTATAAAAAAAATTCTTCAAATACTTATAAATTTTGAAAAATGTTGTGATCAAATGATTAAATATTCGCTTCTACAATCTTTTATAGAAATTTAAATAATTTGATTTATTTTTTTGTTAACAGATGAATCGATAATATCTAATTTACAACCAATCTATCTAAACCATATACTATATAACAAATGCGACTATCTAAAGTTGAACTCTGGTTACGTAATCAAATATATTTTCCGATTTAAATAGTTTGAGTTATAAACTAAAAAGGATTTATCAAAAAAATTAATATTTATCAAAAAAACTGAAAAGGATTATATAATGTACGAAGCTTGCCGATGACAGATGGCCCAGTGGTGTTGTCACTTTATAAATTCTCAAGGTACCAAGGTTCGAACCCCTATATGTGATATAAAGGAAGGGATTAAAAGGTCACTAGGCCAGTTGACAAAAAAAAAATGTACGAAGCTTCTTTAAACGGCTAACTTAATTGGTGGGATTAAAGATTTAAGCTCCTCATCAAGTAGATAAAGGACATGATCCCACAAGAGAAAAAAAACTATCATAATTTTATTTAAATTAATGAAAGAGATATATTTTGGAAGATTGGAGATTAATTAGATAAACACGAAAATTAATATTCTTTGCTTAAACTTTATAAAATTTCAATAAACAGCTATAGAGACTAATAAATAAAAAGAAATAGTCGTTAAACAATTATAATGACATCTATCAAAACAATGAGCCCAAGACGAACAAAGAGTAAGACCCACGGCGCGTGGAGAAAGAACGCGTCGTCGTTATTTGTCCAGCGAACAAGAGACGGACCAGACTGTTGTCGAATTATAAACGTTTTTTCTTTTCTCGCTTTTTCGCATTGTTATGATGGCGTGAGAAGAGAGAGAGAGAAAGAAAATGATGATCAGTCAAGCTAGCTGTTTTTGGGAAGAGAGACTCAGTTATCACAAGCCTAAAGGTGTCTCCTTTTGCTCTCTTTACTTTACCAATTCCTTCTATATTCATGCTTTTTTGCAGAAGCTCTTAACAACGATGACTAGAAGAGACTCTTTCTTCTCTCTTTTCGTGTCTTCGTCTTTTTTCCTTCAAAATCTCTGTTTCTGGGTTTGGTCTAAAAAATTGTAAGATTTTTAGTTTGGTCAATGTTGTAGAATCGATTCTTCTTTGAGTTCTCATGAATTTTGTTTTGTTGGTTGTTTCTGGTTGCATGAAGCTAAAGTACAACACTTTTGCATCTGTAATCATATATGACACTATTTTATCATCATCCATTTCTTTTACTGTTTCAGGGTTTTGCATCTTCTCTAATTTGTTGATTATTTTACCGATGATGTTAAATTAATATGAAAATAAGTTATCATATTGTTTAAGATTAGTGCAAGTTCCATTTTTTGGATTGTCTTCACTGCAACATTTCCTGGATTTACATTGATATCTTGACCGTTTCTTTCACGTATAAGAGATTTATATATTAAAAAATCAATTGATGCAGTCACGTGAATGCTTGGTTTCAGATTGATTAACTTAATTGTTCTTTGTTCTTTTTGAATGCAGACAAGAGCCTGACAGTGACTAAAATGTGTCCTAAAACGGAAGAAAATGTAATGGCTGAACCAATTTCAGCAGATGTGACCTTTGCGTCTAATCATTTTCCATCATACAAGTTAGGACCTGATGGTCAGATTGTTGATGAACCTGAGGAAGATGAAAAAGGTCCATCTGTGAAAGATGTCGTTGATAAAGAGACAGGGGATTTGTCAGATCAGCACAAACGGCTTTCAGTTCGTGATCTTGCTTGCAGATTCGACAAGAATTTTGCTGCAGCTTCTAAACTAGTTAACGAGGTTCCACTCTAATTTTGTCTGAAATCTAGGCGAATGGTCTCATAACCGGATAACCAATTAACATTGTCTTTTTTTGTTTGATGGAATATCTAGGCAAAGTTAAATGAGGTGACTTCTTTGGAAGGACATGTTATGCTAAAGAAACTTAGGGATGCTTTAGAATCTATGAGAGGCCGAATGGATGGGCGAAACAGGGAAGCTGTGGAAAAAGCTATCTCCATGGTTAGCTTTTGTTACTTCCATTAACTTAAAAAGCAACAGATTTGTTTGCACTGTGTAAGAAATCTGATGGTTTTTCATATTCTTTCTAGATAGACATATCTTGTGAAAACACTTAGAATTTATCTGTCGGGTGAAAGTAAGTTTTGCAGTTTTTGTGTCTTGTAGGTTGAGGCTCTAGCAGTTAAGTTAACCCAAAATGAAGGTGATCTAATTCAAGGAAAGTTTGAAGTGAAGAAACTAGAAACCTTCCTCAAGAAGGTCTGTCCACTGCATTGACCTTTTTCCCTCATATTTGATACGCATAATTTTTGCTGTACACGTGTTGACTCAATTCTCTTCTAGCTTGGTTACTTCTTTTAATAGTTTAAGTAAGGCTGATTCATTGTGTTTCAGGTTTCAGAAGATGCGAAGAGATTAGTAAACCAGGAAAAGTCTTTTGCTTGTGCTGAAATAGAGAGTGCACGTGCTCTTGTGTTGAGACTTGGAGGGACATTTGAAGAACAAGAGCTTTGTTCTAAAGCTTCTCGAGATCAGGGACCTGTATGTATCATTTTGAGTTCAGTTTTCCCTTTTCATATGTTTTGTTATGATATAGGAGTAACATTCTGAATCAAACTTATGTTCCATTTTCTCAGAATGTAAAGAAATTGGTCGAGGAGGTGCAGGAGGCTAGACAAATTAAACGGATGCATAAACCTACCAAGGTTCCATTCCATTTCTGCACTCTAAAGAAATGTCTATTATTAGTCATCTCTCTGATTAGAATCCAAAACTTCAATCAACTTCATGATTTTAATGGGTTACATAAAAAGTTATAAAGTGTATTGCTTTATAATTTAGGTGATGGGTATGCAACACGAAATTCATGATTTAAAGAGTCAAATCCAAGAGAAGTCTGCATATTCTATTAAGCTTCAAAGAGAAGTATTGTTCTTGCTCACTTCTTGTTCTTCCTTTATCAACAAACTATCTTTTCTCTAAAATTGCAAATATCCATAGATAGCAATTATCAAGAGAGCCGAGGGGTCCAAGTCCTGTCCATATCTTCTGGATGGTGCACAAAGTCTTGGTTCATGTCTAAGAATACGTGCCTCCGCAGATAGTGGTGTAGATATTCCCAAATGTTCAATCCAATGGTATCGTGCAGCATCTGAGTCTAGTCGAAGAGAAGCTATATCTGGTATATGGAATTCTCTCTTTCCTTTGTAATTTGTTTGCATATATAGGAAAATATTGAAGATTCATTCAGATATCTGAAATTTTTTATCATGCTCAACTTTGGTAACTATGATGGTTCAGTGAAATACCTTTAATTGCCTGAACTTCTAAACTACGAGTTTTAGCTTACCAAATCATATGTTCCATCGCAGGTGCCAACCAATCGGTATATGCTCCAGAACCCTTTGATGTCGGGCGAGTGATACAAGCAGACATTACTTCTAACGGCCAGAAATTCACTGTTACAACCGACGGTCCAATTAATACTGGTTGGTGTTACAAGAATTAGTTTGATATATTAGAGTAACAAATGGCTAACTGAATCACATTTTCTACAGCTGCTGGCTTGCAGTCACGAGTTGATTCACTCCTGCGCAAATCTAACAGTGAATTCACTGTAAGTTTACATTTTCCTTTTTCCCCATAGAAGAAATTCAAAATTTGGAGTTCATGCTTTTACATAACTAGACAAATTGAACTTCTTCTCAGGTGGTGATATCACAGATGAATGGACAAGACCATGCATCACGATCCCATGTCTTTACTGTTGGAAAGACGAGGATAAAGTTGTCCCGAGGATGGATCACAAAAGCCAGAGATATATATTCAACTTCCATGCAGGTAATCTCGTCAGCTAGAGCCTGTGATTTTGGCTTTATTGAAGTTTCTTTCTCACAAGTTGAAGATGGTTTGATTATAATTCAGCTTTGTGGAGTGAGAGGCAATGTTAAAGTCCCTGCAAAGGCATTGTTTTGGCAGCCAAGAAAGGGTTTAACTTTCGTACTAACTTTTGAGTCCGAGCAAGAACGTAATGCAGCCATAGTTCTCTCCCGGAAATATGCATATGACTGCAATGTGAGTTAAACTAAACGAAAAGAAAAATGGAGTCTCTCTGATTCCTCCTTTTTAAATACAGTTACTCTATTAGAATGTTTTGGTGTGAGCAACCATTTTGAATTCATTTTAATCCTGCAGGTCACTCTTGTTGGGCCAGATGATTGAGCTAATGAAAAGGAAATAACCTTTTTCGATTAAATCTTTTGAGTTTCTTCCTAAGCGCAGCAATTTAGACTGTTGTGTTTGCATGAGTTTAAAAGAAGGTGGGAAGTTAAAGCTTGGGATTCTCTACTGATACAGTGTTGCTGCATAGTTTTAGGCAGACGCACGTATTGTGTTCTTGGCAATGATCACTAATTTAAGGTGGTTGCCACATTCTGATTTGTTTGGTTTGTTTTGATTGGTTTAGTTTTGTTTGGTTCAGGCTTTCAGCATTTGCTACTTAGATTTTTTTGTTTAGTGTGAAATTGTTATCAAGATTTGTTTGTTAATTGTATGTAATAACAGAACGGTATTTTGTTCAACACAGCTCTCCATTGACCACAGAGAAGAAGAACTCACATCCTTAACTCTTGATTAACGTAATAATAATTAGCTGAAACATTTTATATAGAAATGGGCACAAGATTATAGAATGGACTTATTGACTTTTTGCCGAGTTTTTTTCACTCTGGTGGTTAGAATGATCCAACCAATGATTCAAACACCGTGTTCGATTCTTTCCCGCTAGACTAATTGATTAAAAAGAGATGTTAGAATATAAATTTTAGGTTATGTATCGGATCTTGTCGATCCAATTGTTAGACAAAAACGATTATAGAATGGACCCATGCATTTAATTTTGCAATGCAAAATTAGCCAAATGTCAAAAGAAACTTGTCTGATTTTGGACATAAAACAAGAACAAAGCTTCAGAAATTATGAGAAACTATTGCATCATCTGACTTTTTGTTTTTTTTCCCTTCTGTTTTTTTGTAATGGAACCAAACGAAAAAGAACAATATTCTACCTTTATGTCATAGCTATGTAGTTCCTCTTTCTCTTTTTCACTCTTTCAGTTCATCGTCGAAGCAAAACCAGACTCAAAATTTTAAGCTTTTGTTTTCTTGTAATTCGAGTCCAAATCAATGGGAAAAATCCTCGTTGAAATCTGTTTGATTTCAGCTCGAGGGCTCCGCGTTGGAATCGGATCCTCTCTACTAAAACACCAATGGTACGCAGTTGGATGGCTCGATCCAGAAGACAAGTACTGCACCACAATTGATGCTTCAAGATCAGACAATCCTGTTTGGAAAACAAAGTTTGCTACTTTACTCGAAGATTCCACGATGCAAGATTCGAAATCGGCTTTGCACGTTGAGGTTTATTGCAGAGAACCGATTTTCTTAAGGAAGAGGCTTTATGGCTCTGCTACTGTTTCCTTGAAGGAGTTTCTAACCAAGTATAAGCAACAACAGAGTACTTCGAAATCTGCCATCGAAGAAAGTGGAAGCTATCAGCTTAGGAAGCCGAACTCGAGCAAGTCTCAGGGTTTTGTCGATGTATCGATACGTATATCTGCAGAAAGAGAAGATCTTGGGGGTTTTACAGGTAATGTCTCTGTATTGTGTCTTTAATTAGCATTTAACTGCAATCCGACACTAAATTCTAGATTAAAGTTTAAATCTTTCTACCGAGAAAGCTAGCGAAAATCTAAATGGATATGTGTCTAATGGAATCATTATGCAGAAAGAAACCAACTTTGGTGCTGCTTTTGTTTTGTTTCCTGTAACTCAATTATTGTAGAACTTGAAATTTGGGATTTTGAAGATCCAAATTTCTGCAAGAACGAACTCACGATTCTTCTCTTCTTTTGTGCAGGAGATATTGGAGGAGTCATGCTCTCGAACAACTCTAATTATAACACTTCAGGACAAGATTTCATGGCTGGTTCGTCGCAGCAGTATCCACCTCTGAACCCGTTAAACAATTTGAACCCATTCTCAATTCCACCATATAACACCGACCAACCAATGCCTAACCCTCCAATGAACAATACCAACCCACCAATGCAACAACCTTACTATCATCCTCCACCAATGCAACCGCCACCACCACCTTCTAACACAGGCTACTTGCCTACATACATCCCGAAACCAGAGAATGTTACGAACATTGCATCGTCATCTGGGGGAGGAACGGGAAGAGGATATGTAAGGCCTGGACCAGGGTATGTTGGGTATGCTGCAGCAATGGGAGCTGGTGCAGCAGTTGGAGCTGGTGCAGGTTTATATGGAGGCGATTATATGGCAGGTTCCAACATACTTTCAAGCTTACCTCACCCAAGTGTCTCCATTTCCATTGATCCTCCATTTTGATGCAGCAACAGTTCGATTCAATATGGTAACCACATTGTAAGATTATCAAAAACATCAAACGCAAGTTTGGTTCATGCTTTTATTAAGCCAATTGGAATGACAATACAGTTTGTCTTTAGATTTGATTGATAATTTGCAAAAAGTAGACTTGGTTGCTTGAATCTTGACTTGCAACTCTGAAGAGGTGCACCACACAAACTTGTTGTGAAAATAGGAATAAGAATCCCATTGCTGAAGATTCCCTCCGGTAGGGATAAGTCCAGAGTCTGTTGTAGCTAACATTAAAGGACATAAAATAAGATTCAGTCCACTGAGCTGGGATACTACCTGTGATCCCATTGTGATTCAAGTTGAATCATTCAACTCTAAGGCATTAAGTTTCTTATTGAGCTCAACCTTGGAGAGATCGAATTGGAACATGATTCTCGATAAATTTATGCTATATGTCGTTTTATTAGCTCCAAACAACATAGAAGCATCACCTTGAAGCTTGTTCCGTGATAAATCGAGCTCATAAAAGTCAAGATTGCCTAGTGATTTTGGTATTGAACCAGAGAGCTGGTTGTGTGATAGTAAAAGGAGAGGGACTGGGTAAGGGCCTTTTCCTGCAAACGACCCAAATAACTTTGGTATCGAACCTAATTGGAAGTTTAAAGTTGAGGTTACTTAGAAAAAACAACACTTTATTGTAATGAGAATAATCGAAGTAATGAAGATTATATATATTTACCTGTAAGCTTGTTCCTACTAAAATCAATAAACGTGAGGTTATGTAAGGAAGAGAGAGAACTGGGTATGGAACCAGAAAGGTTATTGTAGGAAAGGTTTATGTACTCGAGATTCTTGAGCTGACTAAGAAACTCAGGAACTGGACCGGTCAGATTGGTCCAGCTGACTTTGTGGAAGATAAGGGATTTTCAGAAACGGTAAGTCACCGAATTTAGGTGGGATCTAAGCAGAGATCTGGCCGTGAATATAAAGGGATGTGACACGATTCTTAAAGGTGGCGTCGTCGAACCTGAGGCCATACCAAGAGAAGCAGTCGGTTTCAGGATCTCACCAGGAAATATTCAGAGATTTCTGGATCTTAAGGAGTGTAGTTTTATCATCTCGGTGACAGAAATCTTTAGCTAATGAAGTTGTGAAGAGCAGAGTGGATAAGAATATGAGCAATGTTCTCGTCTTATGTAACATAATGTTTGTTGTTTTGAGAAACTATATGATTGATCTATATATTTAGGCTATGATTAGAGAGGAGCATGTGAAAAAACAATATTTCTTTTAAGAACTAAACCATTTGCTAAATGTACACAGAGTCCCAATCCACAATGTAGGACCTTCATTCGGATGTAGCAAGCAATAAATGCAAGAATCATATCTTATGCAGTTCCACCAGATCTAATTACATAGACATGATTATGTACAAAGGACTTGCGGGAGTTTCAACTTATATCGGGAGCCCAAGACAACCAATTGGGCTTATTTTGATGTCCAGTGGGCCGATAGTGATTAGCGTTCATTTTGTATACCAAAAATGGAAAATCATTGACCAATCCATATTTGGAAAAAAGTTCCTTTGGCTAGACTAGAGACCAGAGAGTGAGAACCCCAATACATTTAACTTTGTTCGATGCGGACCAATAATAAAATGAAATTTAAAGCCACTAGTTTCCGAGAGAGTGAGACATATGGACCAATGACCACTTGATTCTGTTTGAATTAAAGCCTATGTTTATGAATATCTTCTTTTGGATTTGTTTAACTTATGCCTTGCAAACCTACTAATTATTAAAGTTGCAAGTTGATAACACAATGTCAACTCTTGTATCATATGATGTAATTTTTTCATAATCTCATTTTCATTCTACCTAACAAAACAAATCTTTATTTCTAAGCAAAAAGATCATAACTAGTATAACTAGTATAACTAGTATATGTATGGTATGAGTCTTTCCACTCATCGCCAATTGATTTTGAGTTGGAAAACATAATTTTACTATTAATTAATTTCGTTTTTTTTCTCTCTCTTGAAGAAAATTAGAAAATGCAAATTATTGGAGATAGGTTTTCTCCAGACCCAATAAATAAGATGGACTTGACTTTGTCCAGACCTGAACGAGAGGAGATTAAGTACAAAAATGCTCAGTGTAGCTCGGTACAAGACCTAAAATCTCTCGGCCTAGAAGCACCGAACCTTTGCTTTAACAAAAATGATGACTAAAACATAGGCGATTGGTTAGTACCGCCCCATAGCCGATCATTGTTCCACTGAACATCTGATCTATGGACAATAGCGACAGAATTACACCACCAAGATTCTTTTAATAAAATCAACACTTCAGAGATTCGAACCTCCCCGTTTGAAGAAAAAAGCATTCTATCCTATTCACTATGTTATTGTAAAACTTCAAATATGATGTTTATAAAATTGTTAATATATGTATTTTGGCGCCTAAAATCTTTATTTGTTGATTTTTAGCTAATGGTCGGGACTGACACTACCAAATTGAGATTATGAGCTGGTGAGTAGCAAGAGAAGTCTTCCTATAAACAGAAGATAATATTTATTGCAGAAAATATCCAGACTTTTGGCCGAGAAAACGTACTTATAATCACTAAGCTAACCTCGATATTTTGTCGGTTGTAACCTATAGAGCTCTTTACAATACTATTTAATGAAATCTGTATTCCTCGTTTCAGTTTCAATAATACGAGATTTTGGACATTTTTCATACTCTAATTATAAGTAAACTCTCTTGAATAATGTGTGCTGATACCAAATCAAACAAAAAAATAAATTTGTGGAGTACCATATTAATTCACCAAGAACTTGGGGTATATTACATGCACGAAAACGGTTGATGTCCATAAACTTAAAACGTAATGGGTTTCGCAAAAATTCTAGGGAAATTGAAACCATTTGTTTTTGTTACACGTAAAAAGATGAAGCATTTTGTCGGGTAACCACCGGCCTGACCTAAAATAATAATTAATTCTAAACCCTAGTGTTCATCTATGTTGTTTATTATTTAATTCATGTGATGCCTTTTTTCTCTTTTTATAATATTAATTATTTGGATGATTACATCTCATGAGAAATTTTATCCATATATACCTACTTACTTTGTTTCCATATCTGCATTATTGGGACAAATACATCCACACGAATAGTTAATAAATACTCAATAACGTGCACGAGGATCATATCATATTTATATATATGCTTGTTTGTAATTATGTATTGTTAAAGCCAAATGGTATCAAATTTTTATATTTAATGCCTTGTTGTCTACATGTAAATATATATATACATATCGGTTATCTAACCAAATTTGAACGATGTGGAGTTGTGAACAATTCATGGCTCTTGTACCAATCATCGGGAACATACAAATCACAAGTACAAAGGTCTTATTTTGCAAAACACGAATAAGGCAAGAACACGACTTCTACACATACTATAAAGATCTCTTAACCCATAAATTAATGTAGAAACGCGAATATATACCTTAGAAAATGTATATTTATCACTCAAACAAAGCTTTTAATTGTTATGAAACCACATGGCTACTTAAACATAACCAAGCATGTTATACCTTTAATGAAACTCTAGTGAGCACTGAGTAGTGGCTACTGACTAGATTCTCCTGCACTTGGACAGGCATAAATCCTAAACCACATGGTAATGTTCTTCTGATTATACATCAGAAATGTGCAGGTTTCAAAACGGTAGCAGATGCAGATCCATATTCAGTTCAACCTATCGATGCGAATCAAATTTGATATGTAGAAGCATAACATTGAAAGTAGAGAAACAAAGAAGGAGCTCCCTTCAGTCCAAACACAGATAAAGAAGGATGAAAAATATCTCCCGCATCATTCACACAGTCACTGTGGTTGTTCAATTCTACCACCAGTGTTTGGATCAATGAGTCGGCAGATATTTTTACCCTCTTTCTTTTTCTATCCATGACTGGACTGAAAGAATCTCCTTCTCTATTTCTAATCTCTAATTTCAATCTCCATCTATATATGTACACACTTTTGAAACAATGAAGGCCCATGCTTAAGGAAACCAAGGTGGATTCATGTGAGTCAACAGAAGAATCCATATACATAAGATAGAGTTTGTAAGACATGCACTTATTGCTTAATATGGGTCACCAGACAACAAGACAAATGTGACCAAGACAACTTCCTATGTACTTATGTTTGAAATGTTATTGCATGTACTTAAAAATGCATTAGCAGTGAGTTAGAATATCAACTAATTAGTAAGTATAAACACCTTCATATATATATATATATACAGATATAAAGGTATGTGTGTATATTTGTATACATGAATTCACTTACAAGGCTTGGATGCTGATTAGTGTTCTCTTTGAAACTTCTTGGAAAGATCTCACTGTAAAAGTAAGAGACCACTCATGGGTCTTGTCAAGAAGAGGCTACCAAGAGAAAGACAAAGAATGAACTGTTCATCAAACATTGAAATCATAAAAACATTAATAATGTTTTTTTTCTTTTCATAAAAATTGACATAGTTTTGTGAATGATGTAAGCCCTGTGCAGATGAACAGTATTCATGATAATAACAACATTATAATAACTACTTGAACCTAACCAACCCAACATATATCTATATATCAGACAGGTCCAAAACATGTGCTAAAAGATTCCACCATAGTTTCATTGCAGATCATGAGATATATAAAATAAGAAATTATATAGAAAGACAATACAAACACATGATTTCATTTGACCACTTGAAATATAAAAGGTATAATCTCTGAAGTCTGAACCAAGAGATATCATCAGTTATTTTTTCATGAGATCCAAAGGTTTTGGAGGGTTAGTGCAAGCGATGAGAATCCATGAGCATGATAGTGTTTTCGTTGTACCGGATTACCTGAGTTAACAAAAATAAGATGGAAATCCAAGATTAGAGATATAATACTGCTTTTCCAATTAAGGGTAAGTGAAAATAAGAAAAACTTTAGAGATCTGAAACAAGCCACAAATGTAATAAAGGATCATAAGACAATGAAAAACAAAACCCTAAAAAGCAGAGAACTAAGAAATCTGATCTATTCTTAAGGGCAGAAGAAAAATGAAGTGATTAGATCTCAAGCAACTCACAACTAAGAGAAAACCCTTAAATGGCTCTTGATATGAGACTTTTGGAGCTGTGTGAGAACCCTAGCTAGCTTATATATCCTTTTGAAATCTTCCCAACACAAGAGTGCAAAAACTAAAAGTGAAGAGAACAGAAACCTATAGCTACTAAAAGGATAAGTATTGCAATTAGCAATTAGTTAATAGCAAGTGGTGGTTCAAAAAGGAGACAAACAGAAAGAGATGACCATGATGATGAATGATGAATGATGATGATGGTGGTGTATGTTGGGTCGTTGTCTTCGTGGGAGTCAGCAAAAGCTAACTGTTTCTTCACATCTCACACAATCTTACACACATGAGAGAGAGAAAGAGAGAGAGACTGTGACTTCAGGTTTTTAGATTTGAATAGATTTTTAATAGAAGAGAGCTATTATCAGCTGCAAGCCAGCTTTTTAAGGTTCTTTATAACATTTAATGGGTGGTAGAAGAGCTCGAGAATTTAGATATACGTCTTTAGGTAATTAAGTCTTTTGTTTATTTATATTTTAGATTTTTAAAAGCTTAGATTAACGAGTGGACGAGAGATGAACTAGTAGTAGTTAGAAATCAAATTGTATTATATTTGTACACTGAGAGGATGATTAGTGTATATCATAATTGGTCCCCAAAAATATTTAGTTTTGTTGTCTTTATCCAATCCAGAATCTCACCATTTAAGCTCGTGAAGACAAAGTCCTCTAAGTAAAATAGTGATCATAAACATCGCAAGCATTGAACTCTATAGTATTCTTTTTGTAGTTGATTAATCTTATCATAAGCAAAGTCCAAATTAATTATGTCATGGCATAAAAGAGTGTAAAACTTGGTCTTGCTACAAACAAACTTTAAATGCATCTCTTTTTTTTATTTTTTAATAGATCGAACAAAATTGAATTCACAACTCAAATTTTTATGATCCCAAATTCTATCATGCATGAATACACAGCTACCTAAAACAACTAATAAAATATAATTAATCAAGAATGCTAATATTTAATCACTTACCCAAAATATAAAAGTGCATATGCTGTTAAAAAATAATAAAAAAGTGCATGTCAAATCATTTTGCATAATATATAACAAAATCTCTTAGTTATTTTCCTATAAAATTTATAAGAATGGAAAAAAGGACAAATAAAGAAAAGCAATATATATAAAAAAACAATATATCTTGATAGTAATTAAGATATTTGAGTTTGGGAAAAAAAAAAGACATTTGAGAAAAAGAGTAAGACATAACACAAGTTAATTAATTTGATATGTTTTGTTCATCCTAAATAATTAAGTTGGGAGTGACATGAAATTTATCACAACTGTGTTAAATAGCCTTTGTGGAAATGACAATTTTAGCCCTGCCAACCTGTCATCTACGAATAACCAGAATAGTGGGCATGGAGTTCTGAACTGTGGGCCCATTATGTAGCGCTCGTTTCTTCCTTCAAGAATGACCCGATAACAAAACTTGGTAAGCCTCAACCCGACCCATATTAATCTACCCAGCTCGATCCGACCCGACGCGAGCCGGATTTCCTTCGGTTCGATCACCATCGACTCAATTGTTGTACTCACCATTCTCCGGCGGAAATGGGAAATCGATGGCTTTCTTCAAGGGATTGATTGCGACGCTTTTTGACTCCTCGATTTCAACTTAACTTCTCGCATTTCCATTGATTCGCTTGATCAGATTTTGAGTTGGGGGGGGGGGGATACTCTACATTAGGATTTTTGTTTCGAGTTCGTGCGATCGATCTACAAGGCTATATAAGATGGTAAAACCATCGGATATTAGAGCATTTCAAGGGTTTATTCGGCGGCATTACACTCGGGTCAACCCTGTCACCATCAGTCGCTCAAACCCATCGGCTTTGTCCTCTCCGGCTATTCCTTCGAATCGAGTTTCTCATCTTCAGCCTAGGTTTGGCTTTCACAGCTTATCCTCGAAACCCACTTCCACAAACGTGGGATTGTCTCAAGTTCTGTCGTTTCCTAAGTTCAATCCTAAGTTGCAGCAAGCTTTGGGTTTGACTCGTGTTAATCTGAGTGTTTCATCGGCGTTTAGATTGGTGTCCACTAAGAGCTCTGGATTTCGAAAGGTTGATGGAAATTTAGGACGAAAGTTTGTTGACAAACCTGTCAAAGCTCTTAGTTCTACTTTTGCTAGTTATCGTGAGGCTATAGGGTTGCATATTGATGCATTTTGGAAAAAGAATAGTCTGCTTCTGGTTGGAGCTGGGGGAGTCTTGGTATGTATTTTCCTGTGGAGGATTATGTTTGGAATTGCTAGCACATTTGTTGGGCTCTCAGAGGGTATGGCCAAGTATGGGTTTTTAGCACTCTCATCAGCCATCGTAGCATTTTCTGTAAGTTCAGATGTTTCTTGCTTCTCGTTGACAAAGCTTTCCTGAATGAAATGAAATTGAGGAATCTCTGTCTAGTGTTCAAATTAGTGTTATTGGTTGATAGTTGATAGTGAATGGATGTTGGAGCTTACAACGATATTTGTTTAACTTTACCATGACTAGAGTATCGTTACTTTCTGCTTGTTAACTGATGTTACTTTCCAGTGATCTTACACGTGGTATTTTGATGTCTTACAGCTAGTAAGATTGGGATTTTGTTTACAGAATGCAAAAACTGTTATACGATATGGTTATGTTGCTGTTACATTCTCTTTCTCCTCATAAAGAAATCACTCCTTCACAGCTATTTTCGTTTTTCTAATGATAGGGATTATACCTCCGCGCAAGGTTCACAATTAATCCCGATAAAGTTTATAGAATGACCATGAGGAAAATCAATACCGCCGCTGAAATTCTAGAAGTTATGGGTGCTCCTCTGTCAGGATCAGATTTACGAGCTTATGTGATATCAGGCGGTGGCATAACATTTAAGAAATTCAAGCCAACAATTAGAAGCAAGCGCTGCTTTCTTCTATTCCCCGTTCAGGGTTCTGAGAGAAAGGGCCTTGTTAGCGTTGAAGTTAAGAAGAAGAAAGGCCAGGTTTCACTTTTTCAACTCCACACTTGCTCGTTTACTCAAACTTCTGGTTTGTTCACGTTGTAGTCTTTAGGATTGTAATCTAGCGTAAGACTGAATGTAATAGATGAGAGCTGTTGTGAGTTGGCTAGATTGCATTTAGCGAGGGCTGATTTTTAAGGATGTCTCAGCAGATTGTTTTGGCTTTGGATCCTCCAAGATTGGTTGGGCGTTATTGTGAGCGGAGAGAGTTTTTCATTAATCAATCTCTGTTTTTTGTTTTACTAGAAAGAAGAATCGTTTGCCCAAATATAAGATAAAAGGAAAGTAGAATTGCAGTTTCATGTACTTGTTCGTATTATACTGCCAAAATGTGGTTTTGAAATGTGATGGTTACACAATATGTTTCAATCAAACGTTTAAGCTGATATTTGGCATTGGATACTGATACTACACGGCATTGTGTTTTTCTGTCTCGTTTTTGCATTCATTGTGTCATACTGATGAAACCCCAATTAACAATTATGGCCCCTATGTTGTGAGTCTTGGTCGACTTCTTATCATGTTCATGTGTTTGTTTATACAGTATGACATGAAGCTTTTGGCGGTAGATATTCCAATGGCGTCTGGTCCCGACCAACGGTTATTTCTGATTGGCGATGAAGAAGAGTACAGAGTTGGTGGTGGTTTAATCTCTGAGTTAAGAGACCCTGTCGTGAAAGCCATGGCAGCAACTAAGGAATTCGATAATCTCGATAGAATTGAAGAAGAAGAAGACGCTGAAAAAGAACTTCAAGAAGCCGAAAGAAAGCAGCGTGAAGAGATCGAGAAACTGGAAAAAGAAAGCTCATAAGTTATATTTTCTTCCCCAGGAAACTTGAAACATGTTTCTTCATCCGTGGATATAAAGGCAACACACTGAATCTTTTTCAAAAATTGAGCTTTTTTTTGGCTAACTTTCGAGAAATAAATTTCCTTGACGATGTTGTATCAGAGGATTTTGTTATCTGTGATTTTACTGATTCTCTTCGGACAAGGCCGTGCAACCTGTGCTATGAAAACCATTTGGTTTACAACTTTTGTCTCCCGGGTTTTCGTCTCGGTTTAAGCTTGACTAAAGCACAAAATTATCCATTTATTATTAGTAATCAAACCAATCTCCCATCGGTGAACATGTAACCCATAAAAAAAGAAACATAAAAAAAGAAACAGAAAAAGATGTTTATGTTTCTCAAACTGAACGTTGATGCTTTCTGATCTTTTCACAAAAATCTTTGATCACGGCTTTATCTTTTTCTCTTTGGCTTCGAGATTAAGGTGCACGCACATGAACAATCTAGTTGGCAGGATCATGAGGTTATTCTTTCCTACTTTTCGTTTTTTCAACCCTAAATATGACCATTGCTATATCATTTGATCTCCTTACAAATCATAAGTACTCTTCTCTTTTTCTGAGATAAGGGTCTTTGTTTGTCCTTTCTGATTAGGAGAGGTAATGATCCAAGCTAAGGTTTGGTCGTGTAACGGGTTAATGGGGAATCATTGCTGTAAAAAGGTAAGATCTTAACCCTTAGAGTTGACGAGTTGCATGGGATCAGGTCATATCTTATTAGCAATTTTATGTTAAATCGTTCAAAGTCCTAGACTTCTGCAGCTTTAGATGACGAAATATGGTGACAAAAAATCTCATGTTATAAAACAGGTTTGGTCATGTATATGCTGTCGCAGAAGCAAGAGCCAAAAAGGGTCCTACTTTATGAAAGGGAGGGTTCATCCGGTAAGTAGAATTGAGAAGTTGGAAGAGAAAATTACAGAAGCTAATACTGATGGCAAAATTGTAAGTTCTTCCTCATATGATTGCCTTTTTTGTTTTTGTTTTGTATTCTTCCTCTGCAAGTAGTTGGATATGATTTGATTCTTTGTAACATGGAACAGCTCGTAGTGAACTTCAAGGCATCGTGGTGTCTACCTTGTAGAAAAATAGCACCAATACTACAGGAGCTTGCGTCCACATACACCTCAATGATATTTGTTACTATAGACGTCGAAGAGCTAAGTGTAAGTAACCAAATACACCTAAACATTCCTTAAAATGATTTCTTGTGGAGACAGGAGCTCGAAACGGAGGGATTTGGGGATTAAACTGTATGTAAAACAGGAGTTTAGCGACGAATGGAATGTAGAAGAAACTCCAACAGTAATGTTCCTCAAGGATGGGAAGCTAATGGATAAACTTATAGGTGGCGATGTTGCAGAGCTTCAGAAGAAAACAGCTGCTGTTGCAGATCTCCTTCTCAAACAATCTTAGCTGTGTTCTAGTTTCCAGGTCGGAACTTTTTCAAGGAAACAGTTTCAAGTACTTGTTTGTAGATCATGAGTATAACTTAGATTTTTGTTGTGAACTTTGATGCATTCTGGTAGTGAATTAATCTTAATTCACATTTCAACAAAAAAAAAAGAATTAATCTCAATCAGTCTTAGGCATGGCTCTAATTATTGTATGTATATATTTATATCTAATAACATTTGGGGTTTCCTAAGATTGAAGTTTTCTTTTTACTTGTTAACCATACTCTTCCGACTCCATATAAAGACTTACCAGGAATTGCAAGAAGAGACTGCGAACCATTTATGGAGACACACAGACAGATCTTTAATTGATAAATATATTGCAAAGCAAAACTCTGCTTTTCAGCAGCACTGTGTTGGTTACATACTTCTTTTAATACCATACGTCTCGTAGCTATAGATCCCTTCTCTTGAGAAACAAAAAGTTGAGGCTTGCAAAAATAATTTACCGGATATTTCTATGAATCAGAATCTGACCCTGAATCTGTTTCTGCATCACATTGCACCCCAAATGGTCTCAATCTGTTCGTGTTTGCTTCCAGTGGGGGCATGCCATCATCCTCCTCATCACTTGAATCAATTTCAATGTCTTCTTCTTGCCGTGCAACAGGTGATTGAGAGCTTTCATCAGCTGGAATTGGCTTAGTATCTTTGAATATTTCCGGCCTGCATTTACCATGTCCAAACTTAACTTGAGCTATGCTAACATAATATGCCATTCATACATAAAAAAAAAAAAGCCTAACCATTCTGGAGACTTTTGAAGGAGACGGACTTGCTCAAGGAAAAGAACTTTACATACAATAGATGTAACTTTGCTACCAGACTCTTGGGCCTTTTCCTTTCCTGTATGGTCAATCACTACAAAGCTTCCTGCAAATCAGTGAAGAGACAACAACATTTAACACCATCTCAAACTCCTTAATGCGTTACCAGATCACGCAGTATATCTAACCACTCAAGAGAAAACAAATTTCCATATTATAAGAAAGATGATCCATTCTTCTGTTTGAACAGGCCTGAGAAAAGAACCGAGTAACTCTTTTTATAAAAAGAAGAAACATACCTCGTCTGATCCACATACTCTCACGAAATTTGGCTGGAAACAATGCTAATGATTTCTCTCCTTTTGCATCCATTATCTTCAAAGAGACAAATTAAAAAAAAAAAAAAAAAACAACTGTTAACGAGGATCCGTCTGAAAACTCTTATCGGCCTAAAACTATAACATGTAAGGGAAGTAAAAAATTCAAACTTTAATCAGTACATACATACAAGCTAAGCCAACCCATTGAAGGTACAATCCAAGAGAACGCTAAAATTCCACAAGATTGCGTAAAAGTGTGAAACTCACATATAAAAAGATGTTATTTTACCTCAATTTGATTGGAACCTCTGAGAGAGATGACTTGGGCAATGCTTTGACATTCCTCAAGCGTGAAATCCTGCTCTGACGCCGCTTGTTTTAGATTCCTTCTTCCTCTGTTCATCTCTTCTTACTCTTCAACTCAAATTCCAAAAATCTCAATTTTTTTTACAACAAAACTATAATCGAAAGAGCAAAAACCACATAAATCGAGATTAGGGTTTTGCAGTTGTGAGCCGTTTTAGTTGGATTCGCTTCAGTTCCTAAGAGAAGCAAATACAGTTAAAACGATTTGTTTTGTTCAACGGGGGTAATTTTGTAATTTTGATTACAGCCTAGGGTATTTTTGTCATAATTACGTCGGTGTAAACGAATTTGCAGATAAACCGGAAATTCGTTATAATCATGCGGCGGTCTATAGATTCCTCCGGCGCCTGAATTTCACTCCTTCACCGCCTCCGTCGTTCTAGGTTCTTGTGTCTTATCGAATCCTCCTTCACTGTACAGGTTCGGAATTATATTTTCTTTATGTGACTGAGTTTATATTCGTATGAATTATATAATTCATCTGTCTCGCACTATGTAATTGCCTAAAGTTCATAGCTTGTTTGTCTTTTGTTTTTGCTTTTTGGATATGTATTTGTTTACGAGTTTTGTTTCCGCATTGATGTGGTTTCAAATTTAGCTCTTTGTAGTGATGGGTAGGAGAAAGCAATCCAAGCCGCAGCGTTCGGTTGGTTTGATAACTCAAACTGCTTCAAAATCCGATAGAAAACAATTCTCCAGTGACGAAGCCGAGGGTTCTGAGGAAAATAATGTTGAAGATATCGATAAGCCATATTATGTGAACATATGTATGAGTAGTCGAATTTCGGAGCAGAAACACTTTGATATAGCTGAGGTTGTTCTAACGAATTTAAATATCGGAGAACGTGTCTGTGATAGTAGTACAGTCAGACCCATTGAGATTGATCATGATCTGGATTGCTCATTACGGTTTCGGCTATGCAATGTGACTAATTTTGTTGACCGGATTAAGCTTGGTCACTGGCCAGTATTGTCTTCGAGTGATATAACTTTGGAATTGGTTGATAAAAAGGTGTCTGATGATGAGAATGGTTCAGTGATTTGGTCTGCAAGTTTTGATGGTCCAGGTGAAGGGGTTTCAGGTCTTGCTCATTTGGCAAATATTAAGTTTTTGACTTTAAGGCTCGTGCCCAGTGATCAGGTCTTGTTGTCTCCTAGAGTTAGAGTTGAGATGCTTCAGCAGGCTTTTGATGCCTGTGATTCGCTTCTTGAGAATACAAGGCAGATTTGGAAAAAGAGTATGATTCATGTCATGTCTTGGTTGAGGCCAGAGGTCATGACGTCTGAGGCTAGGTATGGGACACGATCAAACGTGGAGGAGACTGAATCATCATTGATGACGGAAGCTGAAGCTTTGGACTCTAGTAAGCAGTCTAGGTTTGATACTGCTGCTTTTTATGAAGCAATAAAGCCATCAAAGTGAGTGGGCAACTTTTTCTTCTTCTAGGTGTAGTATCTGAGTTTCTATTTCCAACTCATTAGCACCTTACCAATTCAGGATGGATGCCATGCTCGAAGATGGCATAACTGATTTGCTCCCAGAACTTAGGCCGTACCAACGACGTGCAGCTTATTGGATGGTTCAGCGAGAGAGAGGAGAACCAATGACGTTGGGAGACAAGGAAGATAGCCAATTCATTTCACCTTTGTCTGTCTCCGTGGAATTCCTTGACTCTGCTACAAAAATGTTCTTTAACCCATTCAGGTTAGTAGAAAAGATTTATGTATTCTTTTTTATTTTATTTTGAACTAAAGGCTCCCCTTAATGTACAACAAATAATATATGTTCCACAAGTTCCACCACTTACAGAAGCCAGAAGAACTTGATTTGATCTAGTCCATTTGTCTTGCTTTAATTGTTTCTAGTGGGAATATCTCACTGGCACCAGAGTATCTTTCACCTCGAATTCCAGGCGGTATCCTTGCTGGTAAGAACAGTTTGCAGCTTCATTTTTCCTCCATGTAGTATATAATCAGAAAATTATTTTAACACATTTTCCAAATCTTATGTTTTTAACTCTGCTTACGTGGTGTATCTGGCTTTATTTACCTCTTATATACTTGGTTATGCCATTAGCTTTTGTTAACGTCTGAGGTTACATTCTTAATGTGGTAAAGTACGAATGCTACAGATGAAATGGGCTTGGGGAAAACGGTTGAACTACTTGCTTGCATCTTCTCTCATCGAAAATGTGCTGAGGATGAAGTAACTGTGTGTAATAGGCCATCAGTTACTGATGATTCTAAAACTGGGTTGAGAAGATTGAAAAGGGAACGTGTTGAGTGCATATGTGGAGCTGTAAGTGAAAGTCGCAAATACAAAGGAATCTGGGTACAGTGTGACCTATGTGATGCTTGGCAGCATGCCGATTGTGTAGGTTATTCACCCAAAGGGAAAGCTAAGACGGCTAGTAAAGATGCTGATGAAAAAATATCTCGAAAGAAGAGCAAAACGGATGGGACGAAAATTATTGTAAGACAAGGTGAATATATATGCCAAATGTGCTCTGAACTTCTACAAGTTACGGCCTCTCCCATCTCTACGGGTGCCACTCTTATTGTCTGTCCAGCTCCTATATTACCACAATGGCATTCCGAGATTACACGGTAATGGATTCTTCTCTATCTTTTTCTGTTATGTCTCTACTAGAGGAATAACATTATTTTATCTCCCCATCATGTAAAGTTAGTCAATTTCTTCTATGCCCTGTTGTAGCCATACACGCTTGGGTTCTCTCGTAACATGCATCTATGAAGGTGTGAGGAACGCCTCACTTTCTGAAGAACCTGTGTTCGACATCACTGAACTCCTCAATGCTGACATTGTTTTAACTACATATGATGTCCTTAAAGAGGACTTGACACATGACTTCGACAGACATGTTGGTGACCGGCACTGTCTTAGATTCCAGAAAAGGTGCGGTTGGTGATATTTTGGATTCTTATACCTTGCAATTTTATTTAAACGAATTAATTCGATAGGATTATTGTTTTTTCTCCTGGTTTCATTCAATTGAAAAGATTTGAGTAAAGATGTTGGTATTGTGATAGGTACCCTGTTATTCCTACTCCACTCACTAGAATATTCTGGTGGAGGATTTGCTTGGATGAGGCTCAGATGGTGGAGAGCAATGCAGCTGCTGCAACAGAAATGGCTTTGAGATTATATACCAAACATCGTTGGTGTATCACTGGAACTCCTATACAACGCAAACTTGATGACTTATTTGGACTATTGAGGTTCCTTACAGCAGATCCTTTCGATGTTTTAAGATGGTGGATTGAAGTTATAAGAGACCCATACGAGGTCAAACAAAAAACCAAAGTTCATTATCTTACCTTCTATGGTTTCTCTTCTCTAACAACCTTTATGCTTTGTTCAGAGGCGAGACGCAAAGGCCATGGAATTTACGCATAAGTTTTTCAAACAAATTATGTGGCGTTCTTCAAAAGTCTATGTGGCTGATGAGTTACAACTTCCACCTCAAGAGGAATGTGTCTCGTGGCTCAAATTTTCTGCAATTGAAGAACACTTCTACTGTAGACAGCATGAAACTTGTGTGAGTTATGCTCGTGAAGTTATAGAAACTTTGAAACGTGATATTCTCAAAAGAGGTACCATGGGGTGCGAGTAATATGTCTTTTTCACTATTCACCTTTGTCTTTACTTGCCTCTTGAAGTTCACTATCGGATATTTAACCCTTCTTTCTGTGCTGGCTGCTAAAATTTTTATCTTACTTGTGATAATTGCCAGGTCATACTTCTTCTGATAATCCTTTAATCACTCATGCTGAAGCTGCTAAACTGTTGAACTCGCTCTTGAAATTGCGCCAAGCTTGCTGCCACCCTCAAGTAGGAAGCTCAGGTTTACGTTCATTGCAACAAACTCCAATGACCATGGAAGAAATTTTAATGGTAGGTTCGCAATGTTTAATGTTTATATCTCCTTCAGTTGTTTGTGCTAATTGAAGTTTTTCTTAGGTCCTTGTGAAAAAGACCCAAAACGAGGGAGAAGAAGCTCTTAGAGTGTTAATTGTTGCTTTAAACGGGATTGCTGCTATTTCCATGCTAAAGAAAGATTTTTTTGAAGCTGTATCATTATACAAGGAAGCATTAAATATAACTGAAGAGCATGCTGAGGATTTTCGTCTTGATCCATTGTTAAATATTCACATTCTTCACAATTTAGCTGAGATACTCCCAATGGTCGAAAGCTGCAGTGGGAAATTATCTGCATCAAGAAGGCCTGAAAATAAAATAGATGTGAAAGATGACGATCATTCTCGTGCAGCGAAAAGGCAAAGGATCACTGAGCTCAAAAATTCAACTCTTGATTCTTTAGAAACTGCACAACAGGGGGAATCCTTTGCTCCAGACAATAATTTAAAGAAGAATGGAGAGTATCATGAAGAGTGCAAATCTCTTGATAGAGTTTGTGAAACATTGAAAGTTAAGTATTTATCTGCATTCAACACCAAGCTTTCTGCGGCACAGCAGGAATTCAGAAAATCATACAATCAGGTATTTCCACAAAATTGTTCAAAAATCTTTATATCGAATTCTTTTAGTCTCCATTTAGTATTGAGCCATCACTTATCTTCCTGGAGCTTGCACTCTGTGACACAATGCTAAATAGTTGAAAAACTTTGAAGGTTTCCGAGTCGTTGAGCAATATGGGGATACAACGTTCAGTTTGGTGGTTGGATGCCCTGCAATTTTCTGAACAGAATAAAGAATTCTCCAACGAGTTGACCAGGAAGATTGAAGAGGCCATCCATGGAAGCTTAAACAATTCAAGCTCCTCCAGAACAACTTCTCGGTTAGTGATTACAAATTTGTAGTTTCATGAGCTTTGTTGTTGCGAGAGTGCTTCTTCTAGCTTTTTAGTTACAAAATTTGTCTGTTTATTGTTATTGTGGGGCATATTTTCTAGATGTGACGAATAAATTCACATGTCTGCAAAGTTCGTTGAACAAGTGACCTGACAGACATCGTTCCCTTTATTCAAAGAATAGGTTGACTAATGACTATCATATACTTTCAGTACCATATGAGGTCAATATCTTAGCTATAGATCGTTATATTCAATATAATGTTGGGCATCTCCTGCTTTGTAGGCTTACAATTTTTAATAGCACATAATGAGTAAAATAAGAACTAACTTACTATGTTCCCTTGTTCCAGCTTTAGAACAATACATGGCATGAAACTTCATCTGCAGACTTCTATGGATATGCTAGAAAGCACTAGAAAGAAAGTGATAGATAAGATTCTAGAAATTGACCAGACTATGGAGAACCCGAAAATGGAGGATATTGAACGTATTGGCAACTGCAAGTATTGCCAGAAGAAGGATGATGGGCCCACATGTATTCATTGCGAGCTAGATGAACTTTTCCAGGTCTTTGTCTCTTGCCTGTGCACTATATGAAGGTTTACTTGATATGAATATTAGTTGTCACCATCACCATTTGTAAAATTGTTCCAGGAGTATGAGGCTAGGTTATTCCGTCTTAAAAAATCTCGTAGAGGAGTAATGGAAGTTGCAGCTGCGGAAGAGATAGTAAATTTGCAGAAGAAGAGATCTGCCCTTAACCTTTTTTTTATTGGTTTGTCATCGAGAAACAAGGATCTGAATGCACCACATACTGATAACGAGGAGCCCACCAAAAGAAATACTGGTGACTCCGTGGTTGTAAGTAACCTGATCTAGTTTCAGTTTAGTCTTATACCTATAAGTCTTTGAATTCATCACTGACAAGAACGCATAACCACATTTATGTTAACGTTATTGATATGGCGTTCTCTATTTCCTCATTCTTCTGTAATAATACCTTTTGAAAAGTCAAATATTATGGTTTAATGATCTGTTTCGGTCTGACACAAATTCCTTTTATGCTGAACATAGGTTTCAAAATCTCCATCTGAGACAGAAGTTGTTCTTGGAGTTATAAGAAACCATTGCAAAACTTATTTAGACAGGGAAGCCAAATTAGCAGCCACAAAACATTTGCATACTCTTGAGGTATTGCCCGCGCAAACCCTTCTTTGTTTGCATAAGGGAAAACTAGTCATTTAATTTCAAAGTTTTAATAAAATCTGATATTCCCAATTATGCTTATCAAATTAAGGTGATGCGAAAGGAATATGCACATGCAAGGGCCTTGGCTAGGGCTCAAGCTCAGCTTCTACGTGCGTATGATGAGATTAAGATGGCAACAATGAGACTACAGCTTAAAGAATCTGAAGATGACACATCAATCTATGCTTTGAGCCGGGATGAGTTAGATGTTGCTAGTGTGCTGAACACAAATGATAAATTTATGGCTCAATCCTCTTTGGTTAGTATAAAGGGGAAACTTCGTTATTTGAAGGTAAAAAACACTGTAGCCTTAGTCTTGTTATTTAGCCTTACCTCGTTATTTGAATATCATGCAGAGAAGTCATTAATATCTGTTTCTATCAGATCTCTAGCCGTTTGAAATTTATATCCACAAGAAGCTTTAGTTATGTTTTTATAATTAGGTTCTTTTTGTGTGTTTGAGACTGAATCGCTTGAATTTTTTACTTGCTTCTCCTTTGTTTCTTTTTCTCTGTATACAATACAAAACAGATTGATTTTTTCCATTTCAGGGTTTGATCAAATCCAAACAAAAACAAGAATTCGGGAGCCCAGATATTTCCTCGCCAGTACAGGAAACAGTTAAGGCTTCAGATCCTGTTCAACAGGAAGGCGAAAACCTGCTTAAGGGAGATGAAGCATGCCCGATTTGTCATGAAATTCTACGGAATCAAAAGATGGTTTTCCAATGCGGGCACTCCACTTGCTGTAACTGTAATGACTTGAGCTCTTCTGTTTATTTGTTTTACTCTCCGCTTCAAATCATAAGCCTTTATCTATCTATTCCGTTTATCTCCTATAATCATAAGGATTTGATGACTATCTAATATTTCTTCCTGAACCAAATGTCAGAATACTAACAATATTTTTTATCTGTGTTTCGTTCTCACAGGCTTTTTTGCTATGACTGAGCGCGGATCAGTTCATGAAACTCTGCAAAAGTGGGTGATGTGTCCAATATGCAGGCAGCATACAGATGTTAGAAATATTGCATTTGCTGATGACAGACGAAACAATACTTCGTCAGATGAAAATCAAAAAGAAAATGAAGCAACATTGGTGGTTCAAGGTTCATATGGAACAAAGGTTAGCTTCCGTGCTTCAAAAATTTGTGCACAAGAAGTATTTCTTTTCCTCATATATTGTTTTGGTAGATTGAAGCTGTTACTAGAAGAATTTTATGGATCAAGTCAAGCGACCCACAAGCGAAGGTTCTTGTTTTCTCCAGCTGGAACGATGTTCTTGATGTTTTAGAACATGCTTTCGCTGCCAATAACATCACTTTCACCCGCATGAAAGGAGGCAGGTAAAGTAGCGACAAAACTTTTACGGAAAATCATTTGAAGTGGCATATAGGTAACCCAAGGGATGTATGTAACTTTGATTCCATGGAAATGCAGGAAATCACAAACAGCCATTAGCAAATTCAAGGGACTCCAAAAGACAAACTCCCCTCAAAAAGAAGCAAAATCGATTCAAGTCTTATTGCTTTTGGTGCAGCATGGTGCCAACGGTCTTAATCTTCTAGAAGCACAGCATGTTATTCTGGTGGAGCCGCTTTTAAATCCTGCTGCAGAAGCGCAAGCTGTTGGGCGTGTTCACCGAATTGGACAAGAGAAGCCTACTTTAGTTCATCGTTTCCTGGTTCGTTCATCTGTTTTGTTTGCCACCTTGGTCCTCTTTAGCTTCGAGATCCTGTCTAATGTGATACACTTTAATTTTGACCTCTATTTTTCTGGGGAACCAGGTAACAGGCACGGTGGAAGAGAGCATCTACAAACTGAACAAGACTAAAAACACAAACTTAAGTTCATTCAGCAGCAGGAATACAAAGAATCAAGATCAACAGTTCTTGACACTAAGAGATCTCGAATCTCTATTTGCTTCACCAGCAGCAGAGACAGCAGAGATGGAAGAAAGACCAGGAGAGGGACAGAAGACTCTGAGAGATCTACCGCCCTCAGTCGCAGCAGCAATAGCAGCCGAGAGAAGAATGAAGGATAGTAGTGCATCCACATCAACAACAAACATATCATAACTGTGAGAAAGGTTGCAGAGGGATTGGTTCCAGCCAAATGTTTGTTGGAGCGTCTTGCTTATTGTACATAAAACAGTTAAAAGAGAAGTAGTCCATATATAAACTGTTTCTCTTTTGTGTTGTTTACATTCATGATGTAGCTATAGCAGGGTTTTTAGATGCTTAGGAAAAGAATAAGATTTTTTATTTATGCATTGTATTACAACAGTCATTGCTTCATTAGGACTTTTATATCCAAAATAACCATTTCAAATATCCAAGTACTCTGCTCTTAAGCTTAACAATCTCCATAATCAGAACTCTCTTTATGGTCTCTTAACTTATCATATGGAAATAAGAAGACATGATAAGTGCAAAATGTGTTTTCTTTTCAAATAACTTGGAGCACGTTATTTTCTTGTGTTATAACATTTGAGAAGACAAGTCAGTCTGCTACATTGAAAGAAATGAACAAGAAAGCCCCAGAAAACCAAAACTTTATTTAAGCTTCATGCCGAGTATGGGATAACAAACTTAGAAACTGGAAAACTCCTCACTTTGTGTTGAATCTTTGGTAATTTCTCACTTCTCTTCAGTTGGTGGTGGGTCAATGAATGTCTTCTTTATCCAATCAAATGGCTGTAATGATTAATAAGATGTCAGATACAAAACAAAATGAGTTTTGATAGGACGAAAAGTAGAAAAGATTCACGAGCTCAAGGGCCTAATCTCCTAATAACACCAAACCACAGATTGAGCACACTGACAGTCATTAACGAAAGAGAAAGAATGTAGTGCTTAACACAATCCGTTAATTCCAAAACTTCAGAGAAAGATCGAAACAACAAGGAAACTAATTTAAGTGATGATGTGAAGTAAGGAACAATCAAAGCCTTAAGATTACATGTTGAATAATCTAGAGGCAAAAGCATTTCAAGTAGGAGACTAGATGTGATTGTAATTGAAAGCAAAAGGTGTATATTGAAAAGAAATGAAGAAGCTTTGATCACCAATTCGAGTATAAATATTACCATCTACGAAGAAAAAGACTATCACCAAATCGAATTAAGCCTTTCCTGAAATGCAATTATATGTATAGGCAACGATGGTCATAAAAAATTACGGCCTTTGGAGATAACTAACGAGATCGAAGCAAGTAACAAAATTTCTAAGTGTTGATCAATTATGAATTTTTCATCTTTCTTCCAACTCAAAACCAGCAATTTCACAAGAGACATAATATAGGTTAGGGGATAGAGATCTCAGACCGGGAACATAATCCATTTGAAAGCAGAGATAGCTAAAATCTAAGGCCAAATCAAAGAAGAGATCCAGAGAATGAGGCATATGGCTTACTTGGACAACCCACATGGCACCGGCTGCGGCGACGATTCCCCATCCAGCGGCGGCCTGAATATCTATCGGCTGGATCTTTGGTTTCACGGCGTTGAGTAAACCAGCTTTTCCTGCCATTATTGCTTCGATCTCTCTTGCTCTCTCCCTCGCTATCAAATTCGATCGAACCCCACACACAAGATCTTAACAAAACGAACGACGATAATCAATGAGGAATTTTTGCCATTACAGTCGTCTTCGACATTAAAAGGCTTCTAGACCTAGTCAAACATCACACTTCATGCCGTCTTACGTGTAAACAATTGAACAACGTGCCGTTTCTTTTGTTTCTGTTATTTTGTTAAATTTGTAACCCCAACCAAAAAAACTATTTCCTTGATAATTAGTGTTTAAGGCTTTAAGCTCTCCAATGTAAGGATGCAGCACTTGGTTTCAAGAAGAACAAAACATCTATCAATATCCAAACAATCAAAACATCATTCTATATTGAAGAACCAAGCTTCACATTGATCTTCTTCCTTGGACTATCTGGTTTGGTGGCGGGTCGACGACCCTTGTCTGGACCACCAATTACGCCCCATTCCTCAAACTGTGTCTGCCTCGCTCTTGCCCTCTCTTTCTCCTCTTCAGATTTCTTAGAGTAACAGTAAGGGCAAGAAACTCCATGCTCATACTCTGAAGCTTCCATGTCTTCATCACTAATAGGCTGTTTGCATCCATAACAGAGTTTATGTGTTCCTTGAACTAGACCATGTTCCACGGATACACGCTTGTCGAACACAAAGCATTCGCCCTCCCACAAACTCTCTGTTTTAGGGACTTCTTCAAGATACTTTAATATCCCACCTTTCAGATGATAAACCTGAAAAGACAATGCTTTAATCACTAAGTACCTCAACTCTGAAACCAAAAGCTCAAGTGTTAGATGATGTATCAGGCTACCTCTTCGAAACCTTGGCTAAGAAGAAAGCTTGAAGCTTTCTCACATCTGATTCCTCCAGTGCAGTACATAGCAATCCGTGGCAGTGTCTTCGGTTTTTCAGCTTCCTCTTTCACCAACTTTGCTTGAGTTTCTTTGCCTTCTTGCTTCAATGCAAATTGACTCTCCACCCAAGATGGGAAATTTCTAAAAGCAGTTGTACATGGATCCACAGCTCCTTTAAACTTCCCGATTCTAGTCTCATAGGTATTTCGCACATCGATCACTACCTGAAACGCAAAAGTTATCTGAAAATTTCAAGGATCTTATATCTAGATCTACTGACCATACCATTTAAACAAGAAGAGCAGAGAACAAACAGGTAGATAGATATAGAGCGGAAAACAGCTACCAAATCTTTTTATTCAACTTTCACTTTGTTCTTGACTAAACTTGCTACAAGATAGTAATAGAGTACTCACAGTTTCTGGATCACTGATCAGTTCGTTCCATTCTTCTGGACTCACATATGTTCCAACTCTTTCAATTGGCGAGACACTAGGCATCCCAAGCGTAACAATCTGTACAGACATTACAAAAGCAAACAAGTCTTAACAATCTACAAAACTCCAAACTGCCAACTTCAAAGACAAGAGTGTACTTCTTTCTTGAGTTTGACCCTAACGTGGTCCCATCTAAATGGAGCATCTTCCCCAGCTGCAAGAGGAGAGCTACTGCTATGTCCATGGTGGATTGCTTCTTGTTCAGGACTCAAAGGTGTCTCTACTTGCCTCAAACCATTCAATCGGATATCACTTTGTATAAACGCCAACACTCTCTCCACTGATACACGAGTTCCACAGATACTTCCATTGATCCCTTCTGGTGCAAGAATGATTCCACCAGAAACTCGCTGAAGAAAAAAGACAAGCCTATCTATCATTACTGCTTAAAAATCTAAACCAAGTGTTTCTTGCTCCATACAGCACTCTTAAGTAAAGACTTAATCTTTCGTCAGAAAACACTAAATATACACAATATTGATTGAGATAGAAGCAACTGCATACCAATTCTTCGCAAAGATCCTTCAAGGGCTTCCTGAAATCAGCATGGTCAGTAAAATCAGCGAATTTGTAGAATGAAACCACAACGAGCGAGCCTAAATCCGACTCGCCAGATTCTAGTATTCCCGAAAAGCACTGCGAAACCGTAGTCATGCTTCTTCCGGTAGCTCTAGCGTTCGAACAAGCCACCGTGGATTGCAAAGAAGATGAAGGAGAAGCGGAGAGGTTCTGGGTTTGGGATTGAGGGAATAGTAACTCGGATTTGGAGTTTCCACCGATTGAGCTTGAATTCATGGCGCCACCGGAGAGGGGAGAGTGTGAGTGAAGCGGTGGTGGTGATGAGAGCATTCTAGCGGCGGCGAGGGACGGCGGAAATCTCCAGTGGCAATACTGTAGCATTTGGGTTCCGAATTCAAGCAAAGTCTGAGAAAATTTAACCAAACCGGACTAAACCAAAACGTCAATGTTCCCTTACAAGACCGAATCATCTTACGTTTGTTTGTTTTTTTGGTCAACTCAAATTAGTATTATAAATCTATAAAGAAAGTTTACAACAGTAAATTATTAAATTTCTATTTTAACATGACGAGTAAATCAACTTTATAATTTAAAGATTTTGAAATTACATGAAAAATAAGAAACAAAAAAAGAATTTAACTTTAGAGAACTCTTCCTAATATGATTGGAAGGCTGACTTTTCAAAATTTGTCTTTTCTGGATTATATCAGGAATAGAGAAACTTTTACCTTCAAAGAGGAGATTGTTTCTGTTTTTCAAGATTTGCCATACGAGCCAAACTCCTTATCCCTTGTGGCACTGTCTTGTTTTTATGTACCTCGATCACATGGTTAATGTTGTGGTATAAACTGTGATTTTCAAAACCATCTGCAGGCGTAGAAAACAGAGTTAAAGCCCAAATTTGTCGTGAGAAGGTGCATTCAAATAGCAGGTGATTTGTAGATTCTCCTTGTAATCCACATCTTTAGCATCTATTATCTGGATTCATGTGTGCCTCTTGTTTGCAGATTGTCAACAACAGGTACTGCTCCACTTATGGATTTCCAAATAAAAGCTTTGATCTTTGCAGGTGCATCTAGTTTCCAGATTTGAGCTTTGATACCATTGATATATATGGGTTAAACGAGATCTTTTCTATCAAAGAAGCTTTTGATTCTTGCAAAGCAAATGAATAACCTGATTTAACTGAGTATGGAGGTTGGAATTGCCTTTAGCTTATTTGTTTGATACATTGAAACCTAAATTATATTGTACAGCGTTATTGTAATATTTGGAATCATATTGAATTCTAGAAAAGTCTCGAGAAACCTTCTTTCTCAAACTCGGGTTTCACAAAAGCTGGGTTAAAGACATAATGCATTGTGTGAGCTCGGTCCAATATTCCATTCTTTTGAATGAAACTCCCCAAGGGAGTGTCAGACCAAAAGGGGGTTGCGTCAAGGCGTCTAGTGCTGATATAATACTCTGCCATCCGTAAAAAGGAGAATATACAAGACATGTTATGGACCGAGCTTACACAATGCATTATGCCTTTAACCCAGCTTTCGTGAAACCCGAGTTTGAGGAGAAGGTTTCTAAAGACTTTTCTAGAATGTAGTATATTTTGATAAAGTATATCGATAATGCATGCTTCTAGAATCCAGTATATTTCTAGAATCGAAATGAATTATAGATAGTTAATTATATTTCAAACAAATATCTATCCGATATAATTTGGAATATGGAAATTAGATTTTGTATATCTTAGGAGAGTCTAATGTATGAAGTGTCTTTGTCTAAGAGTGATGAAAAGAAGCTTCCTAATTCCTCCCTCAATCTCTGACCTATTGTAAAATCCACGTTTGGCTTTTCAAAACTCTATTTTTTTCTTATTTTCCTAAACTCTTCCAATATCATTGTTCTCCTCATTAGGAAGCTTCTTTCTTCTTCTCGTTTGCCTGTAATTATGACAATAAAGGCATGCCAATAAAACCAGTTTAACATTGAATTTTCAAGTACGTACACATGTTTCAAAGTCATCGTTAGTTTTTCTACGAAATTGTACGATAACATAAATTAATAGTGATAATGGTTAGTGAAAAGTATTTTAATAAGTAATAATGGTTAAGGAAATATCAATGTTTTGGTACATTATTCATATCATAATGAAGAAGTAAATTTAGATAAGCAGACACTTTTTGACAATTTGCTTATATGTTTGGCCGAAAGTTCTCTTGTCCTACCATCTCTCCGTTCTTCGTTGTTTCCACTAGATACACATATATTCCAATTAATGATTCATTGTTACTCTTTCATAAAAGCTAATTTTTAGTTTATTCATAAATAATTAATTCGTAATTTTAATTATAACATAATCAAAACGTAAAACCTAAGACCAAACAAAATTCACGTACTTAGATGATTATTAATTTTGTTTTGGTAAAAAAAAAAGATGGTTATTGTTTTCGTTAAAAATAATAGTTTTGAGGGAAAGGTGTTGGAGTGGTAATAAAGAGACAAAGATTGGAATGCGAACATGTTTCAAGTTCCATCTATTTATTGCACGAAACTACAACACAATATATTAGAAACCCACATAAATATATTCTTTTAATTTCGTCTCATTTGCATATTTGGATAATGGATTTATCTGTAGGTAACACTAAATATTAGTATGACTCTTCCATAAACCTAGGATTTACCTTGGGTTATAAGATTATTCATGTGATTCCAAAGGTTTTTACAATTAATACAATTTTGTGGAATCTTGATTCATGTTTATAGTCATTCTATAAGTTTAGCTTAACATATACTTTTACATTTACTGAGTCCGATATTCTATTTCGTATTTCTTTTTTTCATGTTTGACCTTTGATTTCGTCATTACAGTTTTGGACCAATAACCAATAGACAAAACTAACATTTTATAAAACGTGATATGTACATGGCGTATACCGTTAAAAAACGTATTACCTATATAAATAATTTTGTTGTAAATCTCAAATTGGTGAGTTTTCATTGTCCAACTCTAAAAAAATCCAAATGGGTGCAAGTGTATTAAACCTCTCGTTATAATATTTGACACTTGGCAAATTGTACCACCACTTTATTGACTCTATTAAACAATTTTATAAATGTCAGGTAGACACAAAAATATCAAATTTATTGGTGATTAAATTTTTAAATTTCTTATAACCGGCCACAACCAGAATTGAGAACCGGCTTTTGTCTATGTTTTGGGAGTCATGTCTTGCATTGAACGACCTTTTGGCTCTATTTGTAAACACAATAGTTGATCATAAACAACTTTATATATATTTATATATTACATGTTGATTTTTCATATTTATTTTACGATAAAAAGTACGTTCATATTTAGTGTTACTGACAAACTGAAACAATAAAAGAACCGGTCAGTTAGCAAAAAGATGAATAATAAACAATAAAAAGATACATGTACCTAGCTGTAAACAAAAGCCGACCTCTAAAAATAATTAGACAAAAGCACTAGGTTACAAAAATTTTAAATTAATGCAAAAGTGTTCATAGTTTTAGATCTGGTTCCAAAAAAACATTAAAATTCAAATACAAGAGGCTGCCCTAATCGATGGAACCATGATTTTGATTCAGCACTGGGAGGTGGAGATAGCTACGGATTGTGCATATGTGTTGAAGTTTTTACACATTCAGATGAGTGACCGGCTTTCCAACACTACCAGAAAGATTTTCTCAGATTAAAATCTCTTTTCCACGTTTTCTCCCTCCATGTAATTCCGAAATCTCTAAATCATAAAACTGATGTTCTCGTTCGTTCTATTAGAGAGTCAGCTAATAGGTTAGTGTTGTAAACTTTATCTTCACCTTTTGGTGATGGTTTCAATTTGATATATTAGTTGAAACAAAAAAAAAGGCTGCCCTAATAATTAGTGGGATTAACTAAGGAATTAAATAAAGGTATTCGTACTAATAACAATAATTAGATAACTATGAGTTGGATCAACTTGTATTATTGACGAGTTCTTCTTTTCAAGTAGTACTACTATTTAAGTATCTAAAATTTTGAAATTATATTCGTACAAAACCAAGACTGTCTTAATTACGATCATTTCTTTCTTTGACTTCGTGATTAATTAATTAACTATTCGTAATGAAAATAAATTCCATGATTGGGTAAGATTCAACTCACATATTTTAAAACTATATGTTATACATTATAAATAAATATTTTGAATCCATAGTTGTCTTAACGATAAGTAGGAGTCCTTTAATCGAGAGTTTATAGTTAATTATTTCGAAGACAACTCATCTTAAGATTAGATTAATCTTAAAATGGCATATTTAAAAAAAAAATTAGTATTATTCTAATAATTAATCAATTTGTCACTTGCCAAAAAATCAGTTCCCTAATCACCGTTGACCTTTCTATCATCATCTTCGAAAGAAACAATAATTTAACGTTTGAAAAAAATAACAAGTGACCACATTACACTTTCTACATGATTTATAAAGTTGGAATTTATCAAAAATATCAAAATTTTAAGATGAACAAACGAAGAAGTAAAACAAAGCTGCGATATAAGACATATTTATTGGAAGTAACACATAAGTTTTGTAGTACAATCGAAGTCAACTATACTACAACAAAAAGTTAAGTGTATGAATGTAATGATTCTAGAAAAATTGGTAAAGCAAACAAATGTATTTGACTTATTGAACTTGAGTTGCGAGTGGATGCACCAATGTGGACTCAATGTATTGCGACTCCTAGGAATACTCATTGCCACTTGCCTCCTTAGTGCCTTCAAAATATCTCAATCGTTCCAACACATGTTTTTTCTTCTATTTAATTTAATATTCTGATGCACAAAACAATTAAATGATTTCAACTAACCTAAGAAAACTCATTCTTTTGAACAACTAGATAGTCAAATCCGAGTCATAGTCTTAATCTAAACTTTATCATATAGAGTTACACCACTATATAAAATCGAATTATGATAGAAATAATTGAACATTTGATTATTTAACGAATGACTAAATTAATCTTGAATTCATTTTTATACCATTTAAGAAAAAATATATAAAGGTCTACAACTAGATCGTCAAATCCAAATCATGACCCTAATATAAATTTTATCATTGTAAAATTATGTGACTAAATCGAGTTTCGATATAAATAATTGCATATATGAATATTTAACAATTTGACAAGAAAACTAAACCCTGCATTCTTTTTCATACGTTTAGAAAATAAGAGATGTGAAATTTTTCATAAAATGGATTCAAATGTGTTCTTTATCGTATTAGAGGTTTTATTTTATTTTTGTGATAGAAAGATACATTCATTTTCGTATATAAAATTGATGGTTTATACGGATATTTTCTAATAATTATACGAGTATTATTTAGAAAATATGTGGAAATAGTGATAGCTGCATCATTTTTAAAAAATGGACGATTTTATTCGACGATTTTGTTTGATCTACGATTCGTATATTTTCTCTATGTCTTAAAATACTCCAAAATGATAAGGGCCAAGCAAACAATAGGTGACATAAGCTAAGGGTGTGACTTGTGATTGTAATGCTTTTAAAGCTCTCTTTAACCCCAATGATACAATACATTAATTATGTCTTTTTAAGTTTTTTATTTTCATTTATAATGACAGTTCTACAAAATTTTAAAATTAAAATATAAGATGGTTGCTCGCTTGCTCTATTATATTGTGATTAATCTTAAAGTACTACTTTTAGATCCTAACTAAGCGGCCACACCCTAATTTTATATGCATAATTGGCTTTAATTCTTAATATTTCTTAATCAATCCATGACAAAATTCAACTATGAGAATATTCAATAGTTTTTTTGATGAATCCTTCTGCTTTTGTAAATGTACGGCGCTAAATCTAATCACACATAGATAATTAGTCTAACAAAAACTACTACGTATCAAACTATACATCAATATTTTACCAAATTTATTAGATTAATTAACAAAATGTTAATTAATATTGTTTTTGTTTTTCGATTATCTGCTTATATGAAAAAAAAAGTGGTTGGTCTGATATATATCTTGTCAATATTTCTCTTGGAAGTGATTTCAAGCCAATGGACACACAAAAAAATTGACTGTAATAAAATTATAATTAAATAAAAGAAGATAAATAAACATTTAACCAATTTGGTTTAAAAAACATCCACCAAGCTCCAAACGTGTTACGATGATAGGTGACGTCATCTCACCTCATTGCAATGACGTAAGCAAAGCTTTGTTAAACCAATGAATGAGTAGATAAGATATCATTTTACCATTATACCCTTGAATCTATTAGTAACTCTATAATTAGGTCTTTATCAGTTTCCCATTATACCCTTTACTCCATTATAGTTCATAACTAAATCTCTCTCGTCTCTCTTTCCTGAGCATCTTCCTTTGATTCTTTCTCTTTCTCTCTTGATCAGAAAACCAGAAAAATCTAATTCCTTCTCCATTATATTACAGCATTTCTTCTTTCTCAAATCATTATACCAAAACAAAAAATGGATTCAAATAGTAACAATTCCAAATCCTTAAAGAGAAAAGTTGTAGACCAACTCATTGAAGGTTATGAATTTGCTACTCAGCTTAAGCGTCTAATCTCTCATCAGACCCGTATTGTTTCCGGGTCGGGTTTAGTTTCAACTGATCCGGATCCAGCTGATGAACTCATAGCTAAGATCTTGGGATCTTTTCATAAAACCATATCGGTTCTAGATTGTTTTGAGCCTGTTGCTGTTTCTATACCTATTGCTGTTGAAGGTTCATGGAATTCTTCATGTGATGATGATTCAACGGCTCCGGCGAGTTGTAACGGCGGAGATTCCGGTGATAGTCGAAAGAAGAGATTAGGTGTTGGTAAGGGTAAAAGAGGATGCTATACTAGAAAGTAAGTATTGATTTATATTCTTTATAAATTGTTTATAAATTTGGAGTTTTTATAAAGTTTTTTTTCATCTAAGTTTTACTATTTTTGTTTGTGGATGTCATCATCTAAATGTGTCTATAGTGGCCCTATATTGGATTGAATTGTGGATTTGTTGAGAATATATTATATTTGATTGGTTTTTATTAAAATTTCATAGTCACTGTTTTTGTTCTTGGTTATATGAATATGATTGTTTGAATAAGACCAATGGAATTAGTGTTGTGATGCACTATGTTACTAGCAAGACTTATACTGTTTATACATGTACAATTGTACATGAACATAAGAATCAAAATGATTTATCAGCAATTAATTAACAAAAGTGTGATTTATTATTTGCAGGAAAAGCCAACATACTCAGATCGTGAAATTTAGAAGCAGTGAAGACAGATATGCTTGGAGGAAATATGGACAAAAGGATATTCTAGATTCCAAGTTCCCAAGGTCATTAATTACCTCCATATATCTCTCTCTATATATGTAAATATTATTAATCTAAATGACCAAATGATGATGCATATGAATGTCGCTAATTTGGAGAAGTTAGTTTCGTCAAGGTGTTAAATGTCCATGTCTGCAATTTTATCCAACGGGAGTTTGATTCCACATAGTCGTGTAATCAGACTTTGTCGATACAGTTTTAAGTTAAAAGCATGTCTTTTTTTCTTTTTCTTTTTGGAGTTTAGAGCCAATATGTGAAGTGGTCTAAAATCATTATGCTTTTAATGTTTTGCAGAAGTTACTTTAGATGCACGCACAAGCCAACACAAGGATGCCAAGCATTGAAGAAAGTTCAGAAACTGGAACAAGATCCAGAGATGTTCGAAATCACATACATTGGTTACCACACATGTACCGCAACAGACCAACCACAACCAAAAGCTGAGTCTTTCGATCATGAAACCATCATTGATTCAGAAAAAACATCTGCTATAACCACAGTTCAAAACCATTCCAATACTAAAGTACAAAAGCAAGACAATAACAACAGTAGCGTGACGATCGTAAGCACAGGCATGGTTAAGGAAGAAGAGACTTACAATGGTGAAGGTTCTTCAACAGGTGAGGACTTATCATTGGTTTGGCATGATGACATGATTATGTTTGATGATCATCATCAACAACAACATCAAAATCATTACTATTGTGGTGAAACCAGTTCAGATTTTTCGAATCATGATCAGTTTTCCAACTTTTTCGAATCATATTGCGCAGGCTTGTAATATTAATTTCTTCTCTTTGAGTATGTTTAGTGTAATGTAACATTGTTGTTTTTATATATGTTTGACACAAAAACACCATATATAATGATATATTATTGCATAAGTTCATCATTAAGGTGACACATTAAGATTAAAATAACTCAATAAATTACAGATTATTCTGTTCTTTATAAACTACCACAATTCCTCTAGATTAATTTTTGTTGTCTCTTTGATTACTAATGCTTTTAATGTTGGATTAAATGAAATTGTGAATATGTGATTACTAAAAAGAGTGTATAGATCACTTATCCACTGAAATTGCGGCTATGAATGTTTGGTGCTAAAAAGGAAGCTTGGGAAAAATGTAGTTTGGAACTGTCGTGCTTGTCTTTTTGTTGTTGACATAAGCATCACCGTGTACCCTAGGGCAATAACTAATGCTTATTACAAAATTGAAACAAAAATAATTATTGTTGCATAAAAAATTAGTTAAGTTATAATATGTTTGGTACATGTACACTTAATTTTGTAAAACTAATTTCATGTCATTCTTTTAACGTACATATCTAATAAAAATTTGATTATAATTATATAAAGAGAAAAAAACTTAGTAAATTTCAAAAAAAATCAACCAAATAATTAGACTGACAAAACTCGATTTATAGTCAAAACCCTAGCATAATTATTTAAGATAATTATGATTTTCTGAAATCAGACTAAAATAAAGGATACAACAGATGTGGTAGTCAACAGCAAAGACACTCCAAGTATATGTTTTATAAATTGAAGATTTGTTCTCTTGTTTCAGATTTCCAAAAATGTCAGTAAAATATATTTTAGTTTTCTCAAAAAATTCAATAAAATATTAGGCAAGAAATATAAGGCATTTGGTAGTAGTCTTCAAAAGTTTGACAAAGTCAAAGCAAGAAATCTCTTAATCCTTTCTTAACTCGACAGATGTCAAAATATTAAGTTTTGGCTTGCTTTCATATATGTGGTTAATTATTTCGAATATTTAATCTTTACCACACTTTTTAACAACTAAAGAGTTCTAAAACATGGGTTAAATAAGTAATTAAGAAATAAGTATCTTTCTTTGTTTGCATACGAAAACACCATGATGAACAAAAAACAAAGGCCCATTGATAAGAATACTGTCGGTGAAAGGTCCATGAATTCCACTTGAACAGCTTAATTCAGACACTTAAAAACTCTTTTATTTATTTGGATTCTTTCGTTTGGAAAAAGACAACAACAAAAGCAACAAAACATAATCAACTTCATCACACTTGGTGAGATATTGACAAAATAACAATTCCCCCCCCTCCCTTTTAAATCGATTTAATAGAAATTCAATAATTGATGATGTAACATATTACTAAATTGTTTATCTTTTTTATTTATTTATACGATACAATGTACCTTTTTTGTTCAATCGAAAATGTGAATT
Organism: Lepidium didymum; assembly: GCA_963920545.1. Lineage (NCBI taxonomy): Eukaryota > Viridiplantae > Streptophyta > Magnoliopsida > Brassicales > Brassicaceae > Lepidium > Lepidium didymum. The sequence goes on from OY986991.1 coordinate 3,193,035, forward strand.
GATGCAATTTTTTTTTGGAAAAATGTTAATAAAACACCGAACTTAACAAAAATTTCAAATTAAATACAGACTATCATAATTTTAGATTTAACAATATAGTTTTGGCTGATTTCTATTGAAACTTTAAATTTTGCGTCGATCAAGCTGATTCACAAACATTTCATATTCAAAGAGTTCTAATATATAGCACTCTCGTTTTTACATTCAGAAAAGTTACAAATAATTCGTGAATTTCTTTTGAAGTGTGGATTTGGATTAAATGTAAAGTACAAAAGAGAGGTATGAGTAAATCTGATTGGTCAACGTAAAATTCAGGGTTTAATAGATGTCAACTAAAAATATATCGTTAAATTTGGAATTATGATAATTTAGTGTTTGATTTGAGATTTTTGGTGAGGTTGTGTGTCCCAATTTTTTATTTAATCCTTTGTAATTTTTGTTACAAATTAGGATAAAATTACTTAATATTCTATTTTAGAGCCAATGAAAACATTTTAAAACTAAACATAAAGCGAGTTTATTAAATAAATGAACTCATATCTCTTATATACTAATTAACTAAGTCTTTTTTCAAGCATGAAGTGTTATCATTATAAATGAAACAACTTCTTTTTTTTTTGATAATTAATAACAACTTCATTTTAATAAGAATTGAATAACAATATACAAGTACACTTTTTCGTCGTTTCAAACGAAAACGGAAAACCCTAAAAGAATTTGATATCTTTTAATTCCACACTAGCTAGCTTTTACGTAAAAAATACACAAAACTTAAATAAATATTATCAATAATAACAAATTAAATTGAATAAAACTTATGATTTGTGCTATATATGAAGATCGTTGAAAAAATCGAGACGTACATGTCCTTTATCCTTTATTCTGTAGATGAATAGTACTATTCGTCCCTCTCGCTATCTTCCAACTGATGATAACGCTGATTATGTTGAGATTGATCATTAGAAGGAAATAAGAAATCCATGTTGGATCCAACTCCACTGGTTCCAAACATAGCATCATGACCCATGTCAAAGTGAGAGAGACCATAGTAAACAGTATGACCTGTGGTTGTGACGGTGGTGGATGAGATCGGAGTGGCCGTGGTTGCGGTGGGAGCAGTTGAGTAGATGTGACAAGTGTGTGAGCCACGGTATGTGACTCGGAAGGTGAATGGATCGTCGTTGAGACGTTGGACTTGTTTTTTGGCTGGACAATTGTATAGCTTTTGGTGTGTGCACCTATAGTATGCCCTGCACAATTGTTTTATTATATTTAAATACCATAGAATTAAAGATTTTTCTTTGTAAATACTTGATAATATTAAGATTTACGAGAGTTTAACTCAAAATTAATTGGTAAGTATTCGAGTAAAACATATATCTTATACATCAGATAAAAATAATGCAAACTTTTTAAATTAAATATTTATCACATTCTAATATGTCTTCACAAAATATAGGTCGAAAACTACCTGATCTTGAAAATACCATACAATATATTACTTCAATATACCATAAAAATCATAAACTTATAATTCAAAATTAATTAACAATATGTGAAATGAATCATAAATCTTATGCATTACAATTTTGTTCTAATTTTCTATATGTACATCGAAATTTCAACTTAACTAGGGTTATTTGGTCGTTTTAATGAGTAATAAACTTAGAAGTTAATAATAAAAAAATACTGATAAATGACTAAAACATATGAATGTGATGTGATGTAAATGCGTATATCTGCTAAAAAACTAAAGGAACCTCTTATGACCATATAGATTCATCCATCAATTATTATAAGAAAATATATATAATAAGTATCTTGAATCTTTGACTAGTTCTCGATCAAAATCTTATTATATTCCTCTTCCAACTAAACATGTGTTATTTATATTATATTAACCATTAATAAAGTTAATTAGTTTACCTAGGAAACCTAGAGCCAAGAATTTCCTTTTGACCATATTTACGCCAAGTATGGTTATCATCAGGTGGAAGATCTGTGTTTCCAGTCCTTAACGCAGCCACCAACACCGTTTGTTCTTCAGCTTCGTCCTTCCTAAATCATGTTCTCATTTAATCTACATTAGTACACATGTACATATTGCAATATATAAATTAATCATTAGTTTTGTCAAAAAAGAACCAAAGAAAAAGTCTTGTAATTAATAACATTGAAAGTTTGAATGTGAAATGGACTTGTGTTGGTTTCTACTTTTGGATACCTAGTCAATCACATGATATGGGTTCAAACTTACCTCTCCTTTATGGTAGACCAAAAGGAAAAAAGAAACTTGAAAGTCGACTTATCAATCATCTATCTAGATCTTTAGCTTAGATATCTTTCTAAAAGACTTAGATTTGTTCTTGCTTTAACTTTTCGTATATTTTGATAATTATTGATTTATCATTAATTTGCTTTCCTATGTGTTCTTTTATTTCAACAGCTAGATTGAAAATATATGATCTATTGCTCAAACTTTTATATAGGAAACTATCGAAAATATTTTCGTAAGTTTTCATGTTTATGAAAATAAAATGATATTATGATCATAAGCTTTTATATTTTTTTTTAATAATTAGATAAAAATATTAATTCATAATTCAAATTCGCACATGAGAAACTTACAAAAAAAACAATTTTCTAGGTTTTTATTTTAAAAAAATAATATGATATTATGATCATTTATTGAAAAAACATAATTTATAACTCAAACTCTATGTTATGATCATTTGGCTTTATGTTTTTTTGTCAATAACTATATAGACAAAATCTAATTTATAATTTAAACCTCCCAACCCTAAACATTGCTAAACACACATCCCAAAGGTTTTATGTTTTTGAAAATAGAATGATGTAATCATTCATAATACACATCAAATCGTCACAAAAAAATCTGAAAAAGTAAAGTGTGAATAATATGCAAACATTTATTATTTTCACCATTTATCACCTTTGTTTATGATGCCAATTTATTCTGTGAATTTTATTTCAAAAAGATAGTTATTTTATCATTGTATGCATTTGACAATTCTAGTTCCTATACCAACAAAAAATTATTAGAAAAACACTACTTTATACCTTCTCCGTTGCCTTGGCGTGGAGGAACCGCTAGCTCCGCCTGATGATCCTCCTGCATCCGTCAAATTCCTTCCTCCGCCACCTTCAACGGCTATGAGCTGCGTCTGCATCGTAGATTCGGTTCTCGACGTGGAACCACTACCCCTTAACCAATAATCTTGCATCAAACTCGGTTCAATCTGCATTAACATCTGGTTTGAACCGGAAACAATCACCGGTTTTGTTTGGTTCAACACAGTCTCCAAATTCTTGATCTCTAGTAACATCTTCAATCTCTCGTTTGCATCGCTGAATCTCTTCACGATCTCATCAAGAGACGTCGTTAGAGATTCCGGTGGCTTTTCCGGTAAACTAGACTCGAGCTCTTTAACCAATTCCATTCCGTGAAAGATCATTGACATGACTTCTTCCATTTCTAACTTTGTAGCTTTATGCATGTAAATATATTTCAAAAAACTTAATTCATATACTCATATATATAGACAAAGAGACAAGAGATACGTAAATAACTATTAGTGCTAATTAACAGTTAACTTCGATGTTGGTTCCGTTTTTTTTAGTTAAAAATTCTATAAAATTGCGTAGATTATTCAAAGATTGTGATTTTTTTTGGTCTTCTCCTAAAGCGACATTTGATACCATATCTTATACTAGTTATCTTTGGGGACTTAGCTAAATAAGAAATAAATATGTCTCAACTTGACGTGAAACAAATGTTCATGAAAATATTTGTTCCATTTATCAAAAAAAAAACAAATGTTCATGAATCAAGAAACAAGCTTTTAGCTAATTTCACAATAGGAAACACCAACCATATTAACCAAGTGGTTGTAGGCTAGTTGTATTAAAACCAAGATTTCAGGATGTATATTTGCAAAGTTCCAAGTTTGCCGCTTCGTAAGAGCTAACTATGATTTTATGGTCGGTTACTAAGTTTTGGCACAATGATTTACATTGTCCAACAGCTTTCCACAAACTAATGTACTAGAAATTAGTCGGTAAAATCTGGATCACCAGAATTATGAAAAAATAAAGAAGCATATTGTCAATCCAAAGCAGAGTTAACAAATGGTATATCAATTTAATGTTTTACCTAAAAAATAAAGTAGAGGTAACACAGTATTAGATTATGAGTTTTTAACTCAAAACTAATTGACAATAAGTGAAAAATTTCGTATCTTATATACTAGTTAAGATTCTTTCCAACTTCCAATGTATTTTATATATAATAGATTTGAATTGGGCATAAACTTGTGTGAGTCTAAATTATGTTGGAAATTAAGTTGTTGTTTGACGACATGAAAATAAGATTTCGAACCAGACCAGTCATCATACTGTTTTTCCGGAAGATTAGTTGGAATTTGATTGAGATACTCACGATAAACAAAAAAAACTCTATTGTCAATAATTCACTAGGATTATTTGCGACGTGGTAAAATTCCCGACACAAGATTTAGCTAGTGGTAATTAAATCTATTGACCCGGTCGGAGATATTTGATTTAAGATGGGTGGGTTTGTGTTTTGTTATGACACGGCAGACGAACTGGTAATAACATATTGACCAAGTCTTGGTCTTCTATGATTTTAACACAAAAATTAGTAATATGAAATTTTCAAGATTCAACTTTTGAAGATTTTATTAGAAGTCTAGACGACGACTTAAGGATTCAATGCTGAAACTTTTTTTCTTAATGTAGGGACACAAAAGTTAAAAAAGAAATTTCTAGGACGTTGAAGCAAGTTTGGTAAATTTCTTGACGTAATAGAAGTTTATGAAGGTTCAAAGCATTTCTTAATTAGTCTACTAGATCCTTACAAAATATAGTTATATACAGTTATAATATTCTGTCAAATATGTTTGAAAATTATAATATGAATAAGAGTTATGTAATTCACATATATTTAATTATTGCATAAAAAATATATGTAATTCACATATATTGAATAATTGTACAAAAATAATATTATTAAAACCAATTTTTTTAGGAAAAAAAATCTTCTTTTTTTTGTTTTTTGTTTTTTGTTTTTGGAGCAGGAATATAAATTTTTGCAGAGATAGTGATTAAGAAAATTAAAATTTCATATTACTCGAAATTATTGGACAAGAAAATAAGCGAAAACATTATAACTTATAAGGCCCAACACATAGCCCATAATATAAAATGTCCACAAATCGAACTCCACGGCGTCTATTAACCAAATAAACAGCACGAATTGTAAAAACGAAAGACGAAAACGGCAATGGAGTCAGCCAGTTCAGGTCGATCATCATAATTCCGGCGAATTAAAATGCAATCTACGAAATTCTCGTCTTTTGGGAGATGCAGATTGATTGAAGAAGAATCAGAATAATAAAGCTTCCAAAATTTTCCGTTTTGATTCTCCGTCGTTCTTCTGATCTCATATAGATCCGTTGCAAAGCAAAAACACTCTTCTTCAATTGTTGGATTGAAAAGGTGGAAACATGTTTAAGTTCTTGAAGGGAGTAGTGGCTGGATCTGGGACGGGGCTCAAGGATCTGCCTTACAACATCGGTGATCCTTATCCTTCTGCTTGGGGCTCCTGGAATCACTTTCATGGTACCTCCAAGGTCATTCCCCAATCTCCTTTCTATCTGTGGATGTGCGGATGTGTGTAATTCTGCATAGATGTTGCTTGTTTTGATCTTAACTCTTACTCTTTTTATTTTTCTTTCTCAATCCCTTTTTTCTAGATTGTTTTGTCGGTGTACATTAGATTTTAGATTCTGCCTTGACGCGGTAGATTAGAAATATAATCAAATTTGATGCTGCTAAGTGTTACTTCAATGTCAAACGAGAGGTGATTTTGTATGTTAGGTGATTCAGAAGCATTAACCTTTTTACACTTAGTAGCTGTAGTTTCAGAAGTACCGTTCCAATTATTATTGTTCTTCCGGGTTGTTACCTCACTGAGTTTAGAGATTTGCACTCATAATAGTAACCATATGTGACTCTGGCTCATCTGATGGTTATTCTGGCTTTGTATGGTCAAGTGTCTCCGGCATTTGTTCTGTTTAGAATTTTGGCTTTTTTTTGTAGATTCGTACCTTTTCTTATCTTTCCGCTTTAGAGATACTGTCAGTTGTGATACAATCTTATATTCTGTACTGTTGGTTTCTTCAGGAGGATGGGTCTCCAGTTTCAATATTTTCTCTTTCTGGGAACAATGCTCAAGATGGTCATTTGGCTGCTGGACGAAATGGTGTCAAGCGCCTTCGTACCGTAAGTTCTCATAAATTATAACATGGTTTAGGCTCGATTCATAAAACCAAGATATCTTTTTGTCTGATTAGTTATTAAAACTTCTATCAAGCACTAAGAGACCTCTAATTCTTAAGTGCTTAGAACTCTAATTCATCAAGCTTATGATGTACGTGTATTTTTTCTTTGTATTTGAGGGAAATATGAAATAAGTTATATATATAATCATTTAATCGAACTTGCTTAAGAATTACCCAGTTGAACTGACGCCTGCATAATATCTTGTTTTTGCCATTGGCATTTTTTAGATTATCATGTACTGTTTTTTTTTGTTTTGTTTTGCAGGCGAGACATCCAAATATACTCTCATTTCTCCACAGCACTGAGGTTGAAACTCATGATGGTTCTACTTCCAAGGTTACAATCTATATAGTCACTGAACCTGTTATGCCGCTATCAGAAAAGATTAAGGAGCTAGGTTTGAAAGCTACCCAGAGGTATGAACTCTTTATTTTCATGAAAGCATCTAGGCTGAAAAGACGCAAATGATTTAGTGCGTCACAAGGTTTTAATCTATTCTAACAAGATTATGTCAGTCTTATACATTTTTTTTATAATAATAACTTTGCCAGTAGTCATTGTCATGCTTGCTAAGGTAATTTTGATCACCTATCAAGTTTTGTTATAAATTTAACATCTTTGATTAGGGACGAGTACTTTGCACTGGGGCTCCACCAAATAACTAAAGCTGTGAGCTTTCTCAACAATGACTGCAAACTTGTAAGTATTTTTTTATAACAATATATTTCAATATTTCAGATATTAGAATATACAATGGTGGCTACTAGATTTTTTATCAGGTATTGTGGATATCGTTTGCATTTTTGATGGCGTACATTGAATCCTCACTTCATTCATTAGTTTAAACTTTCAAGTTGTACTGTCTCAACAGGTGCATGGAAATATCTGTCTGTCGAGTGTGGTTGTTACACCTACTCTGGATTGGAAACTCCATGCTTTTGATGTTCTATCAGAGTTTGACGGGAACAATGAATCTGCAACTGGACCTATGCTGGTACTTGTCATTCACTATTGTAGTTCATTGTGGGTTTGCACTCTCTTAATTTGTCAATGTTAAGGCTGCTTCATGCAACTTTTTTCGTCCTGGAAATCTTAGAATTCAAAGCTCCTGTCATATATGTTCGTGAACATTGATACCCTTGGTAAACCGTACCTTTTAGTATTATAAAATTATTCAGGTTTTAATCTTGTTCATAGTATCAGTATTCAGTTTTTAGACCTTGTTATTGCGCCCAATGTAGGAATACTCTCTCAGTGTTTAATTGCTTCTTTTTCATCCTTTCTACCTTATTTACTTGTTTTAGCCGTACGAATGGTTAGTGGGAACACAGTACAAACCAATGGAAATGGTCAAGTCTGATTGGGTTGCTATTAGAAAATCTCCACCATGGGCCATTGATTCATGGGGATTAGGTAAGCCCCTACTCTAGTTTTGATACCTTGCTAATTTTAAATGGAGATTATACGTTTCTTGACTCTTTGTCCACTTGAGTGCATTTTTATTTATTTTATTAAAGCCCTTTACTTCTGTTTTTGAAGGCTGTCTTATTTATGAACTTTTTTCGGGCTCTAAGCTCGGAAAAACAGAGGAACTGCGTAACACTGTCGGCATTCCTAAGGTTTTGTTTTCTTCCCTTTCTTTTCTTAACTATTAAAGATGTTCCTGAATGTAGCGTATTCATTTGTTTCATTCTTTGCTTCGACATAATTATGGGTTAACTCTGTTGTATTCAATAACCTTGACTCCGGTGTATTTGAAAACTTAAAATACTGGCGATATGTTTTAGTCAAAAGGCTTCATGTGTTACCACAAAATTTTGATGTCTTACATTTCATCTGTTTGTATGACTTTGATTTATCAGAGTTGGCTTTCATATCAGTTGAATGTTTCTTTTCTCACAGTCTCTGCTTCCAGATTATCAGCGACTCCTAAGTTCCATGCCTTCTCGTAGATTGAACACCTCAAAGCTTCTAGAAAATGGCGGTAATCTTCCTGTCTTCATTATTAAATTTTACCTGAAATAATTCACTGTTTTTCGATTCTTGGCTTGTTCTTTTTGCTCTATATTTTTTCTTTTGGCCCTTCCCATCCGGTTATTAACTGTTTTGTACTATCTCTCTTAGATATCTTTGACCATCTCGTATCTCTCCTGATTCTTATTTTATCATATTTGAATTGGCAGAGTATTTCCAAAATAAGCTGGTGGACACCATACATTTTATGGATATTCTTAACTTGAAAGACAGTGTTGAAAAAGATACTTTCTTCCGCAAACTTCCAAATATTGCTGAACAGCTTCCTCGGGAGATCGTACTTAAGAAGGTGTGAATCTGAGTCTTATTTGGGTACTAGGTAACAATTACCTTTTGAGATGGAGGCATTGCTTTTTTCTTATTAATTGACTTAATTTTCTGGTTGATGCAGCTTCTTCCTTTACTAGCTTCTTCCCTTGAATTTGGTTCAGCTGCTGCCCCTGCATTAACTGCCTTACTTAAGATGGGTTCGTGGTTATCAACTGAAGATTTCAGTGTCAAGGTTGTTCAGTCATGCTATATTTCTGTTAAATTCTAAACTGCACATTGGTATGTACATTTTTCAGTAATTTCCTAAAGCTACTCCTTTTCTATGACTTTAGGTGCTGCCGACAATTGTCAAACTTTTTGCTTCTAATGATCGAGCTATTAGAGTTTCTCTTTTGCAACATGTTGATCAATTTGGAGAATCAATGACTGGGCAAATTGTTGATGAACAAGTAAGATTACTTTCTTTCTGTGGCCTGAAAAGTGCGGGGCTGTGGGTGTTTCATAGTACTGTACTGATGTCTAGCTGAGTATTCTTACATTAACAACTGGCTTTGTTTTTACTAGGTATACCCTCATGTTGCTACTGGATTTGCAGATACATCTGCTTTTCTACGAGAGCTGACTCTTAAATCTATGCTTGTTCTAGCTCCAAAGGTAACTTCTCCTAAATCATCTAAGCTTATTAAATATATTTAAGGTCACTGTATATTTCATTTCATGTAATGATATTTTAGCTTACCTTTATGAGAATTAACATTTTTATTTGTCTTAGTCCAACTGTTTCTGATTTATATCTGTTTTTTTTTTCTTTTTTCTTTTTTTTGTGGCTGCAGCTTTCTCAGCGTACACTTTCAGGATCCCTGTTAAAATACCTTTCCAAACTACAGGTTTGGATCCATTACTTCAATATTTGACCTTTCTCTTTTGCATATTTGATTGTTCCACTAAAATATTACCGCCTTTCTGTACCTCTATTTATGGCGATCCTGTGTTTTTTTTAAAGCTGGATATAAAGACGTATATGTTCAGATGCAATTACATATTACACAGAATATTTGGAATAAATTTTTATTATCCTCTCAGGTGGATGAAGAGCCTGCTATCAGAACCAATACCACTATATTACTTGGGAATATTGCCACCTACCTAAATGAAGGGGTTAGTCTCCTGCAGCTTCGTTGCCCTTTTCATACCTTGTTTTCTTTATGGATCTACTGTGTTTAATCACGAAACAATGATGCAGACTAGGAAAAGAGTTTTGATCAATGCTTTTACAGTGCGTGCATTGCGTGATACATTTCCACCTGCTCGAGGTGCAGGTATGTGAATGCCTGATATTATTGGATCCTATTAGGCTATTATTACATAATACACGGGATGCTTTGGTTCTATGACAATCATCTCCTGTCAATTGGTTCTGGAATTCTCCTGCTGTTTTTCTCTTTCCAAATGCCATCTTATATCTCACTGTGTTTTACTTAACGCAGGGATTGTTGCGTTATGTGCCACCAGTACCACATATGACGACACTGAAATAGCAACTAGGATTCTTCCGAATATCGTTGTGCTAACCATTGATCAAGACAGGTTTTTTATTTAAGTGCATGCTAATCATTTTTTCGTCAAGTATAGTCTCTTCTGACCAAGTCTAAATCAATTTCTCTCATTTTTCTAATAGTGATGTTCGTGCAAAGGCATTTCAGGCTGTTGAACAGTTTCTCCAGATACTGAAACAGAACTTTGAGAAGGTACGAATAATGATTCTACCGATCTCTTCCTCTGAGCTGTTTCTATATATTGAGTCCTATTTATTAGGGGTTGGAAAATTACTGAGTTTTCTCGGTGTGTAAAATAGACAAACGCCGGAGAGACAGGAGCCACCGGAGGAGCCTCAGCTATACCTGAAACTGCTGGTCTGATCGGGTGAGTATAATCAACTCAAATTTAACAGAGGACTATATATGAACATTGGTCAGAGAATTATGTATTGTTTGTTGGGCTATGAGTATAATCAAGACTAATTTTTTTATAGATGGGCTATGAGTTCGTTGACTCTCAAGGGTAAGCCATTAGAACAAACCTCTCTTGCTTCCTCTTCTTCAGCACCATCTCTAGCTGCTGCTGCGTCAAACACAGCAACCACAGGTACACTTGGGATTTGATTACTTACCATAATACCCTGGAAGTAAGATTGTTTGAAATGTGAACCCGTGGAATATGTATATAATAAAAGAAAAAAGAGACTGCCTTGATCATATGTTCTCGATTTATTTTGTATTGTTCAATCACTGTGCTTTTAGCTGTCTGTACTGGTTCAAGTACTTTTTCATTTCCTAATTTTTTTTATTTCTTGGAAAATTTCCTCAGCGACAGAGGCACCGAGTGTCAAAGCCAGTCATCATGCACGTTCCAACTCGGACTTCACAGAACAACCTGCACCACCATCCCCAACATCAACAGATGGTTGGGGAGATATCGATAATGGTATTGGCGAAGGTCATGATAGTGACAAAGATGGTTGGGATCTCGAACCTCTCGATGAGCCTAAACCTTCACCAGCTCTCGCAAACATTCAAGCAGCTCAAAAACAACCTGTGTCTCAGTCCTCTAGACCTGCAGGTACCAATCTTTATCTGAATCAGTTTGCCTCAAGTCATTCGGTTAAACTTCCCTTCATTCGTGTGGTTGTGTTAAAATTCCTTGCTCTTTATAGCTACAAGCTCAAAACCAAAGATAAGCACCATGAAAGCAGCTGCAAAAACTGAAGACGATGATTTGTGGGGATCTATAGCTGCTCCTCCACCTGCAACTACTTCAAGACCGTTGAACTTGAAGAAGTCAATAGAGTCTGATGATGAAGACCCCTGGGCTGCTATTGCGGCTCCACCACCAACCACCAGAGCGAAACCGTTATCGTCAGGCCGTGGCCGAGGAGCCAAACCTGCAGCTCCTAAACTAGGTGCCCAACGCATTAACCGAACCTCATCTGGAATGTGAAAAACACTAGAGGAAGAAGATAAACAGCATACAATGTACATTTTTTTGAAAGCATCTCCAGGTGACTCAAGAGTTTGAACCAATCAACCAACGAATTATTTGATTTGTAATATCATTCATTTTGAACTCCAAGAGTGTCTCTATTTTTACTCTACATTACCAGAAAGAATGTTTCCTATGAGTTTCTGAGAAGTAGAAGTGATGTAAAAACTCCATTGATTTGGAAATTATCCTTTAATTGGATTGGTCTCATATACCATGTTACTCTTCAACCTATACAATATATTGAAGATCTCAGCAGCCATTGTAGAGGACAAACCTCCTGAAAAGAAAACATGAGTTCTATTGCTAAGCTCAATCCAACTGCAACCAGGTTTTTTCTGCAAGCCTTTCTCCTTCATCTTACCCAACAATATTGCTGCTTCATCTTTAAATCCTGCTTCCATGTAAAGATTGATTAGCTGAACATAGTTACTGCCTCTTTCGGGTTCCATTCTCAACAACATTTCAGCAGACAATATCCCAAGTTTCACATTCTGATGAGTTCTTGAAGCAGATAAGAGGCAGAGCCATATGCTACTGTCTGGTTCAAAAGGCATTGCTTTTATAAAACTGTAAGCTTCTTTGAGTCGACCTGCACGTCCTAGAAGATCCACCATATTTGCATAATGCTCCATTTTTGGTTCAATTCCATAGTCTTGTTTCATAATCTCAAAAATGCTTTTGCCTTCCTGCACAAAGCCGGAATGATTGCAGGCTGAAATCAGAGACAGGAATGTCACATCATCAGGCGATTCTCCTACCTTCTTCATATCTTCAAAGAGACTTAATGCTCTGCGACAATCTCCATGTGATCCATAACCATATATCATTAGGTTCCAAGTGATCAGGCTTTTATGCTGCATTTTCCAGAAGATATTCTCTACATACTTCAAAAACCCGCACTTGATGTACATATCAATCAAAGAGTTTTTCATATGAGTATCCGAAGGAATGTTGAGTCTTAATGCATAACCATGTAGACTTTTCCCTTTAAGCAAGCTTGCAGTTGATGAAATTGCTACAAGGACACTTGTTATTGTTACTGAATCAGGGAAGACACTTCTGCTGAGCATCAGATTGAAAAGTTCTATCGATAGTTCTGGAAGATTATTTCGGTTGTAGCAAGATATCATTGAATTCCAGGCAACAATGTTGTCAGCTCTCATGCTAGTGAAAACTTTGAGAGCCATTTCTGGCAAGCCACACTTAGAATACAGATCAATAAGGGAGCTGCCAACAAAAACATTCAGCTCTAGTCCACTTTTAATTATGCCGCCATGAACCTGCAGGCCTAAATTGAGGGCCTCTAATCCGGCGCATGTGTTTATAACACTAGTCATGATATCAGAATCAGGTTTCAAGCTATCATCATCATCTTTCATGGCCCCGAAAACTTCTAGAGCATCTTTGAATTTCCCATTCTTGCTAAGTCCTGAGATCAGGGAACCCCACGCAACCATATCTTTCTCTTCCATTGATTTGAAGACTAAGTAAGCATCAGTATCACATCCACAGTTAGAGTATAGAGTGAGTAAAGCACTCTCTACTGTAGGCTTACTTTGTATCGGTCTCTTTAACAATTCTGCGTGGACTGATTTGCCATAGTCATACAATCCCAACATGCTGCAACAAGATATAACATTCGACAAGGTAAAAGAATCAGGCAAGATACTTTTCTGCCTCATGAATCCGAACAACTCCAAAGCATAGTACCCATGATCATTCTCTGCATAAGCAGCAACCATGGCGTTCCATATTTCAAGTCTTTTGTCGATAATGCAGCTGAAGACAGTTTCTGCCTTATCAATCATACCGCATTTTGAATACATTGACAGTAGAGCAGTACCAACATACGGGTCATTGTCAAGTCCCATCTTTACTACGTCGCAATGGATCTGCCTACCGAAACCAGAATTCTCACTACCACTACACGCACCAAGCGCTCCAGTAAATGAAGTGGAAACAAGCTTGACATTGTTATTCTTTGCAAGCCTGTACAACCCCAAGCTAGATTCATAGAGTCCACAATCAACAAACCCAATAATCATCACATTCCATAGTACAACATCCGATTTATCCTCCATCTCCACAAAAACGTGCCACGCATATGTTGATAAATTAAACTTGAAATACATATCAACTAAAGCAGTTTCCACGAAGGAATCACAAGCGAACGAATTCCTTAACATATATCCGTGAATCTGTTTTCCTTCTTCCCGCCTCAAGTTTCCTTCTTTACACAAAACACTTACAACAATGGATAACGAGAAAGCATCAGGTCTTACGGCCAACACCAACATTCGGCGAAAATGATCAATCCCTTCTTTAAATTTTCGAAATTTGAAATACCCATCAATTATAGAGTTCCAAACTGTAACATCCCGAGCATGGACTCCACTCTGGGACCAACCGTCGAACGCTTGGACGGCGTAATCTAAAGATCCACATTTTACATACATATTGACAAGTGAGGTTGCAATGAAAGGATCGTATTGCCAACCCAACACGATGACCGAAGCATGAATTGTTTTGCCATAAGCGAGATTTGCAAGAGAAGAGCAAGCTTTAAGAAGAGAAGGGAATGTGAAAACGGAAGCCCTCGAGGGAGAAGAACCTTCATGTTTGGTGTATAAATGCAGAGCTTGTAGATACTCTCCTTTCTGAATTAGTACTCTGATTGCAGAACTAACGGAAGTCGGCGACACGTGAGAGTCAGCTAAAGAAGAAATTGCATAACGAATGCAAACGTCGTGAAGCTTGAAACGCATCTCAGCATCGTCGTCGTGATCATGCGGTAGCTCACCGCAAAAATATATCTGGACTTGCGTGAAACCTCCGACTCAGTCTAAGCATTTCAAGACTTTCTGAATTATTACTTTTCTGGTTGATAGATTTAATACTCTTAACAAAACATGGTTAAAGTTCCAAACTTTTTAGATATATCAAAATTTTCGATGAACAAAAAAGCCGCTCATTCATTACAAAACTTATGCCATGGTTTGTGGTGGCTACATGGATTTGATCAAGTTTTTTGTGTACTTCTACTGCCCTTGCTATTCATCTTCTTTCTCTTCTTAGATTGTTGACCTTTTTGGCGTTCGTCTCTTTTCCTCTTCATTGTTTCCTTATGATGTGATTTTCCAACTAAAGACGGTTGCTCTCTCAGAGCAAAGCTTTTAGCGACATGACCCAAGTGAAGCTTCTTCACCACAAAAATGCTCTTTAGCTCTCCCTTGTGAGCTGCATATCCCCTAACCCAAGAAACAAATGCATTCTTCGCCAGGTTCTTCATCTTCGGCTGTGGATAAAATAAGCCACAAAACAAGGAGAGATTTTTATTATCAAAGGATAAATCAATCACAGTGAAAGAGAAAACATTGAAGAGAATCGTACCTCAGCGTAAGTAAAGGATTCAAGTGCTCTCTGGAGATTTATGATCCACGGATGCGATTCAAGAGATATGACCTTTTTGATCCGGGGCATATTGACATGTAGAGGAAATTTATCAAGTACTTTTAAAAGAGGGTACTCTGTAAGTGATGCACCATGTTTCTTAAGGTCTTTAAGATAGTCTATTTCAATCGGCTGCAGAAATAACAAGGCTTCTCCTTTTTCACCAATACGAGCTGTTCTACCCACTCTGCAACCATGAATCCCAAACACATAAGCTCAGTACATTCTAGGTATTACGTATTTAGTGTAAAAAGTTAAATGGTTTTTGTCATTCTAGAACTTACCTATGCACATACTCCGTAGCTTCCCCAGGACAGTCATATTGTATAATACATCTTACTTTTGGGAAATCCAAGCCTCTAGCAGCAACATCTGTACTTAGGAGAAGGGCCTGTTTCTCTGTTTTAAAGGTTGCAAATGCAGATCTTCTGTCATCCTGCTCCATACTCCCATGTAATCGAAAGGTTTTGCACTTAAGAAACAAATGTTTGGTCTCCTCATCTTCTGTCTCGGAATTTGGTGGCCACTGGAATGTACTCAGAAGTGAGTAATGAAAATCTACAGCACCACGTGTTGAAAAGAACACAACCACCTATAACAAAACAATTGCAGAAAATCTCAATTAACCAAGTTTTGAAAATAAACATATTGTTGTATAACAGGTGCTTCAGCTATGTTTGGCTTGAGATTTACCTTTTGAGAAGCTTCTCTCTCAAAAAGGTTCTTGAGAACAGAAAGAAGTGCCACGAGCCGTGCACCACATGGCACTGCATATGATAAGATATGTAACGCAAGTAGAAATGTCAAACAATTTAAAAAGATCTGAGTGAAAATAAATGGACCTCTAACATATTTTTGGACTAGCTGCGATGGTATTCCGTAGTCCTCAGACGTAGGGTTTACGGATTTGTTTACATGAATTATCATATCATCTGCATCATCTGCATCAGAGTCGGGAGTGGCAGACGACACTAGTGGTAGTTTTGGTTGCAATTGGCTGTTGTCAAGACCAATCATTACCGGATCATCCAGACTAAGTTTTGCAAGGTGGTTAACTTTATCATTCAATGTTGCTGACAATAACAAGTTCTGCTTCTGAACACCTTTAAGAACAATATCATCTGTTTCTCCTTCCTCGTTTTGACCTGAACCTAGAAGCTTAATTATCTGTTCTATCTCCTTCCCATAACCTAGTTCAAGAATGCTGCCAAATTTCAAAGGAATTACTAAATTAAGAAAATAAGAAAGTACAGTGTCAAGGAGGAGATCAACTTTCAGGGTACATCAATTATACCAATCAGCTTCATCAAAGATGACGCAACGCAAATTTCTATGCACGAATGAAGCTGTGTTCTTCAAATGGTCAAGAAGGCGTCCTGGGGTTGCAATTAGAATCGATATCCCTGAAACAATACAAAACGATCATCTTGCTTCTCAATAATGCAAGAAAGAAGCAATAGAAATGAATATGTAACATCGAAAAACAAATCGCACCTTTTCTTAACCTAGCCTTTTCTTTAGCCTTTTTCTCTCCACCCATCACATAACCAGGGACAATCCAGTGGAACCGATGCAACAGCTTCTCCAAGGTTTCATACACCTGAAGGCATAGTTCCCGTGTTGGTACAATCACCAAAGCTACAAAAATACAAAGTCCAAGAACCAAAATCATCATTAAAACCTCCCAAGGAATATTAAATTGCAGCTAGAGAATGAGCACATACCAAAAGTTCCATGAGAACGATCAACCTTGGGAGAATGACCCTGCAAGTGGTGGATGATTGGTGCCAAATAAGCTATTGTTTTTCCAGTACCGGTTGCAGCATTAACAAGTCTATATATTTAAGTTAAGGGAAGCTAAAGTAACTACAAAATTCATCATAATTCACACAAAAGACAAGAAATTTATAGAAAAAGGATACACATCTCGACCGGAGAGAATGACTGGAATTGATTGAGCTTGTACAAGCGTAGGAGCCTCAAAACCCATCCTTTCTGCATAAATTCACACGAAAAAAAAAAATCAACATGAAAAGCTCACCAAACATAAACAGAGGACTTAATATAGGCAGAGGCAAAGATAAATGACCTTGGAGCTGGTCAGAAAGTTTGGCATCTAAGCCAAGGGAAGAGAAGGAACAAGATGCAAACAAAGCACTCTTCGCTTTGTTTCCATCTTTAAATTCTTGCTTTGTCACTCTCGCCGGTTGTTGGGGTTTTTTCATCATCTTTTTCTTCGACAAAACAAACAAGTTCGCTGCTTCTTTCCCTCCGTCTTCGAGAACTCAACGACGACACCGCAAGTGCCAGAAGGGTTTTACCTTCTAATACGATGCCGTTTATGTTTGGGCCTCTCAACTATAAAAGCCCATAATAATGGGAGGGATCGTATCTGTTCTTAAATTAACTTTTTATACGGTTAACTTTGGGTTAAACCGGTTTGCTGTGTCCGAATTAAAAGAGAACACATTTAACAAGATACTGAAACATCATTTCTATAGATGTCGGAAAAAACTTTACATTGATGTTGTAAACATTTATGAACAATTCACATTCGTGAGATTCAGGCCTAAAATTGTTTACAAAACTCACTTTCGAGTTATATCTCTGTCATTAGCAATTTCTAAACGAATGCAAAGCTTTTGCCGCCTTAAAGCCATCTCTCTTTTTTTTTTTGGTCAGAAGCCATCTCTTTTAATATGTATATCTTCACAACGATTTTTCCATCTCATACTTCTTCAATCTGCAAAACCAGAAATTAGTCGAATCAAAAACAGAAAACTAGCCGAGTCAAAATGGGAATCTAGGAAGCCTAGAATCAACCTGAGGAAGGTTCATGAGCTCAAGAACAGCTTTAGTTGGGGTCAGTTCATTATCTATTATCTTAGCTACGGCTGTCAGAACCGGCAGCTTCACATTGTATTTCTGTGCTAATGCTATGACTGCCCCGGCAGTTGCTACACCTTCTGCAACCTGCGCAGCAAATATTATTTGTTTTATTGGTTTCAGATTAAACCAATCTAGTTTCACCATAAGACAAGCGACCCCAATGACAAACACACCTGATTCATGGAACTTAGTATGTCATCTAGTGTCTCCCCTGACCCTAACCTGACTCCAACTGTTCGGTTTCTTGAAAGGTTTACAAAACACGTGAGCATTATATCCCCAGTTCCTGATAAACCAGTTATGGTTGTTGGCTTTGCACCCATCTTCATACAAACAAGAGGAAAACCCCAGAATATGACACAGGCTTTAGTAATCATTGTGAATTTCTTGGGTAAAAACCAGTTTCTATTAAGCCATTATTGACATATATTCAATTAACTACCTTTGTGGCTAACCATCTTATCTCTGAACAACCTTGTGATACAAGAGCTGCCATAGAGTTGTTACCAAGATTCAATCCATCAACAATTCCTGCAGCTATTGCTAGAACATTCTTCAGGGCACCGGCAATTTCCACGCCTGTAACATCACTGAAATGATCAGAGGTTACAAGCTGTGTGCAGAAAACTACCTCGAAGTTTTAAGAAGTCAACCATTAGAGCTCAGCCACTAACACCACACATACACAAAACATAAATAAACTATCAAGCAGGTCTACAAGTGATTTAATTACAGCCCAGCAGGGAAATGCATTTAGAAATCATTTAACTTAACGGAGTCTGGTTTTAAAATAATGTACCAAGAAGTATTTATTCTTAAGTAACTAGAAGCCAGAAGCTGCTGAACCGCATTGGCCAATTTCTTATCTTTCGAGGCAACCACCATTGCTGCAAGCAAAGCAAAAAAAATAAAAAACATTTCACAACATTCAGCTTTAGAAAACAATTATATGCTATTTGAATTAGACCAAAGAAAAAAATGTGAATCAAACCAGTGGGTAGATTGTTCATCAGCTCCAGAGCAAATGACGGGCCAGAAAGGGCAACAAAAGGTTGCCGGGGATTCTTAAGCGCAATAGGAATGATTTCAGACATCATATTAAGAGTATTGAGCTCCAGACCTTTGCTAAGAGATATAAAAGGCAATCCTGGATCGACATACTCAGAAATTCCCTCTAGAAACGAAGAGCTGAACTGCAACAACAACCCATATTAATCAGCAGGAAATAGAAGCAAATTAACCAAAACACATAAAACTAAAGATCAATGTGCTTAAACCTGGACAGGCACAGCATGGAGGCAGTAGTCAGCATCAAGCAATGCAGCTTTCGCATCAGTGGTGGCAATCACATTTGCAGGTAGCTTATGCTCAGGAAAGTACTTACTAGTAACAAAATCAACATCGTCATTGCGAAGTTCTCAAGCATTATAAATTGTATTATTTGAATAAAATCAATGCTTTAAAGTACCAATTATGATGGTTCTTGTTGATAGAATGACAAACAAAAGAGTCCCGCACAAGCATATTGACCTCCAATCCCTCTTTTCTTCTAGCTACATGCGCAGCCATAGCTGTACCAAACGAACCTCCACCAAGAACAACAACCTAAAAGATACCAAATGTTTTCAAATTCTTTAAACGCAAACGAAATTAAGAAAGAGGCTGAAGATAATAAAACCTTGCGAGTGCGCTCAAGAACATCAGTTTTGGCTTTAGCGCGCCAAGAGCGAGACCATCGAACCAACTTTTCCCAAGCAATACGAACCACTTTGCGCTGGTCCCGGTTTGGATTGATGATATCAGGACTGCCAGTGATGGAGTCAGCTTCAGGAACGTTTGGGGAAGAAACGCAACGGACAAGAACAGCGTTATGTTTAAGCAGCGGAAGATGCTTTCCGGAGAAATGGAGGTCTAAGCATGCAGGTTGTACCGAAGCCGCCATTTTTGGTGAGACTTGGAGAAGACCCAACCAATCAGAAAGATTGCGAGCGAGCGAGAGAGAAGAGAGAGTGAACAGAAAGCATTCGGTTCATCTTTTGCAGTTATTCTTGGCCCATAATATTATCTTATTTGGGCCTTTATCTTATTTGGGCCAGAAAGAGGGTCCTAATCTAATTTGTGTGCTAGTATTGATGTTGTGGATAAGAATTGATTGGTTAAACAAGATTGGTTTAGTGCGTTGACTTGAACATCTCAACTACACTCAAATTAAAATTTTCGAAACAAGTTAGGTCAGATTTTGGTGAACATTGAATTCCGGATATCATTATCCAAATTGGATGCGTATCAACCTCAATCAGCTCCGCTAATTTCCCACCGTTTTCAAACATAGTTAAAACTTTTTTGAATGTATTTTTGTCTAATAGTTGTATGTGTAATCGACAAAACTCAATTTATAGTCAATCTTCCAAGCTCCTAACAAAATCATACAGGACAATCACGCCAATCTAAAGTCAAATTTAGGTAGAAAGATCAATACTCAACCATTTGACCAAATATACTTTCCATCATATTATCAGAATCCGACTATAAATAATTGCATAGAATTCATAATGTAAAATTTAATTTTTGCTCTTGTTTATCAACAGAAATCGTGGGATACATATAGAATTCAGAAAAGACATAAGAAAATTACGTCATGCACATAAGCATAAATCAAACATTCTTGGAAGTACGGTCCGATCTAGGGTAAATTGATTTGAAACCAATAAAAGGACACGTGTCGTGATGTTGAAAGCATCCAACGAAGACGTACAAGACTCTCCGAAGGATATTCTCGAATGAGGACACATTATCTTCTCTGCATTTTGACTTTCAATTTCTTTCTTTTCTCTCGGAGAAGAAACAGATCATCATCTTCTCTTACCCCTTAATAAGGCCAATAATTTCATGGCCTTTTGATAAGATTCCTGTGAATATTTCTGAGGTAAGTAAAAAAAGAAGAACAAGATTGTTCCTTTTTATGAGCCTCATCTTGAGATTCTTTGATTTCATTTGTTTTCTCGTTTTTTCTCGTTTGATTGTCTTGTTCCAATCTTAACCATTTTTAGGATTCTTATTCTTCTTTGGACGCAGAAACGATGTCAATTCTCTGCAACAATGGCAGAAAAAAGAGAGAAGAGAAGAAGAAAAGAGAAAGAAACAACGAAAGAAGAGAATCATCGATGTTGTCATTGTTGTGTATGGACTCCATTTCCACTCATTAAGAGATGTTTTTTTCTCTCTTGTTATCCATTTATTCGTTGTTTAGGGTTAGAAGAAAGAAGACATCTTCATCATCACCACAACCATTTTCTATGATTCTCTCTTGTAACCATAAGATTGAAATTACTGTGTAGGCAATTTGAAAAACATATCTTGATTTCTCAAAAATCATGTATTAAAATTATAATCAAATAAGGAATCAAGATTTCATAGTTAGGGCTACATTGAATCTCTCATGGTTAGCTAGCTTCTGCAATTCATGAGATGACATTTAAGTTTCTCAACATCTGATAGTTTCAGAGGCTTCTGCATAAACATTTGAGCTCCACTTGCTAAACATCTAAACACCAAAAAAAAACAGAACATAAGATTGAATCTTACTTCCATAGCAAGAAACACAGGAAACAAAGTCTTATATCAAATCTCATTTTGTTCTTACTTGTTGATACGAGTAGGAATATTCTCTGAAGACATTATCACAACAGGTACCTCTTTCAGATTCGATGACTCCTGCTACAAAACACAGAATGAGGATTTTTCTCTTTAGATTGAATCAAACAGACAAAAGTCTCTTGATTTTGGCTATAAGAAGTTGTCATATATTGTTTACCTTCACTTTCTTAAGTAGCTCGAAACCTGTCATTCCCGGCATACAGTAATCTGTGATGATTAGATTCACCTTCAAATCCTGCAGAAATCGATATATTATGAGTTCTGAGGATTATCCATAGATCTCCAAGAGTAATAAATATTGCTTACATTGTTGGTTAATGAATCAATAGGCTGATTTTGCTCTCCCAAACCTAAATACTCCAATGCTCTAATTGCATTTTCTGCTGTTGTGACTGCAATTATCAAATCACTTTCTCAGAGAAAAGAAGACAAAAAGTTAAGAATGTAATTTGATCAGAGATATTGATGAAACCTTTGCAAGATGAGATCTTAAGCAACTTCTCAACAAGTTTACGGTCAATAAGATTATCATCTACTGCTAAAACATGAAGCTCTTCAGCATGAGCAACCTCCATTAACGACGAGCAAGAACCACTATTCATCTCCTTTGTTCCTTAACTTTCAAGCTACTCAGAAACAAAACAACTTAATATAAACACATTCCAAACATTGCTATTAAATTGTCCACAACCTCCAATGAGAAAAGACAAATGTATATGAAGAAGAAAGTGACAGACCTAGAAGAGTATAAGTACATGAATCATGTGAAGCTGGTGATGATATCTATGATGGTTTCTTTGATTCTGGTAGGTAAAGAATTTCTATATATTATAATAAAAAATAAAGAAAAACAGAGCATGAGGAAGAGATTGCATCAAAGAATATCACGGATTTTTCGTGATCTTATTTTTAGGATTTTCAGTTTCATTACCAGTCATTATACATATAAAGTTTTCATACTCTTTGTCTTTTTGTATTGAGTTACTTGTTAGGATATGTTCTTCAAATCGTGTGGGGTTTTATTTTCTTCTTCCGGACCACTTTTAATTAATTAAAAAATCTACAAAATTGTAGATTCATAGAACTAGAAGAGATTTATTCGGTAATAATCTCCTATAATATATCAAAAACTGATTTGATATGATTTGGAATCAACTAATAAAAGCCAAAAAAAAACTAAAAAGATATATTTTATTTTCAGACAAAAGTAAAAAGATTTTGTTTGGTTTAATATTAGAAAGAATTTGTGTTTTGCTATGGATGACTGATTCTTTGAGAAACTGAATAAAGAAATATATATGTCAGTGACAGTCGTACGGATCTTCGTAGGATCTTACATAATACATAATATAACTTTTTATTATAATTTTCCATTTTTTTATTATTATTTGGGCTCGAATCTGTTGGAATAAATGATAAGAGAAAATGTAATAATCATTTTTTGGTCACAAATGGACCACCAATCTTTTCTAGAGATCCTCATGGACCATGTCTAAGATTCTTTATCTTCTTTTCCTTTAAAGATTATCGAAAAATGACAAAAAAGAAAGAAAGATTGATTTATATATTTGATGTAATGCAAGTTAATATTGAATATTTGATACCCATTTTTCATGGTTTATTTAGATAAATAAATTTTAAAAACAAATAATGTGAAGGTCAAGACTTTCAGTCATGATTTTTGTTCAGTTTCAGTTCAAATTATTTTGTTTTCTTCTTTCGATTGGGTTTTTCAATTAAAGTTCAGAAAGGAAAAGTGCGTCAAAACGGTTAAATAAGAACTGAGTTTGTGATTATATAAAAAAAGATGTCTTTTGTTTAACAAGCTGAGTTTGTGAATATCAAAGAAAAATGGTGGAGAAGAGAAGTATCAAGTCTATTACTTAATGGTAGCCTTGGGAATGCTTGAGGTACAAGGTCCAGCTGAGGTCATGAATGGTATGCCTTTGAATGTGGCTACGCCATTGTCATCAGTGTAGAGATTCTGCAAATGTGTTTGATTTACCAATGTTCCCGTGAGATTGAATGTTATGTAGAATGCATACACATAACCCGCATGTTTGGTTTGTTTACAGTTTGAAACCTACAAAATAGCATCAAAGCACATACCGGTGTTATCTTGTCTAGTTGCTTCTTTTTCGGGTTCAGTACATCTTCTGGCTTTCCTTCGATCCTAGATGATCAATACGAAGAAACAGTTATTGACTTTGCGATGAATAAGATAGGTCAAAATGCAACGATCATATGATTTGAATGGCAACAGGGCAAACATTTATCCAAAGCAATTAAAAAGTTTGATTATACGTTGGTAATATTCTATACCCTGAAAACGAAACACGTTCTCCTGGCTTCGCTCCAGCAGGTGGAAGCAACGGCTCTACCACCGAGTGATCTTCATTTGAAGCACAAAGAACCTGTAGCAAAAGAACCGACAACACAAAAGAAGAGCAAATGTGAGAGTTTCTCAATATATTTATTGATCGTGAATGAGCTAGAGTGATGTAGAAAGAAGAAAGTATTGTATTACCAGTCCTTCTGACATTACATCTCGTAGCTTTCCAGGTTTGACATTTGTAATAAGCGCAACTAGGCGGTTCTTCATCACCAGAATGCAACATTTGAGAAACCATAGGTAAAGTAAGCTTGATATATTGAAACTCCACAATTATATGGATTGATAAACCAAGATGCCAACAGACATATATTCTTTTATTTGTTTGTAAATTAAGACATCACTAACCGATAGATCTTCGGGATTGCAGAACTTTGCTAAGCCACTAACTACTTGCCTCACTTTACCTTCTCCCACATCTATTTCTTCCACCAGCAAACTGCATTGTTAATAAATAAGACAAGTGACAAGTCTCTTACTATATTGGCAGATTTTAAAAATGGAAGCTTTTCACAGTGTCCTGAGATTGAAATGTTTTGACACTAACCTATCAGCTGATGGGTGCTTCCATGCTTTTCTAATTAGACCGACCTGAATATTAAGTAAACTCACACTAAGCTCTGTATCTTTGTTAGCTGGTTCGGTTTCAGCAGGTTTCTTCTTTTCTTTTTTGGCGTCCTTCTCTTTGGTAGCCTTTTTCTTTGGTTCCTACACAAAAAGAAAGAGCGAGAAACCATCAGATTCCTTTAATATAAACAGAGTTGCATTCAAATAAATCACACTTGAAAGTTAATAACAGTACCTCAGTGTCAGCTTTCTTTGTGCTCGGCTGTGCTACTGGCTTGTCAGCAGGCTTTACACCTTCTGCACCTTTTTTTGTATTAGAATTTGCTTCTACCTTAGTCAAACTTTTTGATACCTGTATTTAGAATAAATGAAAACATCAGAAAACCATTGGTTCATCGCGTTTGAAAGGAGAGGAAGACGTGTCATATATATGGAATGATGAAGTAAAGTATTATATATTCTGAAACTTAGGAATTGGGTATGGAAAAGATGTTCACCTCGAAGTCAAACACTGGTAACTTCACAGGAATTGGTCCAAATAATGTTGACAATTCTTTTTTACTCTGTGAATAATAATGAGCAGCATTTAGAAGTAGAGGAGAATCAAAAGCAAATTAAATGTGAGAGGTTGATGTTGAGTGCAAATACTGCAATATCACTAGCTTAACAGAGTACTTTAGTGCAATCAAGTAATGTAGATTTTATGATGTTGAACCTACCTGGATGTAATCCGCCCATCTTATGACATGTGGTACTTTCTCCTTGTCTGAATCTGAGAGGCCAAGCTGGGAACAGCAAGTCAAACAGATATCAGTTAGTACTTAAGGTCCGACTTTGGTCAACAGTTTAGTTCAGTATCTTTAACAAGAAAACTAACAGTACTTATACAGGTACCATAACATAAGTACACTACGGAATTAACAGAAGAAGTACCACAGAAGAATGCAAAGCTGAAAACACAGCAACATCAGCGGCTGATGGCGTCAATCCATTTCCCAAGAGCACAGACTTGGAAGCTAACTCTACATTCAACTTTTCAAGAGCTGCAAAGCAATCCTTTGAATATGCAGGGAAAGTTTCAGCAAATTCCAGCCACTTTAAAACCTGCAATAGGTAAAACATTTGAAAAGATGAAGCATCATGCTAAAGAAAGCCAATGAGTACCCATAAATTATCACCACA
Source organism: Lepidium didymum (assembly GCA_963920545.1). Lineage (NCBI taxonomy): Eukaryota > Viridiplantae > Streptophyta > Magnoliopsida > Brassicales > Brassicaceae > Lepidium > Lepidium didymum. The sequence goes on from OY986991.1 coordinate 3,218,902, forward strand.
CAGAAAGCCATTGCATCGCATCTCAAAAAAACTAATCTTACTTTCTCAAATTGTGGTAGCAACGATAAGGGAATTCAAGAATTGCTATTTCGAGTTCATCAGGAACCCAACTCAGGAGAGTACAACTTACATCATTGTTCTGTGCAGACACTTCTTTTCCAGATGACTTCAAAACATTAGAATACAGCGTCTTGACATCATTCTCACCAGCATTATCCAGAAAAGGTTTCTAAACAAATTTGAATAACATTAATTTCAGAACCAAAACCGTAAGTTAACTTTCGCTTTAGGAAAAAATGAAAAAATGTATAGTACTCGAGTACCAACAAATACCATGCAAACCCATTTCTAACAAAACCATCATAGGCCAATTTCTAAAGTTTCTTCCTTTTGCATAACCAGCTTGAAGCATAAGCATAACTGATAACACTGAGAAAAAACCCTTAATATGGAACACAATCTTTATTACTGAATTCAGTACTCAAATGATTCAGTACTCAGATGCTTATTTCCAACTATCTAATTCAAAATATGATCATAAACATAAGCTACTAATAAAGACCTCAAAAAAAATCTACAAAAAAAAAGGTGAAGCTTCTGAGATTGCATCTTCTTCACTTACAGGGTCCACGGAAAAGTGTTTGCAGAGAGCTAAAACGATCGTCTGCTTCGTCTTCGAATCCATTTTCAACTTCTTCTCTTGGGAAAACCTTTTTGTTTTCTCCTCTTGGGGATCTTCGCTGAAGGAAGACACGGTGCAATTTCACTGATAGGGTTTTTGCTTGAAATAACGGTCTTAACGGACTTCCAACTAACGGCGTTACCTCCATCTTTAATGGACCTGGAAATATGATCAGCCCATTAACTTTCTCATATTATGGGCTTTACCACTGAATAATAAACTACAATTTATAAAATAAATAAGAAATATTTATTTCCTCAAAATTCTCCAAAGCCCTAGTGTCGTCTTCTACGACGGCAGATTCGTGGAAGCAGATTTCGATTGATTCCGGAGGCCGCGTAAGGTTTCAATTCAGCCGTCGAGGCGGTTACTGGCTGCCCTCCGGAGATAATGGCAAACAGAACAGATCCGTTAGCGAAGAATATTAGAGGCACGAATCCGCAGAATCTGGTGGAGAAAATCGTGCGGACGAAAATATATCAGCATACGTTTTGGAAGGAGCAGTGCTTTGGTCTCACGGCAGAGACGTTGGTTGACAAGGCTATGGAGCTCGACCACCTTGGTGGAACCTTCGGTGGTAACCGCAAACCTACTCCATTCCTTTGTCTCATATTGAAGATGCTACAAATCCAGCCTGAGAAAGAAATTGTCGTCGAATTTATAAAAAACGATGATTACAAGTATGATTTCTGACCGTTGCTTCTTTTTCATTTGAATACTACGTACAATTAGACTTCTTTTAGTTGTTTTTTAAGTATACGTGTATTCAGAGTATCCCAAATTTGGGTATGTGTCTTTGAAGTGTTGGTGTGATTATCTCAGAAGCCTTAGATTATGTTCGCCTTAGGCTAATAAAAATTGATTGCTTTGCTATGAACGTTAATTACTAAGAAAATCTACTCTGTTGGCTTATGCAGATATGTTCGTATACTGGGTGCGTTTTATCTCCGTCTCACTGGGACTGACGTTGATGTCTATCGCTACCTCGAACCGCTTTACAATGACTACCGAAAAGTGAGGCAAAAGCTACCTGATGGGAGTAAGTATCACTTTCGTTGAGTGGGTCCTTTATTTTAACTTAAACTGTTCCCTAACTAGTTTGATTCTTTGGTTGGAATAGGATTTTCCTTGACACATGTGGACGAAGTCATTGAAGAACTTTTAACCAAGGATTATTCATGCGATATTGCAATACCACGCTTGAAGAAAAGGTTTGTACTTTTGCATTTGGTTATAGCACAATTTTGATCTTTGGTTTCTGCTGTATTATATGATGATTTTTTCACTGTGATGATAGGTGGACGCTTGAACAGAATGGTATATTAGAGCCAAGGAAAAGTGTTTTGGAAGATGACTTTGAAGAAGAGGAAGAAAAGGAGGAGAATGAAGGGATTGCTGATGGATCTGAAGATGAGAAGGTTACTGCTCTCGCTCTGCAATAATTTGTATATATTTTGTTTTCTGTTTCAATTTAGCAGCTCTGTGTTGATACCATCTTCTTTCTCCTTTACAGGATCATCACCGTAAGAGTCCTGAAAGAGAAAGAGACAGAGACTATAGACGTGACAGCCATAGACACAGGTATCTGAATATGTGCCCTTTGCTAGATACATTTTGTTTCTCTTGTGTATCTCTAGAAATGCCTTTGTAGGCTTTTTGGTTGCATATGATTGCGGATGCTGTTCCGTTTGGCTGATGCTCATGCATCATGTTAAGCATTCAATCTTATGAATGTTGGTATCCCCTGTGGCATCTCAAGCCATCAGAGGCTACATTCAGCTTCCGAAATTGAAAATTATGGAGATCCTACAGGTCTTACTGTACTGACAGTGTACAGTGAGAAGTATTATGGATCAACAGTCTTACAGTAGCTTTACCCTGATAATTAGTCATTGCTCTATTATGGAAAATATCTTGTTCCATGTTTTTAGCTCAATCGGTGTCACTATGATTGATGTTGAGACCTTATTTCACTGTTTTCATGAATATTATTTGACCATTGTTTGGTGGTTGGCAGGGATCGTGATTATGATAGAGATTATGATATGGACCGAGACTATGACAGAGAACGTGGTCGTGGTCGAGACCGCGACAGGGAGAGAGACAAAGATCACTATAGAGACCGAGATAGGGATAGAGACAGAGACAGGGACAGGGACAGGGACAGGGAACGAGGCAGAGATAGAGAACGAGATAGAAGAGACAGGGCAAGGCGTAGAAGTAGAAGCAGGAGTAGGGAACGGAAGAGACACCAAACTGATGATGTCCGGGATCGGGATGAACCAAAGAAGAAGAAGGAAAAGAAGGAGAAGATGAGGGAAGATGGAACTGATCATCCAGATCCCGAAATTGCAGAAGCTAATAGACTGAGAGCATCACTTGGATTAAAACCTTTAAAGTAAGCAGCTGCAGAAGGAGAAGAAGAAGACTGTGAACTGTGTAGTGAGAACTTCCTATCAAACAGGAACTTGGTTCATTTCTTCAGCTTAACTGTTTACTACATTGATCGTACTACTCGGTTTTCGAGTTATCTGATTCCTTTGTGAGCAATTAGAGTATCTTTAATTACTGTAAAACAAAATGGAGAATCTCAAATGACAGGTGTTGTATGTTCTAAACCGGATACGAATAGTGCAGAAGAATTTTCTGAGTTTCGGTTATGTTTGTAAACCGGTATGTGGGGAAGCTGACGCGGCAATATCACTTATGAGTCCAAGTGGACATGAAGTCTCATAGGACCCACAAAAGTTTTCCATATAAATGATTGGGTTTTATAATCATTAACCATGACGACGCGCGTGCTTTCTCAAGTCTCACGACCTTCATTTTAATTTGTATCTCTGTGTGCTTCCTCCGTGTAAATTGATCGCCTTCTAAATCTTCCGGCGGAAAAAGCAAATGTCAATTAACGAGAGTATTGATCCTCGGTTCCTATTCCATGTAGAAGATGAATCTTTACGGTTCCGTATTGGAGAGCCCGTTCTCAGGAGCCGGGAGCTCGAAGGCGATCGCCGTTTCAGAATTTCTGGAATCCGGCAAGGTCACGGAGGAGATAGACTTCCAAAGGATAAAACCAGGTATTCTGGTGGAGATGATGACGAGAATGATGTTTCTGCTGGAAGACGTGGTTCTCTAATTCAACCTGGTATTGATTCTAGAAATAAATGTGATTCTGCAACTGTAGAAACCAACAGAGAAAGCAAAAGTCCAGGTATAAAAACTGTATAGTAGTTCAAAAGTTCTTATCTTTCATTCTTCTCTTGCAACTAGTGAAAGACTGTGACTGTTGAAGCTCTCAGTAACGGCTCGAATCCATTGCTAATTCGTGGTTTTACTCAGGTTCAGTTGGTTGGGAACTGGTTGTAAGAGAAGGTGAGGAAGGGAAATCATCGAATGATCGCCATGACATGGAGTATAAGGTCATGATCACTAATCCAAATGGTGACGTATCAAATTCCCACAATAATACGCAGTCAAAACGAGATTTTGCTTCTGTGGAGAAAGAGAGAGTCGTCAGTGTCAGCTCTTGGGAGTCTCTCAAAGCCATCCTCTCTGATCCCGTGACGTAAGTATCGGCTCTGGCTGTGAATCGATATGTGTTTGTTTTTTGAAATCTGAGTCCAATGCAATGCACGTCAATGATTATTGTGGTGTGCTGAAAATATATATCTTTCCGATTGTTAATTGCAAATACGTGCATGTTGTATAAAGGTTAGATCATGTTAACAGTTACAGAGATGATTTTTGTGTGTGTGATACTTTAATTTGGATAGCGGAGCCTTAATGAACGATGCTACGATATTGCCTTGTGGACATTCTTTTGGAGCCGGGGGGTTAAAAGAAGTTAAAAGAATGGTAAATGATTCTTATCCAATCCGTTTGAGATCTTTTCTTTTTCTTACATATGTGAATCTTAGTAATCTGAGTTTTGATTTTTTGACCATTTTTGTTGTCAGAAAGCATGTTTCACATGTTCCCAACCTACTTCAGAAGGATCAGAAAAGCCAAATCTGTGTGAGTTTTAACGACATTGCTAGTTTCAGTAAAGGACTCGATTCTTTTTCCTGATCAAGTTTATAGACTTGTTCAGCTCTCAGAATTGTAGTTCGTGCTTTCCGCCAAGAAGAAGAGTCAGATTATATTCACTCTCTGAAGCGAAGGAGAGAAAGGTCGGATCAGGTTTGTTTCCTTGATACATATAAATCATACAAGCTTTCATTCACCATGAAAAAGAGATAAAAAAAAAAAGATACGCAGAGTTTCTGTCTTATAAATCTGCAGCAGAAGAGAGGTTTTTGTGTTCCAAACATCACAGAGACACCAAAGAGTAGCCGAGGAATACAGTTTCCTTTCTCAATTGGAGATCATATTATCATAGAGGTCTGAGATTTTCCACCATACCAGGTTTACTTATCACAATCTAGATATTACTACATTCATGTTTTGACAAACAAAAAGTTCCCTATTGCTTAGGGAAACAAAAGGACGCCTCCAAGGTTTGTGGGACGCAAGGCTGTTATAATGACACAGTGCTTAAATGGATGGTTAAGTCCTTTTGCTCTCACTGTTCCTAGCACTCATTTCATCCATAAGATCCTTAAGCTCAGTTAACAAATTGATTTTCTACCTTTCAGGTACGTTGTGAAGACAGTAGACAATTCAGAGTCTATTAAGTTACAACATTGCTCACTTGCCAAGATTTCGGACAATTTGCCTGCAAAGGTAACTGTAGCTGAAATGGCACCTTCATGGCTCTAACTCATAGAAAGCAAATTCCAGTGGCTGGAGAAATCAGCATCTTTTTCGTTCAGGAGAAATGAGATATCACATTTCATTATGTAGTACAGGAACGAGATAACAATTCTCTATGTATTAAGTTCAGTGTTTCATATTCATACATTGAAACATTGCTCTCCTGCTATAACAGCCGTGTATTGAAGCAAATGCCAACTCTGTAGCATTGATAACAAAAAGGTCGCTCCTACTGTTACATACACGAATGACGAAACCATCAATCGCCTATTATTTACACTGATGATAATAACTATTAAAAGTGATAACACAAACAAAAATAATTAAGAACTTGTAGGCGGTGGCTTCATCATTGACAGAAGAAAACTGCAGGTTGAAAAAATTGAAGCTGCAGCAGCCTGAACCGCCATACTTGTCTCCTGATTTCCATCTTTTCCAAAACTGTAAACATATTGTATAGCAAGAAATTTGGTCAAAATTAGTTTGTTCTATGATTCTACAATGTTACTTGGTCTAAATTCTTCACCTTGAATCTGATGATTGGGAACTGAAAGGCGAGTACTCGTCCATTTGTCTTAGACCTTCGTTGCATCGTGTCTGCATTTCCTTCACTTGGTTTAATGAACTTTCCTGCAAATATTATAATCCATAGTATCGTTACATTAAAATATCACCTCGAGCTTCAAAACTCTTGACTATAATCATTCTGACTTGAAGGCAGTGGATAAGCACGCACCAAATCTCTCTCTTCATCAAAAAGAGCTTTTCTAATCTGATCAAATTTTGCGGACCACCTTTCCTGATGCGTCTCTGTAACTGCTTGAACAGAGGAAGCATCACCAAAGGTATTGGTATGCATCATCTGAATAGCTTTTTCTTGGTTAGAAGAAGATTCTCTTGAAGAGGCGAGAAGTGGTAACTCGGTAGTCAAAATATTTTGAACTCTATTTCTACTATCCTGCACAGCTGCAACAACAGCATAAGATCTCACTTAGATCACAAAAACTCAATTAACCCAAGAAGCTTCTCTGAGCTATCTATCTAAATCAGTAGATGCGCACCTGAAAGCCGTCCGCTGAGGTCCTGGTGAAGAAATTCCAACCATTGAGAAGCTACGGTAGCAGCTAAAAAGCAAAGAAACATTTTCCTTTTAAGGATTTCTTTCCCTTTCCACTTCTGCATATGAGTTAATCATCATGCACAAAAATAAAGAATACCTAACATTTTTGCCAGTTGCTAGACTTACACTTAAGCAGTAAACCTAAGCCGTCTATCCACAAAGTTTTCAATTTTAGCCATAGGACTTAACCACTTTACTTCAAACTTATTTACCACTTTACTTGAGACTTATTTAGAAGATAGATGAAAATTTTCACTCAAGGGGATCTAAAACATGATAGAAGGCACTGACCTTCAAAAGCAAGAGACGTGGCTTCTGGGTTTGTAATGGAATTCACATGATCAGATATCCTGGTAGATGGTAACTTAAAGGCTAATGCCCTATCTTCTCTAATTGACTCTGAAATTCAAGGGTAAACAGAGTGATCAAACGTTGATTGTAAAAGTTTAGTTTGCGGTCTGAATTGGCTAGCATGACATCTTAACGAGTAAATGAGAACGATAGATACCTCTTACATTCAAATTGTCATGTCTTTCCCCCAAGGTAGCATCATCATTAGCACTTCGAATGAGAGCTTCAATGATTGAGCAGACCTGTTTCTTGGTCCTGACATGATTAATGATTCCTGGGTTCAATTCCGTCAGCAACCCACTAGGAGCGGTTATATTTGAGAACCTATCTATCTGTTGCTGTTCCCTTCTAGGGACCTCGGTTCTCTTTTTGAGAGAATCGCCTCTTCGCCTATTCTTTTGTTGCTTTTGTGCAGGTATTTCAACAGGTGCACTCACTACTGCAGAACTCGGTGCTGCTACTCCACCCAAAGGGCCTGAAAGAAAACCATTCCGCTTCATTTCCATCCATCGCCGCATTGAATCTGACTCACCCAATGAACCTGCTGCATTACTACATATCTGAAAAGGGCCTACTTTTTCGCCAACGGGACTTGAAAGCGAAGGGTCTGCTGCTCCACGTGGACTTTCAACAGATTCAGAAGCCTCTTTTGGTTTCAAGAGGTTTCTATTCTTTGAAACGCCATCAATATGTCCTCCTCTTGACTCAGAGTTACTATCATATTTTACAGTATCATCTGTAGATATTGAGTTGGCCTTAGGCAAGCATGTGCTGTTCTCCACAACTACGGAAGGTTTTATTTCTTTAGCCAAAACATCCATTTCTCTAACTACACTTCCTAAACCTTCAGCATCAGGAGCCACAATTTCAGATACTTTCGACTTCTGTTCACTATTATGATTTGGTTGCTGAATAATTTTTTCAATGTTTCCATCAGATTCCAGATTACTGGATTTAGCTTCTGCAGCATAATTTAAAGCAGGAAACTTTTAACAAATCATCCGAAAATTCAGTGATAACATCAAATTCTAATAATTGAATTCGAGTATATTCTCTCTTCTAGTTAAACGAAACCCACGAATTACCCGATGTCAGATCTCGCACTTTCGCACGTTTAGACCCTAATTCATCTTTCTCTTCTAATCCATTCCCGCTACGCTTCTCTCCCGAAATCTGAAAAATTGGGACAAACCCAGAAACCAACAACACAATTTCATAACCAAATTGCAACAATAACAAAGAAAAAGAGCATAATTTGAAGAAGAACCAAAAGTCATCGGGAACCAAACCCCAGAATTCGATGCAGGTTCCGACGCAACGTCAGAGGAAATTCCTCTCTGTTCATCCATTTCCAAACCAGGAAGATCTCTCTTTATCAAAAACCAAGTTGCTGAATTACACAGAAAGTGAACCAAAGAAAGTCCACATAAACAAATTTCCAAGAAACAGGTACACACAACAATACAAATAGGGATTTTGGAAAAGAAAAATGAACCAGAGAGTGAGATTTGAAGAAATGAATAAAGTTGCGAAATTTTGTGAGAGTGAGTTGAGATGCAGAGAGTTTCGGGGACAAAATCGATAAGACGGAAGAAGGAAAAAGAGATTTTGAATTCAAATTGGAGTGTTAAGGTTTTTGTTATAAAGGAGGGCTTCCTCGCATTTTCGGCCGCTCACCTTCGAACCTTTTATATTCCTCAACATCAAGTAGGGCTCTTTTGTCAATTTCGTTAATTGTGTAATTAGTAAAGTGTATTTAATTTTCTAATTAGTAAAGTATGTTAACTCCAACAAACTCACTTGTCCATATTTTTCTAACTCACATTTGCAAATTCACTTACTCCTAATTAACTATAATCACTTCTCAATTTCTCTGCATCAATTTTTTTAAAATCAATTCATAACATATCATCACTTTAATAAGGTTTAAGTATTACTAAAAATGCTATGAACAAAATGTATAAACTCATATAGAATATAATGTAATAACGTTTTAATCGTAATTTAGTTTCGTTGTTTACACCAAATATAATTTATTTTTATTCTACTAAAATAATTTAGAACTATCTCATTTGTAATATTTCTTCCATCTCATATTAGATGATGTTCTAAAACACAAAAGAAAAGAATTGTATTAGATTATCCAAGAAATGTCACTCAACTCTATCGTATGTCTTAGACACGAGAATGTTGTCAGAGATCAATCGATCCGACATAAAGACTCTTTGTAATTCTGAAACAATTTGCAAGAAGATCTTCTTTAACTGTGTGCAAAGGATCTTCAAGATGATCTTGTAATGAACAGAGCAAAGGCTTATGGGACGCATCTCTATCATCTTTGTGGGATTCATGATCTTTGGTATGAGAGATATTTGTGTAAAATTCCAGTCGGATGGGAATTGAGAAGTTGCAAAGAAATTTTTGATTGCTTTGATTAGTTCCGGTTCGGTGATATCTCAGAAATATCTTTATTACACAAACACATTAATATGAGCTTGAAAATACTTGAAATATTATTAGAGAATCTATGAAGATTCAAACAAACGGTAAAAAATCTTCATGTATTCGAGATATGACATATGAATTTGTATCTTCATGTATTCGTTATATTTTTATCAACAAACTCTTAACCGATGCTCAAAAATCTTCAAATGTAACTCTTTGTAGTTATAGATTTTATAACTTAAGTAAATTGCAAAAATCTCAGTTTTGAAGGATTTGATTATCTATTATGTGTTTATTGAGATAGTATTAGATAGAACAAACAAGTAAACAAAAAATTTCAAAGATAAAATAAACTATCGTTTAACGGATTCTATTTGAATCCCATTGACCGAAATGTAATTTATCCTTAAATGGTCGAGTGTTCGCCTCTTATAAACTGGTATGGATATCTTCATAGATTCTCTCCAAGCTTTTGTGTAACTATTTGATTGTTTCTGATCCTTTGTATCTTTCGGAAACACTTTCTTATCCTAATTATATAATATATCATGAGTTATTAAAAACAAAAAAACCATCTTCTCATCAAGTAATAATTCGTAAAAATAAATTTTTATCATCAAGGAAAATATCTCTATTGAGATTTATATTTGATCGACATGATAAGATTACCTTACAAAGATGATGATAAATATCTTATACTACCTATATTATAAACACATGAACTTGATATACTTGACATATCACTAGAGCAATTATAAATCCATTTATCTAACTACATCATTTAACCACTCATTGGAATCGTTATCATAACAATACATATGCATTTGCATCTATTGGATATATATTTGACATGCATGATAGGAATTCCAGTGGAAGTATGGATATAATCTCTTACCATTTGATTAAGAGACACATTCTTCTTTAATGTCTCTCTTAATCTTTAATTAAATTAGCTCCAATGGATTTCACATGAGTTATGATGTTGCTGCAGTTTATTTTATAATCATCAGAAGCAATTACAATATGCATAAACCAAGTAGTGGTACATAGGTGGTATGAATTGGTTTGGATCAAGGTGTAAACTTATCAATTTTGAGTTTGATTTTTGCTAGGAGTTAAGTTATTACTGTTTAGCCAGACGAATATGTGGTCATATTTTAGATTTCATATAGAAAACTCAGAATCAGACTAGTCGTGAGTATTTACTCCTCGTTAGTTTTACTTTCGCTCAAACCCTCAAGTTAACAAAAAAGTAAATTACATCATGCATGGATCGTTTCTGATATATCATGTATAATAAACATTCAACAATACTATGTACAAACTGTGGAACAACATGTATATGTAAACTTAAATATAACCTAATTATAATATGTATAAACTCAACTACTTTTTTTGTTGTCGTTAATAAACTCAACTACTTCATGCAGTAACTAGTATAAATCAAAGTTAAACCTTCATTAAAGTGTGCATGATAATTATAAAAAAATGTAAGAAGTTGATTTCAATAATATAATTGAATTTAGATAAATAAAATGTTACATATTTTAAAATTAATAACCGATTACAATTTTTTGTAAACGCCATACGCAATACACGAGATTGAGAATGCATTAGCTAGGTTATATATTAATATCGACTGTTTATTTTCTTAGTAAAATGTATCTTGAGTATAATTTTATTCAATCAACTTTGATTTTTAATTAAAGTATAGAAATATTATTTTAGGAATAAACTTTTCTATATAGTTTTGTAGAAACTAATAATATAAATATGAGTTGCAAAAAAAAAAAATATATATATATATATATATATGATCAATGTGCCAAATAATCAATGGGCATAAATATTTAGTTATTTTCAAGGCTGATGGTTGCTGTTGACTGACTTAGACCCCATAGTCGGATACCACATCATTATCCACTTCACGTATATATTTTGCTATGATTTCAGTTTTGTTCTTATATGTTAATTAACATCTCTAGAAATAATTTAAATAACTAATGTATGTATTTTTGTGAAATTGATAAACGATGTTGTTGCCATTTGATTGGTTAGTTTTCAGGGATTAAATTTTCGAGAAATTTGGATTGCATGCATGAAATCAAAAATTAATTTTCTGAAACAAGCAAGGTGTTGCGTTAAAAAAAAAACAAGCAAGGTGAACTAATTAAGTTTCATGTGTTTGATACAATTATTTCTTATTTGATTTGAAGTTATTGATAAGATATGTAAAATATGACAATTAATCAATAAGAGAAACAGAGCACAAAAGGCAATTAAAAACCTAGAAATATACATTAAACACAAGTAGACACTTCAACGTTGGCAAAAAAATAAGGTGGTCTGATGTGTTTTCTCTAAAGAGACTACTATGTGATTGCAATTTAGAAATTTGATTGCTTCTGTTAGACATTTGATTTCTAGAAAAAGTCTATTAGAGAAAGTCTAAGAAAATGCTTAATTGCTTCTGTCATTATAAACCTTTTCATTTCTTCTTTTGAGCTATCTTCTTCAATCACTTGGTCTTAGTTTTTTTTTTTTCTCATCTTTGAGAAAATCTTTTTGTTTTTGTCTTAACCTAAAAAGTTTAATTATAGTTTAAAAACAACATAATTTTGGAAACATTTGTAAGCATGAAAATAACAAAACTTTAACCACAAATCTGTACAAAAAGTGTACAGTGGTATGCGAGCATCAAAACAATATATACAATCAAGAAATATAACCAAGCTCATTTCACATTCACTAAATAAATTATAAAGTATTTACATTTATATTAAAATCAGAACAGTAACCAAAACACTCATACATTCTCATAAATTGAAGTAATTCAAGCAACAATCATCAACATCAACAAAGAAAGCAAAAATTTTACCAACGGAGAAAAAAATCAGAAAAGAACAATTAAGAACATAACTAATAAACTCATATATTCTCATAAATTTTGAAGCAAATTATTATATATATATATAAAAGGGGATAGAGACTAAACATACATTCTTTCATGTATTCTTTACGAATACATACTATCAGCCTTATCACAACTCAAGAGTCTATGACTATTGAGGACTTAGTCTCAGAGTGATTAAGGAATGATAGAAGGTATTCCAGAATTTGAAAGAAGTTTAAGATAAATTTGTATTATATTTGAATTTATAAAACCTACAGAAAATAATTTATACTTACAAAATAAAAAAGAAGGAATTCTCTTGACTCGAGATTGAAGGGATGAGAGGTTTTCTAGAGATGGAAAATGGAGAGGGAAAGAGAATTGTGTGTTTTGAATGGATGCACAACACTTCTTTATATAGAAGTTTACAAGTGCATTTTAAATTAAAAAGAAATCTAAAATTATTAAGAGACAATGATGGGTTCCTTGACATGGGTCTTGTCTCTTGCTTTTGGTGGTGGAAAATTATGGCCTCCTTGAGATGCTTCATGTCTTCGGCTTTTGTAGACAGATACTGTAGTAAATCCTCGATAGCTACTGTAGTAAGTCCCCGACAGCTACTGTAGAAAGTCTTCGGCAGCTACTGTAATAGGTATCCGACAGCTACTGTAGTTGATAGATGTTTTGATTTGCCTGACCGCTACTGTGGTTGATTGCTGATTTTAAGTCGCGGACAGCTACTGTGCTTGATTGTTGAATTCCTGTTTGTATTTTGATTTTGGTGTTTTTGATTTTGGTGTCTTCTTAGTACTCCGAGATTTGTCTTCTTTGATGTTTGTCTTCTTTGTACTCCGATGTTTGTAGACATATGCGTATCATTTCATTAAAATTTTTTTTTTTTTTTTTTTTTTTTTTTTTTTTTTTTTTTTTTTTAATTTATATATATATATATATATATAGACTTGTAATTTATAACAAGTCGTCTTCATCTATTTCAGGTTCAGTACCTGAAGCTTCAGAGTTTGGACTTGATATTGTTGGTAGGAATCTTAATGAAATTGACTTGATTTCTTCCTCCGATTTTGCGGCTGCCAGCATGGACAACATTTTTGATTTTTGGGCTAAGAAATGAGTCATTTCTGGTGTTTGGATAAGTGTTTGTGGGTTAAGAGATTTGGAATTTTGGGCTTGAATCCATTCAGGGATATTTGAAGGATAGAGATTTGAAGGGATTCTGTATTTGTCCCACCATTTGACTTTAAATTTGCGTCTGATGATGGGTACGGCATCGTTTGAGTATTCAAAGGTCCATGAAAAGACCCAGGGTAAATGAAATTTAGAATGGAAGAGTGTTAAGGCGGAAAATCTTTTTTCATCCTCGGATGGTATGAAACTGTTTTTAAAGATTTGGAAGGATTTGTTTATCTGGGGTTTGAAAATGTCTATGATAGAACCGAAGTTGTTCCACCATTGATTGAACCATATTGGTGATTTGGATAAGTTACAGGTGGTGTCGAAAGAGATCAACCACGTGTGTTTGTGTTTGGGTGATTGGATCAAAAAGGAATTATACCAAGCTTGGCAATAATCCCAGTAATTGAATGAGACATCGTAACAAGAAAGATTGGAAAGATTTTCTGGAAATTTTATACTTTCATTGAGATCATAATCCCAATCTTTTGGAGAAATAATATCATGTATTTTGAAAGTGGAGTAGGCCGGAGCCGTGTGACTTTCATCCAAAAAATTGTGTTTGAAAGTAACGGATCCTGTAATATCCAAAATCGTTTGGTAAAATAATACAGTTTTGTCTGTATTGAAAGGTTTATAAAACTGATTTTTCCCAAAAAACTTTTCTATGGTTGAAAATGGATCACTTTCAAAAAAGTCTTTTTCAACAGTAATAACGTTTTGATAAGTTTGTTTTTCAAAATACTCAGAAGGAGGATTTTGTGAAATCTCCTTTAAAACAATTTGCGAATTGTTTAAAGGTTTTGAAATTTGTTTTGAAGCCTGGTTTTGTTTTGAAATTTTTAAAGGGGCTTCAGGTATTTTAAAAATCTCAAGAGAAGAGGGTATTTTTGAAGAACCACCTTGCTCTTGTTTTGAAAAACTTTTGTCAAAAGCCTGTTGTAAAACTCGTATCTGATCCAAAATCTCTTTTTGTGTTTGCAAGGCCTTTTCTTCTTTTTCTGGTTTCTTTTTTGTAATTGTAATCCAGGGTTGTGTTTCGGGTTCGGTTTTTGGTTTGGAAGTGTTTGGAGTTTTTGGGTTTTCTTGCTTTGGGCCTATAGAAAGGCCTTTTCCTTTGTCAATCTGTTTTGGTGGCATCGTACCTGTTTTGGAGAAATTCACGAGTCAAGAAATCTGGAATGAAATTTGTATCTCCTTTAATATATTCTATATTAAAATCAAAAATACTTAGTAGTGCCTGCCATCGGGCAAAAATTTGTTTTGAAGCAAGATTTTTAACATCTTTTTGTAAAACATCTTTAGCACTTTTGCAGTCTATTCTTAGTAGAAATTTTTGGTTTAGAAGATCACTTTGAAATTTTTGTATACATAAAACTATACTTAGTATTTCTTTTTTGATAGTTGAATAATTTCTTTGGGTTTCATTCCAATGGGATGAAGTAAATTGGATTATTTTTTCATGACCCGTTTTTTCTTTTTGTTTTAAGATACCTCCATATCCAATATCAGAAGCATCTGTTTCTACAATTTTTTCTAACCTTGGATCTGCTATATGCAGACATGGGATTTCTAAGACTTGTTTCTTTATTTGTCGGACTACAGCGGTATGCTGTTCTGTCCACGGGGTGGGATCTTTCTTTAAACGATCATGTAATGGTCTAGCTAATCTGTTGATGTTTGGACAAAAATCTAGGACATAGTTAAGACTTCCTAGAAATCGTTGTAATTGAGTTTTATCTAGAATTTTATCAGGGAATTTGTTAGCAAATTCTAATGATCTTTCTATAGGTTTAATCGTACCCTTTGATATGTAATGTCCAAGAAATCTAATTTTGGTTTGAAATAAAACCATTTTTGTTTTTGATATTACGAGCCCATTTTTTCGTGCAACATAGTAAAACGTTTTTAGGTGTTTGAAATGTTCTTCAATAGAGTTTGAAAAGATGAGTATATCATCAATATATACTATACAAAATTTTGAATATTCTGAGAATATGTCATTCATTATTCTTTGAAATTCGGAAGGTGCATTTTTCAAACCAAAAGGCATCACATTCCATTGGTATTGCCCAAAGGGAACAGTAAATGCAGTTTTATATCGATCATTTTCAGATATTTGGATTTGCCAAAATCCTGATTTTAGATCAAATTTTGAAAATATGTGTGCGGAGTGAAGTTTTTGAAGGAGGTCTTTTTTATTTGGTATTGGATATCTAATCCATTTTAATGCTGTGTTTAGAGGCTTGTAATTTATTACAAGCCTTGGGGTTCCTCTTTCTATTTCTGAATTTTTATTCACATAGAAAGCTGCGCAAGACCATGGAGATCTTGATTTTGAAATTAATTTTTTGTTTAAAAGTTCTGAAATTTCTTTTTTACAATGGCTCTCTAGATCAGAGTTCATCTGTATTGGACGAGCCTTTGTAGGAATTTCTCTTTCATCAAATTTTTCTTCATAGGGTAAGTCAACTATGTGTTGTTTTCTATCCCAGAAGGCCGTTGGTAAATCCGAACATAATTGTTCTTCAAAAAGTTTACTTATCTTCGAAATTTTTTCTTTTGTGATTGAAGTTTCTAATATCTCTTTTGTTTTTTCAACAAGAAATTCCGTTTGTAGGTTTTCTAAATGAAATTTTTTACTTTTAATTAGAGAATTTATAGAATTTTCTTGTATTGAACATGCTTTTATTAAGTTCAGACTTCTCTTTTTTGGAGTTTCCATAAATTCGAAAGATAATTTTTTATCTTGTGTTTTGAAAGAAATCGAATCTTCTTTTACTTTGTATGGTGTTATTAAGTTTATAAATGGTGTTCCAAGAATGATATTTTGGTATATATCATCCGTGAGAACAAAAGCAGTTTTGAATAGAATATTTTCTTTTAATATTGAAGCTTCTGTTTTTGAGGTTATGCTAAGTTTTGAATTATTTGCTGCAGAGAGTTTTTCATTTGTTTTGTGATGAAAACATTTTGGTACGAGACCTGTTTTTATGCAATTTAGGTCGGCACCAGTATCAAAGAGTGCAATTGTGTCTAGTTTGTAATCTTCAGAGAAAACAAGTGTAATTTTTATTTTATATTTTCGGGATGTAATTTCCCTTAGTACAAAAAGGAAATCATTGGGCATGGTATTTAGGGTTTGTATTTGTTCTACTAGATCATTTTCTAAATTTTCTAAATTTTCTGGACAGATGTTATCTTGTTCTTCTGAACTAGAATCATCATGTTTTTTAGAGGCTAATATTGAATGAAAATACTCTGAATCCATTTTTTGCTTTTCTTTCAAATGTTTGAGTTCATTTTTTACATTTTTGATCTCAATTTGAAGGGATTGTAAAGTAGTTTTAGAATGATTTTTTCTTCCTTGGTTGAGGATAGCGGTTAGGTTATACGAAGAGTTGGAAGTTGATGGTTCTTTGGTTTTTGGAAGTTTTTCTATTATTTGGTTTTTACTTATGGTCGAAATGATTGTTTCAAGAAATTTTCGTTTAAGTTCAGGGTCTGAGATTGAATTCAAGATTTCTAATTGGAGTTCTTGATCTTTTGAGAGGACCTGGATTTTCTTACTGTCTGAGTCCGAGCTAGATGATGATTCATTTAGTTCATCAACTTGCAAGGCCTCTTCAGGAGAGAACTCAGAATCGCAATCACTAGATGAGGAAGAGTAGTCTAGGAAGAGATTTGATATTTTGGCTGAGATTTCTTCTCCAAGATCGAGTTCTTGGATTTTCTTATTTAGACGGCAGAATTTTGAAGTGTGGCCTTTTTTATTGCATTTATAGCATGTTAAGTTTTTGTAAAAAGGTTTGTTTTGGGATTCTTTTGGTCTAAATTTATTTCGAGGTTTATTCCAAGAGTTTTCTCGTGGCCTATATTCTTTTAAATTTCTTTTTGTAAATTTTTGTTTTTTGGAATAATATGTTGGTTTGCAATTTCCTACACATGACTTTTTGTTATTAGGATCTATTTCAAATTGTTTGCAGAAAGACCCTAACTCTATTTTTGTTTTTCTAAGTTCCCATTTGAGATGTTTTTGGAGTTTTAAATCTTGACAGATTTTAAGACCTTCTTGTTGAACTAGACTAACTAGTTCTCCATAGGTGTAATCATCGTAGTCAATTATTTGGATACCACTAGATTCTCTAATTTTTGTCCTAACCTTTTCTCCTAAGAGAGTTGGTAGTCCTGCAAGAAACTTTTCTTTCCAGAAAGGTTGGTTTGAATCTTGCCGAAGTAGAACCCTAGTGAGGAATGTGTTTTTGTACCATTGAAAATCACTTAGTTTTTTACATTTAAGATTTGAAAGGAGTTCTGCATTTTTATCTCTAAGGACTGAGGGATCTCCTATGAAATGAAGGGTTATGGCTAAGACTAAAGTTGCTACCGCATTTTGTTGGGTGACTCCGAAATTATCTAGAATAGGTAATCCTTCTTCATCTATTTTAATAGCATTGAGGATTTCTTCCCGTTGTTGACTGGTGAGATAGTTATCCCACCATCCTTTTAGCTGTCCCGAAAAACCAGCAATAAGGAGTTCAGCAACGGTTTTATCTTCATTGCCTATTTGTGTCCTATAGGCGTTTGCAGCCATTGTCATTTTTTGGAGGAAATTTAATATATTATATTCAGAAATTCCGTCTAGATTCCAGTCATAAACGGAAGATGAATTGAACCTAGATTGTTCCACTGGTTGAATTTGTCCTAGGTCTGGTGCTGTTATTATTTGGTTTTCTTGATTGTTTCTCCAATCAAGGCGATTTATTCTATTTTTTTGGAATTGATGTATGGTTTTGTCAGAATCTGATTCTTGACATAGAGTATTTATTTGAATATTTGAGCTTTGTGTTTCAAGATTGGTAGGTGCTTGGATGGATTTAAAATTTCTTTGGTTTTTAGAAGTTGGAGTGTCAGGGACATCATAAGTTTGTTGTTTACTACTTTCTCCTACTTCTATGTTACTTAGTTGGCTTTGAAGGGCGCGAATGAATTCTAAATTTGTGTTTTGGCAAGTTTTAACACTATTTTCTGAAATTTGGAAAGGTTCAAATATCGGAAGTTTAAGTTTCTTGTTAGTCGAAGTTTCTTTTGGAGGGGTTTGTTGTTTTAATATTGTTTTTTCTATTCTATCAAGTTGTTTACTTATTGTTCCAAGGTTGGTGTTTGAAAAATTATTTTGAAGAATGATATTTTTGACATTTGTCTTATCATCTTCTTGAGGGATTTTAAAAGGAATTGCTTCAATCGGTTTACCCGATAATTCAAGTTTTATTCCTTGCTGAGGGGGGTGATTTGAACGAAATATTTTTCCATTAGCGAGTGTTTCCCACTCAGGAGTTTTGTTTCGACTCGTGATGGGATTTGCTGTTTTTGAATAAGGAAAATGAATATTATTTTCTTTTGTATAATCTTCATGTATTCCCCTTATACATGAAAGAATATTATTTATATATATCTATATATATATATATAATAATTTGCAAATTGGTTGTTTGTTTCGGTATTTTCTTTTCTTTTTTTGTCAATAGATCATATTAAAAAGGCAAAGAAAGTCAATCTAGAAGAGTCTAAGTTTACAAAAATATAGCCAAATCTAACACTATCTTAGAAAAAAAAAAGGACAAAACAAAACAAAACTAGAAATACTCTTCACCAGTTCCAAACTGTTTGACGCAAAGACTTCTTCCGTTTGAATCCATACATGACATTGCCCCCATGAGAGATTCAGATTAAATCTTCACTGTAGTAGAAAGAAAAAGGGAATCACAAAGTAACACATAATATAAGAAAAACAAAAGACAAAGATCAGAGGTAATGAGTTCAAGCAATGTGAACATCTAAATCTAGCAACGGTCATCCTTATCACAAATTTGTATAGCTGTAATTGTTTAGTCATCAGTAAGAGGAGATGTTTGTCTTGTTCTTCTGCTTTTGTGAATTACATCCAATTGAATCTTGAATTCTTATGGTTTATCAAAAACAAAACAAAAAATATCAGTTTATTAAATTGATTGGTAAAAATTTTTTGTTAAGAATAATGCTCTTTTAAAACCAATCATATTTGAAGAAATTAAAATAGACAAATATGATTAGTTTTTTAAAAAAAATTATACTCAACAAAAAATCTTATCAATCTAGACCGACGTATTAGTTAACCAAAACGTGACTAAATTGTTTTCTAATCAATTTAATAAACTGATATTTTTTGTTTTTTTTTTGGATAAACCATAGGAGTTCAAGATCCAATTGGATGCAATTCACAAAAGCAGAAGAACGAGACAAACATCTTCATGTAGATCTTGATTGATAAGGTTTTTTTGTTGATTTTTAAAATACCATTATGCTCAACAAAAAATCTTACCAATCAAGTTCATACTGAAGAAAAAGAAAAATCATCGACGTACCTTTCCGGACTTGAGCCAAAGTTGGAACATAATTAATAATCGTTGAAGATGGTAATCTTTGGAATGTAGGTTCTGCACAGATTTCTCTGTAAGATTCATTCTTCTCTCCAATAATGTATACATGAATCAAGATTTTTCCCATACAATAAATCGCCACTTTCTTCTCCTCTTCAATTAGATAATTAAAACAAATGTAATACTCTGTTTACAGTTTGGTTTCCTTCAACAAGGATTCATCCCAAACAAGAGCAACTTCTGATCCCGATGAAGGTCTGTCTTTGATAACTTGACATTGTATTCAAATTCAATCCCCAATTTATAATCGTTTGCATTGCAAATTAAAAAGAGAGGTGTTATAAATTATCAATTAATTGGTAACTAGATTAAGCCTAAAAATAATAATTTAGTTCTATGGTCGTGAATTGATGTAGCACGTGCTTTGAACTCCGTCTTTACGGCTTGGAGTACCAATTAAGCCATATGTAGTTTATTCTTTATTTTTCTGTTTTATGCCTTATATGGTTTATGTCAAAGAACAAACGGCTTGAAACTTCAAAGTTTCTTTATAGTCAATAGTAATGCAGTAAGTCTTATGTCAGGTATTATAATATCTTATCGAAAACAAAAATTAATGATTTTATGTGGTGAAGTGAAGAAGCAAGAATTTTTCCTCTTCAGCTAAGAGTGTTTCAGCTAAGAGTGTTTATGACTTGTTTGTCGCCAAAATGAATCTCTTTATAAACCAACCATTGTCTATTGAGTAGTGCAAACCTCATCTTGTCTAGTTTTTGGAACATCTGGATGATGTGCATGCTACAGAGTTCTTTGTTTCTGTTCCTAACGATCTTCTGCTTCTTGTTGTGTTTCAGTTCAGTTTACTTGGTTCATGCCCAAAACCTAACAAGAGCCACTACTGATCCCAACGAAGGTTTGTCTTTAGAACTTTACATTATATTTAGTCAAATTGATACGGGTATATGTATTCATCAGAGGTAATTCTATTATCAAATGTAAAGGACTTGCTCCACTTCAATGTTGTTTCAATATCAGAATCAATTTCATTGGTCTCCCAAACATCTATCTTTGATGATGCATAGCTCCAAGCTAACATTACGAGTTGTTTTTCTCCAACAACTGATAGACGCACATAATCACCAAGTTCTTGAGGAAGAACCTATCTTCTTTATCATAAGCAAGCTAGTAAATATTCCCTTTCAAAGACACGCTTAACCTTGATATCATGGAGTATAAACTAACGACATCATCAAGAACCCTCCATGAATCAGAGCTAAAATCATAGATTTTATACTTATCATGTCGGTAGCGTGGTTTCATTAAGATTTTGTAGCTACGGCAATATGCTTTTTTTCTTTGTATCCTAGACCAAACCATGTTTTAGGATTGATACCACCAGTAGTATCCAATTTGATCCACATAGGTTCCCCCAAACAAGGATTCCAAACTGTAGTAATATCAGCTTTTAGTGAATTTAAATGAGAATTCTCTAGGCTAAGTGCACCTTCAAACTCAATAGATGGAGAAATAGGGTTGAGATTGACCATAATTGGGATAACATTATACGTCGTCAACATGAGAACCATAGACTCCTTCTCTGTTTTACAACGATGCTTTGCAATGAATTTTTGGTCGTTGAATAAATCCATCCATTATTTGGAAGTAGATCGTAATGGTTTCACAGATGTAGTCGGAACCCTAGAGAGTATTTTCTCTAATAAATCCAGAGGAAGATCGGATATCATCATTAAACGATCGACTAGAAACTCTTTGAATAGAAATTAGGTCTTTCACGTTTGACCTAAACCTTCTTATATATTCTTTGTTTACTAATTATTTTCCTTATTTTTTCTTCTTCTATATATCTAATTTGTTTCCTTACTTTTTCTTCTTCTATATATCTAATTTGTTTCTGACACATATTCCAACCCAGAATCAAAGCCCAAAACCCTACAACTATATACATATATATAAGGCAGATTTGGGCCCTCTCTATTTGAGAGTTGGGCAGAGTTGGGCTCTCTCTAAAAGGCAAAACCCAAAACCTACAACTCAGGTTTTTTGAGAGTTGTAGAAGTGATACGTCAACTGGAAATTTTATTTGGCCTAACACTCGTTTCTTTTTGGTGGTTTTGGGGTTTCAATAGAGAGTAGAGACCATATGTGTTTTAACTTGTTTGATTTCTCGGTATTCTGATTTATCTGGTTCTTTCGGGGGAGCTACTGAAAGTATAACCAGATCCTTCTTCTGTTGTTTCTTTACGTTGCCTTGCTTTTCTAGTTGCTTCTTCAATTATTCCTGTATAATTGGTGGTTAAATTTGAACTTGTATGCGTTGAACCAGAGCAAAAAATGTTTTTGGTTTGCAGGTCTCCATCATCACTTTGTATTATTTTATTTTCTAGTCAATTTAATCTGTAGGAAATTTCTATTTGTTGGGCATCTTTTATAGTTCCTCATTACTTTTGCTTCAAGCACAAGTTTCTCAAAACTCTCATAAGAACCCTAATGACTAGAACGGCTTTTTCTTTTTCCACCTTTCATAAAATCTGATCAAAACACAAATTACATTAACCGAACTAGCCATGTTGGAGCCACTTATACGGTACCCTAACAACCAAACAGCAAAATTAAATACTCACATGAAAATTTCTCTATATCTTTTAGAAAAGCTGAAGAACACATGGAAGTTTATTTATCTTGTGTCGGCTCTCAAAATAAATATTAGTTCGTTAAAATGACGTTCTCTTTGGACAATGACAATTCTTCAGGCACGTAGTTATGGACAGTCTCAACAGTTTCGGGTCAACAAATAGATAAAAGCCTTGTGATGGTTAATTAAAGTGTGGTCCCTTTAGTTTAAAAAAAAAAAATCATTTTGGATAGAACTCACGTGACCTTTTAATGGATACAAATCATCTGTTTTTTTTTTCTTTTTCTTCAAGTGATTCTTGTTCTTATCCAGCAATGAATGTAGTTGAAATTTTAGGTATGATTGTAATTCAAGTACATAAAAGAAAATTGTAAAATCTTAACAGTCCGATTTGTTTCATAGTAGCTAAATATTTATTAAATAAACTCACAGCAGAGTTGACTAAGAAGTTTTTTTCGCCGTTTTCGATTCATCTTATTCTTCGTTTTCTAAATTCTAATTGCCGATGTTTTGACCGCTATATTAGAAGGCTGGTTCGTGATATGGTTTATCTTGATAAAAGTTATTAATATGGTTGACAAAACTCTCTGCTGTTCAAGTTGGACTCGGAAATTCGTGTATACATGTGTAATAAAGTTTAAAGTTTGGATGAAGGGTCAAAATTTGTTAATTGTACTAAAAAATTCACTCTAGCCACTACTTAATGATTCTTTGTCAAATAAAAATCTTACCCGAAAGAAGACAGTAGTTATTTACATGTAGACCTAATCTCATTGACTATCTAAAATTGTATATCATATCTCTTTCTTCTTGGTCGAAGTTAATATAGTTTTCATATCAAAGTTTCTGGTATAAGTAATCCTATTTAAAGTCGTGAAACATGCATCAATCTTTTCTACAAAAATCATTTGTTTGTTCGGCTGAAAATCAAAATACATTTCTATATTTTAAGGGAATCACAAAGTAACCAATAGATGTAAAAGTTGATTACATTAGAGTAATTAAGAGAATGAATAAAGGGGCCATGAAAATGACGTATGAGAAAAATGCATGAGAGCCTTAAACGTAGTCCAAGTCTTTGCATGTGCTTGTAACATGGTAGGACCAATATATTGACCCACATTTTTTTTTTTATGTATTTGGTAGCATGTCTACTCAATTAGGTATTTTAAATAGCTTACCATAATAACATTCATAATCAACTCCCAAAAATTAACGATATTGGAATGCATTTTTTCCGACACAAATAGTCAAAATGTTCAAAATAAGTTTGATATGTGGTTAATGCTCATTTTTATAACCTTTTCCACCAAATTTTCACTTAAAGTAAACGTGTAATCTTGTGTAATTAAATTTATGTTTTGGATTATAGATAAAAGTTTGTTAATCTAATTGTTAATAATAAAAAAAATTCATATGTTCAAATTTCATAGCTATTTTAAACTTTTGAACTACCAAAATTTGTCATGAAATTTTTATAGTCATAAGATATTAAAAAAATAGACTAACTATTTCTTAATTTTTGTCAATAACTAAATCGGTAAAACTTGGTTTATAACATAAATATTAAATCGTATCATGCATGAATGTGTAATTACTTGAATTCAATCTCGGATACAAATAGTTACAGATAAATATTTAATTAGTTGACAAAAACATTTTTCCGACTAAATACCTTTTTACTTTTTCAACAAAAATTATGAAGTTTATGTTTGTAATGAGATTGGAACTTAAGAGTAAAACATCAATTTCACTCTCATACCATATTTAGTTTCAAAGAAGTATCAACACTTGATAAATTAGATTGATAGTTTGAAAAATAAAAACTAAACTCAATTTACTAGGGAGATGCTCAGATGCGTATTTGAATTATACCAAAAGAATCAAAACAAAAAAATTGACACGATGTATGAAAAATGTAGTTGTTAGGATATGCAAAGTATTCATCGTTGGCATGATTGCCAATATCAAGATCGATTTATATATGTTATTAATTAGTATGCCAATTATTGATTTAATGAAGATATAATCTCTAAACTCTCTATATGTAGTCAACTCCTTTGATTATGTCTGATTTATAGGTTGAAGTGCATTCCTAGAACTTTTTTTTAATATACTAAATTGTAGACATGAGAATTCGAACCTATGATGCTAAAATTATTAACTAGATTATCTTAACTATCAGATTGATAATTATCAATATTCTAAATATTTTTGTAAAATGTAAAACTTTTTTTTTATTTTGTCTTTCAAATATGTGCTAATTTGTTTTTACAACTATCGAACTTTAAAGTGAATTCAATAGTTTTATATAAAGTTTCAAGTTGTCAAATGTTATATAAATATTTTTTAAGTTTTTCAGAAAGAAAAAAATGTATAAGTAATTTCCGGAAAAATATTTTTAGTTAAGTAGTTGAACACATCTATTGTATTCTTGATGTAGATTCGACAGAATTGTATTTATTCCATTTGATATCGTTAAGAGTGTAAGGTTAAACAATTGATCGCACTTTAGGTAACGTTCAAAACACAGGTCATTATTAATTACCTAAAGATATAATGTTAGAACGACGTAAAAGATGAAGGAAGAGACAAATCAATAAATACTTTGTATATCGACACATGTGCAAGTTGGTCCTACTTGATTAGGAATCGCAGTTGGTCTAACCGCAACATTTGCATGTGGCCACAACCCTCAAAGTCCCCTGATCTTATATTATATCATTAATCCATACATTTTTATTTTATTTTCCTAACTGTTTAATTTTCTTGTCCACAAACATATATAATATAAATATATATAGCTTCGCAGCAAAAATTTAAAATGAAATATTTGACTCTACTCAAGGATTAACGGTGGCATACATTGTTGACTTCGTTCCTAGTTATCCACACAAGTCGCCATTTCTAAATTTGATGCTCGATTTCGTTGGAGAAATCGAGATGTATTTTAATGTTTGAAAACTTAACAAGAAGATATGTTGAGTTTAACGAGAAATTAAAGGCTTAATTCTCTCGCAAATTGGCCACAAATCTACTTTGAATAGAATATATGAAAATCCACCAAAAAAGTGAAAGAAGAGACCTACCCAAAACAAAAACAAAAAGTGTGACAAAAATTTCGACAGAAATGGTATCTATCAAAAAAAAAATCGACAACAAAAACAAATTAATCAAACATTTGTAAGAAGATTTCGACAAAATACTATTATTGAAGTTCTGTCGAGTAGTATAATGGTAACTCTAGTATTTCCAACCATGATAATCCCGTCAAAGATTTTGTAGTCCAATGAACTTAATTAATAGGTTGTAATATACATTTAATTAATATAATTTCTTGCCACAATAATACACTCGAGAATCCCTATATATATACTGAATACTTCCATATCAGTCTCACAATTTATTCTTACCAAACTAAATCCAGTACTCACAACCGAAATAACCAACTCCTCCAAAGAACCAAAAAAAATGTCTTTCACATCAAAATCCAAATATTCAATAGTCTCAACTCTATCTATATTGACCTTATTAGTCTTCTTCCAAACAACTCATGGAGACGACGGTGGTTGGCAAGGTGCTCACGCCACGTTTTACGGCGGCGGAGATGCTTCCGGTACAATGGGTATGTATACCGACAATAAACAACAATTGTATATGTTATAGTTTTTCTTTTTTTGTCAAACAATTGAATCGACAAGTTAAACAATTGGATCGCCAAGGTTCAAAACATATCCCTAAAATCTCTATTAACTACCACATATAGTAGAGTGAAATCGAAATCCTGATAACTAAATCATTAGCTGAACATTTAACGACCAGTGAAGAACTCGGCTAAATTGGACTCTTTATATATGTGTATGTTAGCTAACAAGTGAAAAATTTCAGGTGGAGCTTGTGGCTATGGAGATTTGTATAGCCAAGGTTACGGGACAAACACAGCTGCTTTAAGCACGGCTCTATTCAACAACGGACTCACGTGTGGCGCGTGCTATGAGATGAAGTGTAATGATGACCCGAGATGGTGTCTCGGGTCTACTATCACCGTCACAGCTACTAACTTTTGTCCACCTAACTTGGGACTTGCCAACGATAATGGTGGATGGTGTAATCCTCCTCTTCAACATTTTGATTTAGCTGAGCCAGCTTTTCTTCAGATCGCTCAGTACCGAGCCGGGATTGTCCCTGTCTCTTTCCGAAGGTTCGTTTACTTTTCTTAATACTACTTGGAATGCAAGTAATAATCTTGTCATTACTAATGGACTTAGAGACACTTTTGTAGCTTCCGAACTTAAAAACCTTTCAGCATATTTTTTTTTTTTTGATAATTTGAAAAAACGTCATAAGCCACTCAATTTGAAAAAACAATTGAACAATTGAGTAATTGAATTTAATCGTAAATTTTTAATTTTTATTGACTTATGAACTAAATCATAATTTTTTTTGATGTACCAACTTTTTTTTATCTAAAGTTACTTACCAATTAAATCGCGATTTTTTTGTTGATTATTGTAAATTTTTTGGTGACGAGTAAAAATGACTCTATTTAAAAACAGTTTACGATGGTAAATATAAAAATTCAAGCTATAAAGTAGCAAATTGCATTTACTGGAAAAATCACATAATTTTTCCAATGGAAATTCTCAAATTTATGAATATTTTAAGACTTTTTTTTTGTGGACATTTGAAAATTTTGTGTTAACAATGTGCTAAACTTTATAACATGGTCATAATCAAGACCTATACTAACGGATTGTGTGTTATTGCAGAGTACCATGTATGAAGAAGGGAGGGTTAAGGTTTACAATAAACGGACATTCATACTTCAATCTCGTTCTGATCTCGAACGTAGGAGGTGCAGGAGATGTCCATGCCGTTTCGATCAAAGGCTCAAAATCACAGACTTGGCAAGCAATGTCTAGGAATTGGGGACAAAACTGGCAAAGCAATTCTTACCTCAATGGCCAAAGTCTTTCCTTTCAGGTTACCACAAGCGATGGTCGCACTGTTGTTAGCAATGACGTGGCTCCTTCTGATTGGCAGTTTGGAAAAACTTATCAAGGAGGTCAGTTCTGAGAATATCAGACAATTTCTCTCTGTTTTGGGTGCTGTCGTGTCTGCGTATTGCTGAGGTGGCTCGTAAGCACCCGCTTAGCTTAGTTTTTTTATATTTATCTTACGAAATGTTGCTTCAATGGTTGTATTCCTAATGCTTACAAAAAAGCAAGTTTTTTTCTTTTCAACATGTTCATTGAATTTAGCCTTTTGGTTTTTTTTTTTTTGTAATAGAAAATCGCTTAGCCCTATATAAAAATGAATACAATAATTTCGAATTTATATTACCAAGAAAGAGCATTTTGAGTCAATCCTTTATCAAAAAACAAATACAAATAAGAAACATTGTAGATATTTATGCAAACCTGCCAAAAATATGACTAATAATTCGGGTTAGTCATGTAATCTTGCATAATAAATTTGGTGTTTTGAAATTTGGATTATGGTTTGTTGAAAAACAAAAGAAAAATCTTAGGAATTTCGTATCCAATCAGGCCTATAACTAGGCCCATGAATATTGCTTTTATTAATGGGCCAAAACCTGAGCGTGAGTGAGAGAGAATTTGGCGACGATTCAAATGGGACGACTCTGGTTGACTTGTGGAGTCCGAAGCCTGAGTCTCTCTAGTTACTATACTCGAGCTCGATCCTTAGATCAACTCCTGTTTTATCGAGACCTACTCTTTTCTCGATCGCGTTACGGTTTCGGAGCGAGTTTCTTACCGCTTCTTCGTCTATACACTCTTCTCTAACGAGGACTTCTTCTCGCTTTACAACTATATCATCCATGGCTTCTGGAGACAAAGTAGTGTTTTCAATCTGTCTGATTCTAGCCTTCTTAAAATCCTTAAAGGAGACATCACCAAATGGTCCGTTGACGCCTCTTACGATGCTATTGTAAGTCTTTTTTTTTCGACCAATTTTAATATTTTAGGGCTGTTTTCTTCTGTAGTTGATTTATAGATGAAACTTGATTAGTTCGTGATGATAATGGTGGATAGGTTCCTGTATAATACATTTGTAATGAGGTCTCTCCATTTTTCTGTTGCTATGGCTGCAGCATTACTTTGAGACATTAGCAATTTGTTTCTTCAGGTCAGTTGTGGAATTTTTATATTAAGAATGTTTGAGTGATGAACTGGTTGGATTACAAAATTTTAACAGGGGTTTTAACTTGCCTGCATCTCGTGTGATTCACACTGTTGGACCGATCTATGATTCTGATGTTAACCCTCAAGAATCCCTCAGAAATACTTACAAGTAAGTGTAAGAGCAGTTTCTCTTGTTTACTCTAAATAAAGAGTTCATCTTTTTCCTTGCTACAGAAATAGTTTGAGAGTGGCAAAGGAAAACAACATCAAGTACATTGCATTTCCAGCCGTATCTTGTGGGATTTATGGGTTAAGTTTGTCACAACCTGAGACTTTAATTCTGTTATTGTTTCCCTATTTAGGTGTCCTTGTAGATTATGATGTGCAACAAGACAATCTTACTAGTTCTTTACCATTATTATTGACAATTCTTAGAAAGTTTGACTTTTCTAAATGTATTGTTTTTGTTAGATATCCTTTTGAAGAAGCTGCTGATATTGGTATATCAACCATCAAACAATTCTCTAATGACGTTAAAGAGGTAAATATAGTATCTATTGTCTAAGATTGTTACACTTCCTTGGATTTATTCCACTAATTGACTGACAAATTTATTTTAATTCTGTCAATTAGGTGCATTTTGTTTTGTTCGCAGACGATATATATAGCGTGTGGGTAAACAAAGCAAAGGAGGTGCTACGAAAAGCTTAAGATTCCATCTGTAGCCTTAAACCTTCACTCAAAACAAAACGTTTTGATCTTTGTGTTATGTCATGAGCGCTTTGTGATTGTTCCCAATGGTTAAGATTTGTAATAAGAAAACTTTTAGGTGATGTCCTTTGGTGTATGCATCAATGGTGATAATAAACACGAGCTCTAAATCAATCTACGGTTTATGTAACTAATTTATATATTTCCAGTGACACTCACGAATGTAAGAATGGAAGTTGCTCGGTAAATGGTAGATTCCGAAGATATGAGAAGAACGATAAATAAACATAAGAAAATAAAGCCCAAAACAACAAAATGGTACAGGCCAATAAAATAAAAAGCCCAAGAAGTACCGATGTATAAAAACGGATAGAGATTTACGCCAGCAGCCGAAATCGACGAAATCAAAGAGGGGAGAGCAGTAACCCTAGCAGCACAGACGGAGGCAGCACTCTGTATTCAATCGAGATCGAGAGATGGTATGTTCTCTTATTCTAATAATGGTCTTTGTTTGCTTGTTAGATTTGCAAATAAGGATTCAGAATTGATGGTGTTTGTGTGTGTTTTTTGCAGACTTTCAAGCGTAGGAATGGTGGGAGGAACAAGCACAATCGAGGACACGTGAAGCCAATCAGATGCTCAAACTGTGGCAAATGCTGCCCCAAGGTTTCTCCTTTACTTTCTAATCGCCTCTCTCAATCACCAGTAATTTTCCAACAGTCCTGTTTGAAGTTAGATTTGATCTTGTGGTAATAATTGTTGCTTAGGATAAAGCCATCAAGAGGTTCATTGTGAGGAACATTGTGGAGCAGGCTGCCATTAGAGATGTTCAAGAAGCTAGCGTCTACGATGGTATGTTTCTTTGGTTTTATGTAATAAATTAATCAAAAAGTTTGGATTTTTGGATTCTCTGTTTTGAGATTGAAAAGTTTCTACTCGCATTGAATATGTCGTTTTGTTTTGGTATGAAATTCGTAGGATACACATTGCCAAAGCTATATGCTAAGACGCAATACTGTGTGTCATGTGCTATCCACTCTCACGTCGTCAGAGTTCGATCCCGCACCAACCGTAGGGTTCGTACTCCCCCTCCACGTTTCGTCAGACGCAAGGTCTCTCTCTCAACTCAATGATCTTTCATTGTTTCGTAACTCAAGGAATGGATTAGTTTTTCCGTCTTTTCTGTTGAGATAGTAATGGTTTGTTATGCCTTTCTCTGTCTATCTGCTATGTATATTCTCCTCAACACTAATGTAAAAGATGGTTAGAAGTATACATTACAGTTGAATTATGCTGAAGCCAGACTTTAGAGTCATTGTTTTAAGATCTTTCACATTAGCATTATATGTTCAATATGTTATTTTCTTTTCTGATCTCAAACTCACTCGATTCAATTAGAGTCTAGCTTTCTATCTTTTGTTGTGAGTTTGTATGATTTTTGCTGAATGAGTTTTTGGAAATTGTGATTACCAGGATGATGCTCCTAAGCCTGGACAACCTGGACAGGCTCCTCGACCTGCAGGAGCACCTGCTGCTGCACCCCGTGTCTGAAGCCCGCAATAAGCTTACATTGTAGCTTCGTTTCTCAAGATTTTTGTTTTCTCCTATGTTTGGTTCATCAGATTATACTGCTAAGTGAATCTCTTCTCAAAAGATGTTTTTAGTAATCGTTTTTACTCTTCTTTATATAAACCTCTTTAATTTTGCAAACTGCTCAAGTTATGTCCTTAGAAATATTTTGGCAAATTTCTTTCTGTGCGTTAACCCATTAAAATGTGTTCAATCTAAGAAACATTCATCGTTGTAGAAAAATAAAAGAAGTGATGAATTTAGAAAGGATCTCATCTGTATTTTGCAAATCATTATAAATCAAATAACAACATTATTCTTTTAGTTTAAATTAAAGAAAATGGTTGTCAAATATTTTTACAACAACACAATCAAAAATGCTTTGAGAGATACATGAGGCTTTCTACTTTACTCGTCCAAGCTTTCGTGCTGAGATGAGAGAAAACCGAACACTTGTCTTAGATTTCCTCTAGATGGTCGAGCATTCACAGCATACTTACATATAAATATTAGCATCCGTCGCATATCCAATTTCGTTACACTTCTTTTCATATGATATTCCACCATCAAAAGCCCCTGCATCATGGTACAATTACGGTTTACTGGTTTAGTCTGGTATGTGGAACCGGGGAAAACCGAAACAAAAACCAGTTACAAAATGCAGTACCTTCTTCATTGAATAATGACATCAAGATGGCCAAACAAACACATACACTGATATCTTCTCCTGTCTTACTATTACAGTGTGCATTAGACTGACATAACAGGTGCAAGCTACAATTTATGTTTGTACTGATAAATACAAACTTACCATCTTGACAACAAACTAAGAGCTTCTTCCGTTGACCTCATCTTGAGCTTTGCAAAGTCAACCGCGGCACGAAGATTTCTTGATATGGAAAATCTATCAAATTTTGAACCCTGGGAGACATACACTTTAATGAAACACATGTTCGAGGATAAAACTGTGTTTCATGCAAGAGTTTGGTTAGTCTTACAGGCATACCTTCATGGATAGATGCAAATAGTCTTCAGGACATGATATAGAGATTGGGTTTTAATCACAATTTAATATGCAGTCAATAGCTGTTGCCTTACCAGCTACAACAGAAAAGGGTAAGAAGATTTGATGAGAGACTGAAACAACAACATTTGTAGTAAGAAAGAGATGAATGTTAATGCAAAAGAAAGAGACAACATTTGTAAGAAACAAAACTCGCCTACTTGTGATACCCCAATAGCAAGATTTGTTGATGCCAACCAAGATACTAAGCTTTCTTCATCAACATTCTTCACACCAACTTCAGGTCTTGCTGCACTAATAGACAAGATTACATCACTGTTGGTGTGATTGACTCTATTAGATTTTGAGCCTTTGACAACAATCTGGGAGCTTCTTGGCCCCTATGCGCTCGATATACTCTATCGATTTCAACAATCTCTGCAACTTTCTGGTTACACAAGTCAGGTCCCGAGTCAATCAGATCATTAACATGCTTCCAGAAAACATTTGTAGATAAACCTCTAGCCCAACTCTCTTCATCGTCACCAGCTCCTGGAATATAATTCCAACTAAACTCTGAATTGGTTCTGCTTTGAATTTCTTCAGAAGCAGAAGCTGAGACAAGGATGAGAGGGGTGAAATCCCAGGAATCATGGTCAGGTACTTTTTTCAACCATATGACTGTTTTCTGTGAAACCCAAAGAGGACGTAATGGTTTCCTCAAACTCTCATCTAATTGGCTTGTCCACTCATCCAATCGAGCTTCAATAGAGGCCCTCTCAGTCTTTGAAATCCAAAGTGGAAGATGTAATGAACAATCCCATTTGTCCAACAATTGCCTTATGCTATCACCATCGTGATCAGTAGTCATATCCTATTCAAAAACAAAGAAAAAGGGTTGTAAATACAAGCAAAGTTCCTCAAAAAAAGATAACAAGAGTTTCTCTCGCAGCATTGTTCAGATATAGATAATCTACTAAACCAGACAAATGAACATTGTAACTCACTGCATCATTGAGCTGATCAACGTTACATAATCTCTTCAAATGATTAAATATTGAGCGGTTCAATACACAACACAATATAGGTATAGTTTTCGACATCTATCTGGAAAACGCTTTCCTTTCCGAGTGGAATTAACAATGATACATCCTCCTTTTTCTCCTATCTATCGAAAACAAGTATCTTTCTTTTCAAGTAACAATCACAACACAACAACAAAATTGCATAAATATAGGCTTTTGATGCTAAATGAAGCTAACTTTTTAATGTTCTACTGTCTTAGCAACAAATAGAATATAGAAAATTCTGAAACAATGAATGATAAATTCCAAAAATTGGAAAGGAGGATGAATTCATTGATACCAGCAAGAAGAGCAAGATGAAGATTGAGACGAGAAGTGTTGAAGGACAAATTGTTTGTATGACCATCCGTGGATTTGAAATAGCAGGTGGCGTCGAAACTGGGCGAGTACCAGAGACCACAACGAAGATTAGCAACGAGAGGGAGTTTAGGCCATAGATGAAAGATCTCACGGACAAAGAAAGAGTCTCGATAGATTGATCGAAGAGCGTTGTAGAGACTGTTGTCTCGTCGCTTTATACTCCTTGCAGCTCTGTAAATACTATTTCTTGTCGACCTCCTTGGCTCTTCAGAGTTTTCCGCCATTGTTTTTCGAAGCCAGAAAAACTTCAATCAAGCTGAAGTTTCACCTCTGGAGAATCAGACACAAATCTCAGTTGGCCACAAGATTAAAGATCCGAAATTTGTTCTTAAGATGATCGAAACAGAGGAAAACGGCGCAGAGACAATGAACAAAGGAATAGGTTTTTTCACACGTGCGGCTTTTTTTTGTTGTTGTCTTGATCGCTTTTTTTCGTTTTTGTCAATTTTGGTAAAAGATGTCGACGACACACAGACAATAAAAAAGGTGGTTTCTAAACAAAGCTCAGAAGTCAGAACCATAACCTTCTAGATAGATAAGAAACGATTGTACTTCTTAACCATATAACTTAGTGGAGATTACAATCCAAACATTCTCGAAACCATAATCTATCTTCTTCGTTTAAGCTGTTTCACTTGAGTCTTTCCTTTCTAAGTCTTTCTAGTTCTAACACCATTTGCCAGTGCTCTAGTGAAAGCGACGTCTCACCATAACTCACAGACATCATGCGAGCCATTGTTAGCAATCTGCATGACCATGAAAAACAAAATTGAAACTTGTACATATTTGATTACATTAAACCTCAAGGAAGGCTGTTGAGTACCTGCTCAAGTCTTGGCTGCCTAAACTACGATCTGTTTGTCTTGCTGCAACCAAATCATTCTCCACAACCTGCAACGAATTTATATGCAGATAAATATTGAATTTTAGATTCAAAGTCTTTCTTAGTGACACCAGGTTTTAACATTCATGCCATTGATACCTGTTGCAAGTCTTGCCCAATTGAGTGAGATAAGGTTTTGCAAGTAGCTAAGTAGCACCTCCAAGCTTGTACTGTTTCTGGTGTGATGACTTCCAATGAATTCACTTGGGAAGGTTGAAATGGTAGAACCAAATCAGCGGGCATTATGTTCGATTTCCCCTCAGAGAAGATAAGCATTTGAACATCAGTGGCCATTTCCATCTTGTAATATTCAAAGTCATATTCCACCTGAAAGAGCAACACATTCCATATTCATATTTGAATGGGCTTAAAAGTGAATAAAGGCATTGCTTTACCTTCTGACACTCCAAGAGGTTTTTAAGCAGCTTTGCATTCTCAACTCCAACAGAGTTCAAGGTGCCTGGTTGCAAGTTTGTTTCGTCCAATATCAAGTGCGTACCATCAGCAATTTGTAGAACTCCAGGCACCAATCTATATCAGAAACACAAATAATTGAAGGTCTCTCTAGAGGAACAATTCAAAACACTAGTTAACATTTCAGATATGAATTCAGACCTGTTGATTTGATAGTCTTTCTTCGGACCCAGGGAGGCAGTGTTCAGATAATCGACTGTAAGTGGTATAGATTGTGTGTATGGTAGAAGGCTTTTGAGGCCATTACTGAGGTTGGTACCAAAGATAGACATGCTTTCTTTGTTAAGGTGTGTGAGATTAAGCGAAAGTTTCCCGACAGCAATATTATCTACTCTTCCATGCACCTGTAAAGGAAAACATATGAGTGTACAAGAGATTACCAGAAACCGCTGACAAGGGAAAACAAGTTATCCGTTTACAACTACATTACATTCGATAAGAGATGCAATAATAGGAACTGAGCAGCAATATGATCATTCCCAAGCAGACTGGTAAGGTGCTTCATCAAACTCTCTCTTATCTCTTTGAATATTTGGGGGGATTTGGCCTGCCAAATAAGAAAGTAACAAGAGATTCGAAAAACAAATGTCAGAACAAGAACTGCTATGAGAGCTATATTTTCTAAATAAATGGTACTTGCCTCTGTTATTAACGAAGTACCCTGCAGGAAATGTTGTGTTTCGAGCTTCCTGTGGATAAGACAATGGAGGCGTGGAACCCTTCCAGAGGGCAACTGAACGGATTCAGCTTCAGAAAGAGCAGAGTTTTCATCAAGTGTATCCATATCCGTCACAGCATTTGGATCAAAAGTCAACACTCCAAGGAATTCAACCACATCATTTAGCTTCAATTCTGACTCTGGAGAATCATATATCTGTGTGGCAACATAAGAATATTGTCAACAAACTAATCTTTGCAGCTTAGGCATATACATGTTAACAAGAAATATAGTGAAAACAGCCAAAGATTTACCTTCACAAGACAAGGTAGAGAATTTGTACTTGTAGCAGGTGGTATAACAGAACTTTGTGTAACCTGAGATTCGAGGACTGCTGAGGTACCTTCCCCAACTTTCTGATAACATATATTCAGAAATATTTCATCAGCCAAAATCTCAATGCCTTATGGTCTGTCCAGTAACAGTAAAGAAGTTTTTTCTACTCTATGATTTTTCCCAACTTGATTGTCACATGCCATCATAGACTCATAAATACATCGAATAAAGACTTGAGAGACTAAATCCTTACCATTTTCTTGAAAGGAGACCCGTTGAGTCCAGCTTCTAAAGTCTGCAATGGTGGCTATAATAAGGTTATTGAGCAATAACTCCAACAGATATTGCCATGAAAAACCCAGTATTACATAAAGTAGAGATGAGAAACTCAGTGACTTACACCGGACTCCACAGAACCAGTCATGTCTTCGTCCATTCTCACACGCTTTTCCCTATTTTGGCCAGTTAAATCCAAAAACCGGTTCTTCAGCTCTTGAGAAGAACATTCAGTCCATTGGTTTTGTCCAGGGACCTACATTACAATCAAATATCAATATGAAAGCCCCACAAAAACAACAACAAAATAGAAGAAGATCAGCATTGGAGTAAACATACTGGAACACAGTAAAGTAAGCGACGTTCCCAAACTTGCATTTCAGTACAAGAACCCTCAGGAAACTGTGAGACATCACTGTACTTATTTGTCCTCCACGTTGAACCATCCTTAACAAAATAAAATAGTGCAACGGTTATTGACAAATAAAGATTCAGTGCTTATAAACGGTTATTGACGAATATATTATTCATACCTTGTAAGCACCAGCGTAGAATTCATTCCCAAGCATGTCCTGAATCATTCCACGAAACCGAACAAGAGTATTCGGCTGCACCCACTTAACACTTGACGAATCAAGAATTGGAACCTAAAGAAGACAAAAAAGAACTATTGGTTAATTGGAAAAGATATCTGAAAACAGATCCTTTAAAACCCAAATTTACCAATCTGCGATAGATCACAACCTAAAAAAAACTGTTTAGTTAAAAATTCACAACCAAATTAGATGAAAGGTTCTATCTTCGTATGCTGAAAATTGTTAGACACGAATTGGGTAGTAATTAAAAAAGAAAAACCATAAACTGATACCTAATTATTCTTTAACCCAAAACCCAAAAAAAATTAGAGATAGCAACAGCGAATTCGTAAACGAAGTAAGCGTATAAAGTAAAAGGAAACCTGGGAGATTGCAGATTCATCGGAGAAATAATGACGAAACAAATCAACAACGCCCCAGTCTTTCCCGACGGAAGACGACGGATCGTAGCCTGAAGACAGAGCATTTACGAAGGAAAATCGAACGGCTCCTAATGGGTTAGTCAGACAATCGTACGCTGGTCCTCCCATATCTCAAACCACCTTCGATTTTACTTCTCACCAAGCTCTGCAAGCGTATCGGTGAGGTTTACAGATGGAAAATTGAGTCTGCTTAAACGAGAACTTAGGACTTATGAAGTGTGTAA
Organism: Lepidium didymum; assembly: GCA_963920545.1. Lineage (NCBI taxonomy): Eukaryota > Viridiplantae > Streptophyta > Magnoliopsida > Brassicales > Brassicaceae > Lepidium > Lepidium didymum. The sequence goes on from OY986991.1 coordinate 3,256,151, forward strand.
TTGTATAGTTGGGCCTTTCCCGCCATATCTACTAGACTTTTCCCGCCATATTCTCCTACTCCCAATACGCCGTCGTTTTATGAGTTTACCAAGTATTGATTGCTTTGGTTAATCGGTTCGGTTTAACTTATTCAAATTTTGGGTTTTTTGAGTTTTAAATTTAGTCTATTCGGAATTAAATTATAAGTCGATTGGTTTGACTTCGAATTCAGGTTTGGCTTTTGTAATTTTAAAAACTAATTTGTATTTTTACGTGTTTAGTTCAAGAAAATTAGTTATTTTCATGAATTTTGGTTAGTTTTATTCGCATTCATATTTTTACAAATTTGGTTTGATTCAAGCTCGGTTAATTTGGTATTAAAAAATATCGACTCGGGTTTGGAAATTCTGCCGATCACTCATGAAATTAACTTGATATTGCTCATTCTTTTGATTACGTCGTGTTAATTATAGTTGTGAGCTAAACATAATGATTTACTGGAAATTTGACCACCTTGGTCTTCTAGATTTGTCAGAAGTCGAAACTCAAGACTCAAGAACACACTAACAAATCTATGAAGCCTAACATCAAGAATTTACAACATACAAACTTAGGTCTTTTGTTATAATATCGTTATTATATAATTCAGACAACATAAATCATGCCAACTTCTAAAAGAGAAACCGGTGGGACTTTAAGCGCCACGTCAGGTCCTCTACAGTTCCTTCTCAAGAAGTTATAACCGAAATTAACGGCCAATCTCTTCATCACTGATGATCCTTGCTTCGCTTTCACATGTGAATGTCCCAATATAAACGCCGTTCCGGCCTCTTGTGCCGCCAACAAATCCCTCAGCTCACTTTTCAGCTCTGCCTCTGCCTCCGCTGATGCTGATGATCCTTCCTCTTCGTAACTGTCTTCTTCAACTGCAAACCTCACTCGTCTTATGGTCGTAGTTGGAACTGCTTCGGCCATATCTATGACATCTTCCATGCTTTCGACTGTTGAGAATCCAATTGACACGCTCTCTGGTTGGAGATTGTCTTCGATTTCGTAAGCTACGGTTCCAATTACAGCCAATCTTGACTCGCTTGAGGATTCGTTGGATTGGACTGACCGAGCAGTGTCGTCCTCTTGTTGTGTTCTTCTGTGCCAGTCATAACGAATGAAATCTGCAAGCTTGCTCACAAGCTCTGACTCGAATGAATCCACGTCTTGATGGACGTCTCGGTATCCATACCGCACAATGCAACGGTAAGAGCGGTGACCAACAGGACCCACACGGCCCACGAGGTATCTTTCAGCAGCTGGAACGAACGGGACAGGGACGGATTTCACGCAGACAAAGACGAGCACACGGTGGAAAGCAGGGAGGTTGGTCACGAACCGAGAGAAGTTGGCCGGTATTCCAGAGGTTAAGTCCGTGAAGACTAAACCGATACCTGGAACTCGAGAAATTCCGAGGCTTGGACCCAATGCAAGAAGCCATTCAAGGGAGACTTTGTTCTGGAGATCAAACTCATATTTCTTGATGGTGGTATAATGCCAGACGAACATGATGATCATGAAAATTAAGGATAAGAGGATCGGAAGCCAAGCGCCTTCACGGAATTTGGTGAGTGAGGCTGAGAAGTAAAGAAGTTCTACCGAACCGAAAAAGAGAAGGAACCCGAGGGCTAGAATCGGAGGCTTGTGCCAGCAAAGAACAATGACTAATGAGGTAAGACATGTCGTCACTAGCATAACAGCCATTACAGCCAAACCTACAAACACAACAACATATATAATATAATCTCAGAGTCAAAAGAATCCCAAAGTAATAAGCTGATCAAAGAATCATTACCTGATGCATTTCCCAAGTGTTTTACATCTCTAAACCCGATAGTAACAGCAATGCAGAGAATCATGAGCATCCAGTTAATCTCGGGTATGTAAATCTGACCATGAATCTTATCGGAGGTGTGAACGACTTTGACTCGAGGGAAGCATCCAAGAGACTGGCTTTGGTTTATAATTGAGAAAGTCCCGCTGATGATCGCTTGGCTTCCCACAACAGAAGCAAGAATTGCTACCGCAAGCACAGGCCAGTGCAAACATTCTGTTCAATACCAAGGGATATGAATAAACAAAAGTTCAGATTTTGTTCTCAAAGGTCCACACGTAAGAAATTTTGAGTTCTTGAATTCTGGCAAACTACTCACTTGGCACAGAGACATAAAACCCAATCGCATGAGCAGAATGGTGGTGCCGGGATAAGTAAGCAGCTTGCCCCATGTATGCCAAAATAAGAGCCGGATACACCAAGAAGGTAAACGCAATCTACGCAAAAAAAACAAAGAATTACTGAAACCCCTGACGGTATAACAAATAAGCAAAGGCATCCAAGCTAAGTTGAAACATACCTGAATTGCTGCGTAATTGAAATGACCAAGGTCAGCAAACATGGCCTCAGCACCTAAAACAAAGACTCATCGAGTTAGATTACTGTCATTTACTCATTTCTATGAAGATATTAACAGTATAAATTTCTTATAACTCACCAGTAATGCACAACAGGATTCCGCCTAGAGACATCCATCCACTTACTCTTGTCTTTCTCAAAAACATGAACATGTATGTCGGAGAAAGAGCTTTGTATATTTGAGGATTCCACTGTATTACATTGTACAAGCCAATACCGCTTATACAGAGCAGCCAAGTGAGGACAATAGGTGCGAAAACAAACCCAACACGATGTGTCCCAAAATGCTGAAGCGAGAAAAGACAGACCAATATGAAGCAGGTTATAGGAATCACTGCATCTGCATATTTAATCAACAAAGGAAGCTATTATTTATCCGAAATCAAGGAGCAAAAACTAACATTAAACCAGACTTTGTGTACTCACATTGGTGATGTTCTTTAGACATATTTAGCTCAAGACCTGACACAGCAGAGAAAACTACATACAGAAAAGAAAATGTATTAGAAAATTCTTATAGCCAACAATCAGACATTAAGATACAACACAGAAGCAAACATACCAGAGATAGCTGGAGTGAGAAGTCCATCTCCAATAACCATACAAGTCCCAAGAAGAACCAGAAGCAGCAAAGCAGTGTGTAACCACTTGTGTTTCTCCAAATATCTTTTAACACAGGAATCATGGTTCTTCTCCGGAGGATGCTCTAGCTTATACGTGGACAGTGCCTCGTCCGAGACTTGTCGATTTGGGAGGAGGCTAACTTTGACATGACGGCAAATCAGTGAGTACAAAGCAAAAGTTCCACCTGAGAATATTGTAACATAACTAATAAGCAACACGCATATAAACTTATGATTTTTATGGTCAGAGAGAGAGAAGTCTTTAACCTTCTCCGTTATCATCAGCTCGGAGGACAATGAAGACATACTTAAGCAAAGGGACCAAAGTTAGAGTCCAGAAAACGAAAGACATAACACCATAGATTTCTTCGTTGGACTCTGTATGTTGAATGTCTTCAGCGAAAGTGCTCTTGAAGACGTAAAGCGGAGAGATACTTAAATCACCATATACAACACCAAGACTCTGATAAGCAAGAAGCAAAACCGACCTCCATGATTCCTTCTGCATAATTGGTAGAGATTCCAATCTTAATTCATCTTCAAGCTCCCATAATTAAACAAATCTAAGTAAAGAACAAAAACAAACCTTTTCAGAACGAGAACCACAGCATTTTCCGAGATTGAGATCCATGAATACACCAAATCTTCAGCCTACCACGTTATAAGAAGACGAACCTGGAAACCAAAAAGAAGATAGAATTCTGAATCTCAAGCTAAAGATATTTAGTTAAGTCGGCAGAAACAAATTGAGAAGTCTTCGTCCACTACAGTGAAACTCTAAAGATAAACAATAAATACGACAACCCAACTGTGTTCCCGTATTAGAGAGAAGAAAACAAAGTAGGTCACATTCACGCACATGCTATTCTCATATCTTGTTTCATCAATCAATCCTTACCCGAATATAGATAAAACCCGGAAACCAAAACCCTAAACCTAAAATTGATCAATGCACACCAGAGAGAAACCAGAGAAATTCATTTGACTTCAGAAGTATATAGTGCGATAAAAAGGAAGCTCACTTATTAGCCTTTTTTGCCCATATTCTATCGCAAAGCCAACTGTGTAACATTTATCCACTTACGGAATTAAAATTGAAAATTTGAAGTTTTTTTCTGGGTAGGTGACGTAAAATTAATGTAGGAGAAAGAGATGATCTGCTTATCATTGAAATAAAGGATACTGAAGACAAAGAGATAGAGAAGATAAGAACCCATAGCCTCCACATGCTATAACCAAAACAAAAAAAAAACAATCCTTTTTTTTCTTACCGTTTCTCGTGTTGTCTCGGGAAAAATTGAAGAAGCAAACGTGGCGAGAATATTTACAGGTGAAGAGACAGAAACACGTGAGTGCCTCCGACACTTACAATTAAAGAAATAAAAGAAAAAGCTTTTCTTTTTTTTTTTCCCTACTTACCAACAGAATTTTCGCCATTGATGATAAAATCTTAGCCTCCAAATTTGGTCATCGCCAAAGTTTTTTTGTTGTAACAATAATAATCCAAAGATTTTTTTTTTTATTATTCACAGGTTTCAGTTTTTCAATAACAGCTAGATTAAACGGCTTTTTAAACACACTTGACGGGAAAAAAAACAGTAATACTTTGTTAAAGATGTAAATAACAAAAACAATTTGTGGTATGAGTATCCAGTAAAAATAAATTTTTTAAAAAAAGGATTTGAGTATGTGAGTTTTAGGCTATGATTTTCTCTATTTAATTGTTAAAGAAAAATTAGAAAAAGAAATTGTGTCTATATATAGTCAATAATATAATCTTAAAACCACTTTATTATTTCTTTTAATTACCTCTAAATTTCTTTAAATGATAGTAGATTACTAAATTTGTAAGAAGCAAAAAGGACATGAATCATTAATAAATAAATAAATATTTGGAATGGAAAAAAAAAGTATATTTGGATATAAAATAATTTACATATTTAAAGATGGTGTGTCCTCGCCACAATTTCTTTTAACATTTTTTTTTATTATTCTAACCCATCTATTATATACCATTTTAAAAGACATTCAAAACAAAATTAAGCAATAATTAAAATATTTATTATTTTTTCTAAAAATTCAGTAAATTTAATATTAATATAAATCGCATTAACTCTTTAAAAAGATAAAAGTTTGATTTGGAATTGAAGTCATTGATTGGTGCTTCTTTTGTCTTTCTATGCTTCTTTCTCTTTCACTCTTTCTTTTATGTTTTCTTTATCTTCCACTCTTTTTTAGTTTTGGTCTTTTCTTTTTCATCCATTTGTTAGGTTTAGTTGAACTTTAACTTTTATACATTAATTTCTTGTAATTTAAAAAAAATGAAACCAGATTTTATCATCTTTATAACTCACTTCGACATTATTGCAGAAGAACAATTACAAAAGAGGATCTCGTATCACAATCCAAACTGATTGAGCTTTTGCTATTCACAACAAAGCATTTCGTAGTCTGGTCGGTGGATTCAATGTATGTATAAAAGGGATATATCACCAAATCTTATAATAATATTTGCATGCGATGCGTCACGACACGATATGTATTTTATATGATTTATGATTCTATACGTGATTTGATTCAATGCTGTCTTTATCAATCACTCAATTTATATATATGGAACCATATTTTCTTTTCTCTTTACCAAGCTTATACTAGTCAATATTGATATCTCACTAAAGAGCTGTTTAGTGTTTATAGTAATCAGAAATTTATCAAACAACTGTTCTTTATTTGTTTAATTGCATTAATTAGGTCGAGTATGTTTGGTATGTGTTGTGCAAGTTATTTCCTTTGAGGCCTAACAATTGGATTAGTAGATTTTTTAGCTATTAAGGTAGGTGACATAGTTAATTAGTATTTTAATATTTGTAGACACTAAACTAGGTATGTTCAATCCGATAAAACCGAACCGAATCGAATCGAAAAAATGATATGGTTTGATTTTTGGTCATATCATATAAACTATATAGATACAATTTTATTAATTCTGTAGGATGCGAATATCGTTTGGTAATAAATTGTTCAAACCAATCAAACCAAAAAAACCTGCTAGTTCTTAATATAATAGTTAATATATTAGTTATATTGTAATGATATATACGAAAAACATGTGTGCATATAGTTAAATATAATCATGTTATAGTATAATAATATAATGATATATTTAAACGTAAATATCAATTTTGTGTCCGCCAAATTGTTTTCTTATTAGTTTTGCAAGTAACTTTTCATATGATAGTTAACATCATCAATTCTAAATTTCTAATGTCATGTTTATAAAAATAATTCTTGCATTCTCCTATCTGACTTTTGATTTACAATTTATAAAGACAACTAATAAATTATGAAATAATAAATAAAACCGACAAAATTCAATTAAACTAAACAAATTTTCATTTATGTTATCATCTAAGATTAATTATAGATAATAATTGCATCTTATGGTTTACTTGAAGTCGCATGGAAACAAAACGGTGTGCTATGTGCTCATAAACATAGATCTACATGCAAAAACACTTAATTTTATTGAGGGCTTATAATTAGGCCAATCCAAATGAAAGAAAAAGAACATGCAGACTAACGTGTCCTATGTTAAGAGATTTAATATTCTTTTATGCTTTGTTACAGTAAACCCAAGATCTCTAAACTTGTTGTTATAATAATATATAATTACAAGTTGCTCTGGTAAATTGTCGAAGATTGTATAACCGACAGAATGTTCTTTTTATCACCAACTGACGGAATGTTTTTGTGTTTTCTTTCTCTTTTTTATTCATAAATGTTTTTGGAAGCATGAAAACTATATAAAACATACCACAAGATTTCATCTATATAAGTTAAACACTTGCAAAAAAAAAAAAACCTTGCACACATTTTTTTTTGCATTTTGATTGAAGTTTTATTGAATATAATATTGCTTCTTCTTTTACATTTTGATTGTAGTTTTATTGAATAATATACAGCTAACAAATTTTTTTACAATTAAATCAATTGATTCGTAGTCTAAAATTCACCTAACATCTTTTTTTTAATTTATTATATGTATGTAGTGAGAATAAATCAAAATTCATAATATTAAAGTCACTAGTTAGATCATTCTAACCATCAAACTGAGAAGAATTCGATTACTGCTAACAAAATGTAGAATGTTATTTTGATAATTAAGTGTATATGGATGGGTAATAAATAATGGATACATGAAATAATATATTAGGGTATTTTTGTCAGGGAGTCGTGCAGTCATACATATGTGATAGATTTCTAATTTGGATTATATATTAAATCTTCTCGAACTAATTGTTTGAAAAAGTATTTTTAGGAAGAAGTTTTATTTGATTCCGACCAAAAAAAGGAAGTTTTATTTGATGATTGTTATTACTTACATGAAGCATCAAGACGAGAAAAAATGAGAAAATTCAGTAAAAAAGAGAGCACAATTATTTTTCTCAAAATAAAGACAGCATGAAATAAAATCAAAATATCATAAAACGAACGAAAAAGCAACATAGTAAAATGGTCATAATTATGTAGATGACTTCTTTTAACAAAAACATATAGTAACATAAATATGTATGTATAATAACATATAAAGTAGTGTATATATGTAAATGTGGCAGTATACACATGACAATATGACATGACATACATGCATGATCAATCATCAATGGCCAATACCAGGGCTTGGAACATCGCCTTGTCTTCTATAAATATCATCATAATCAGGAACTGGTGGTGATGGTGATGATGATGATGATCCTTTATCATAATAATCATCTGAATAATCAATTTCCATGTTTGTAGCCATCAACTTCCTGCTCTTCATCTCCGGGAACTCTCCGCCGTGAAATGATTCCGGCTCCGATCTAGTATTGAGACCTTTCACTCTCACACTCAGCCCTAGTATCGAAGGAAACTTGAAGATGAGCAACATTGAGAGTAATAAAACATGAAGATTAATCTTCCTAGCATCCATTTGATACTATCCAATGATTTTTTTTGTGGGATTTAGGGTCTAAAGAAGAGATTGGAGTGTTGTTTAATTATACTAATAGAGATCATTTATATATATAACTTTATAAGAAAAGAAGAATTGCATTATTAAATTTGGAGGGCCAACTTTGTTGAAATTGGCAAACAATGGTCATGATGGATTTTATAACATGGCAACTTCTTACTTTTGTGTTTGCTTTAATTTATATATATATTATGTTATCTTTTTTATCGTAATGATACATCATTGCATGCTTTGTTTCATGACAAGTCGTATATTTATTGGAAACTAAATAAGAGAATATATGTTGAATAATTAGGTGATTTTAACTCAAAATCTAATTACTAATATCAAATTAAGCAATAACCTTAATGTTTATTTTAAAGGAAACATTAGAGACTTAGAGTGTTCCTCATTTTTTTAACTAGATCGACCCAATATAATCTATAAATCAAACTCTAAATTTTATCTACTATTGTGCTTAGTTTATTGGAGAATAGAGCAAATTGTAATATATAATTTTTAGTATAATAACATTTTGAATATATTTTCACACTAAGAAACTCTCCAAAATATTATAAACCATAAAGTATAATTATTAAATATACTTATACCTGTAAAATAGTAGAATTTAGAATTAACTTAACTAGTTAAATAAACAATTTGTAAGAAATGTGGTCTTAAATTTAGAAAAGCATTGGTGACCTAGGCCAAATGTCTATTTCAATATAATATAGGCACAACTAGTTACACAATTATATGAAGTCAATTTAAATAGTGAAAAAACTGCAAAAATAAATATTAACCACTTGGTTAATAGATTTACTAATTGTTTCTTATTGTTCATAATGATTTAATTTAATTTTTGAAAAATAGTATTTCTTTGAAGAATTATTTTTTTAATAATTAGATTAATAAAACCAAATTTATAACTCAAGCTTTTTTTCTGAAACCTTAAACAACAATATTACATAAAAATATGTAATTTTTAAATCGAACTCTAATAAAAAATCAAAAATATATTCAACCACTTTAACCAAATATACTTCTTTATTATCTTTTTCTTGAGGAGTTTAAGCTAAGAGTAATTGATTTGCATGAATAATTCCTTTAAAATTACATTTATGGTTTTTTATCAAAGACAAAGAGCAACAACGTAAACATCGGAGTTACGTGTCATGATTAGTCAATGCCGACTGAACTGAAGAGGTAGGTCGAATAGCGGGAAAACTCCTTATAAAATTGGTCTTTTATGATAAAAGCAAGAAGGCTTCGAACCATATATTCAATATTCGAGAACATAAAGTAAATAATTGCGTTGGCTTATCTTTTAATGAGCATGTCTCGCTTACAAATGTATTACAAGATAATAAGCATGTCACTAGTTGTCGAAAATAGACACGTATGTATCATTGGGATCCGATCTTAATATAAATAAGAGAATAGGAAGTGAGAAATTAGAAAATGTGAAATGTGAAATCATTACCAACTTAATTTAATTTGATAAATAAGATTAACGTTATGCGTCACCGACTCACCATCTTTTCTACTTTAGCTTTTGCCACTTAGATTAAATAACCCAACAAACCCAAATTATGTCAAATTTAGATCTGATCTTGCTAAGATCTCTTTGATAATCAATCTTTAGTCAATCATAGATTTAACTCATCGGTAACTAAATCTTGCCTACAAACTCTTTCTTCCTCCTATACAAACAAATCAGTGTCAATATAAACTATTAATTTATTAGCTAAATATGTTGAACTGAACTAGCTTATTAAGTATTCAAATTTAGAACTAGTTGAATTGAGGGAGTTAGCTCAATATAACATCCCTAAATACAAACAATAAACTTTTTATTGTTGATAAACAAATTCCTATCTGTAAAAGAATTTCCCTAAACTCCAAGTTCTATCATACGGATTTCTACAAAATTAGTAGAATCTATTAAATCCGATAAAAAATATATTTTATTTAAACATTTCATTGAACTTCCATGCATGATAAATAATGTAAGATATGGATGGTGAAAGATGACGTAATGCTTTGGAATGATATCGTCATATCAAACATAAGATAAATCAATATGGATAAGAGTTACAAGATCTATGGTAGGCCCTTAATTCCACTAACAAGTTGACAACAACTTCTATGTCGGATCAAACTAAAGTTTCTTCTCAGATAGCGTCATGACAATGTAATGATCTTACATAGATGTCTCATGTTTATAATTGATTTCTTTGCTTTTTATTACCCTAATTGACCAAAGTACGATGATCATCAAAAATGAAGAGAAAGCTAGTCGGATTCATTGCATTTCTTCTGTTCAACTAAACCAATTAATTAAGATCTCTGAATGAATTAAGAGTCAACCAACAGAAGAGTAAATTACAATCCTGATGAATCTTAAAATGAAGAATGTACTTAAAAAGTCTGAAACTTCCAATTTACCAAACTAGTCATTGTTTTCTGTTGGTAAGAGACATACCTAATTTGTTAAGCCAAAGGTTTCCACCTAACAGACCAATTCAAGGACTCCGTTTGCAAAACTGAGTCTGAGATACTGAAGGTATTGGGTTCACTATACTCGCTCTGCTACTGAACCTGTCAGTGTAGTATTGTTGACTCTGCAAGAAAACCAACAAATCATACAGTTCAGAAACAAATGGTGTTGAAAATAATACGAGTGAAAGAGTAAATGGTGAACTTACCATTCCAGGAATGTAAGTGCCTGTTCCTCTTGATCTCCTCATGTTCTGCATCATAGTTGATCCATTCAGATTCCTCCAATAGGGAACATTCTTTTGACTGGTTGCAACCCAATTGACAACGTCCCAAGAACTTTTGTCTTGACCCTGAAGGATCCAGTTATGCTGACTCTCACCGTGAAACCACTTGGCGTATACAAGACTTTGATAGTGTCCATTGAAATTTCCTTTAAGATCAGATAATTCTGATCTTCCACTGCCAAATGCGTTGATGGGTTCCTCTAAATCTTGTCTTTGTCCCTTACCATTCCTCTCCAGTGAACCAGCAAAGAACTTCTCCAGTCTCCAACCCATAGTTTCTCCAGGTGCTGCAACCAAAGCCCTGAGCTTCCGAGCTCCCAGAGTAAAAGCATGTTTTATACGTCGCACATTCCCTAACAAGATTACAAGAGATAGATAACATTACTTGAAAGACCGGATCGTGAGTTTCTTTTTCGTCTTGTGGCACAGAAATCTATGGTCAACGGCGTACCTATTGTCACACTACGTCCAAGGTTGTTACTGTGCTTCAGAGGATCCATTATGTTGATATGTTTTATAGGAAAAGATTTCCCTTTGGCTTCGACAACTTTAGTTGGAACCTTATATAACTCCATGCATTTCAGGAAGAACTTCTCGTTTAGGACTGCATCATGATCCTCAGTTTCTAGAGGAAAGAACAAGAAATGAAGTGTTCAAATTAAAGGAAACAGAAGAAAAGTGTCTGTTATTTCAGTATCCTTACCCGTAACATCTGGAAGAGAAGATATCGGGACAGGACCATTGACCGTGATACAGTAATTCTCCCAATCAAATGAACCATAGTAATCCAGGAACTTATACAGTACCTGTTGATGATAATGTTAATCTGTTAATCTTAAAAGGAATCCCCCCAATAAGCTCTGATTTAGAATTGCTTACTGCTAAAGGGCCAGAGAGTGATGAATGATATCTGTTGATGATGTACAAGACTAGTACTGCCAATGCATAAGTTGAAAACAATCCACTGTTGGCACCGAGAACACGGCTTTCATAGTAGCACCAGGCCTTAATCAATATGATGCTACGCTTGAACAGATGGTCTTTCTCAAACATTTGGTCAACCTAACAAAGCAACAAAATCAGTTGAAAGATAGATGATAGAAGAAACTATAAGCCAAAACTATTAGGTATGTACCTGCTCCAAAAAGCATAAAGCACAGAGTCCTGCAATTTGATTGAAGGAGATATCCACAGCAATGTTCCTGATATTGCATTTGATGACCTTGACCTACCATCCGAAATGAAAATTGAGCAGAAAACAGCATAAGCATGAAATGAGTAGTCTTGAAACACATCATTCAAAACAAAGAAAGAGCCAAGCAAACCTGTGCTGGGACATACTGAACATCAGTTACTAAGAAATCAAATTTTGATTGCTCAGCTTCAAGCACACAACGCAATGCTTTAGCCAAGTCTTCCTCCTTATCTTGAGGAGTTACGACTGTCAAATCAATATCTCCATCTGGGAGATAGGTTTTCAGAGGCACCGAACCAAATAAAAAGACCTGGTAAATACAATACCAAATTAAGAGTACATTTCAATTAATCTAAAAACCTCACAGATGCATAAACCATATTATGTAGAATGATTTATAGGGCCACAGAACAAAGTCCTGACTCCAAATCTAATCACGCAGCAGGAAGACTAACCTCAATACCAAGACGATCCTTAATAAGATTGTGGACATAATCAATGATCTCAATCCGACTTCTGTCTGAAATAGTTACAGGTTGAATGGTACATAGTATCTCATTTGCCCTGTCCTCAGCAATCATCCACAAGTCTTCTTCTCCTAGCATTGGTGATAGTGAGAGAGGCGAAGATGAAGAGGATGAAGACGAAGAGACTGAAAACCTCTCTTGAACATCAGCCATTGGAACAAGAAACTTCAAACTAACTTCAGATTAATAAATCCCGAAATCTTTCACCCCACGAGCTTATTTGTATCAGTGACTTATCAAAACACCTACAGACCATAAAACAAAGAGAAAATAATGACTTTGTTGACAGAAAATATGAAATAATGCAATCCTTATGCAAAACAACTCCAACCAAAAGGAATGAAGACACAGTAGATCGATTGTCCATAAAAATTGAATCACAACTGAACAGAGAAAGGACAGAATATAGGGAAAGATTGACTTAGTGCATGGTATTAAATGAATGAAAGATTCAACAGAATTTAAGCCAAGCAAGAGAGAGTCCTAAATTACATTCTAAGCAAAACAGAGCATGACAGTAAATGCAATGTTAGGTATCCATACTTTCTTAGCTTCCTCAAAAGCCAAACCCAACGAAAGAAGAATAAAAATTGAAACTTTTAATATACCCAAAGAGAATTGACTAAAACATTCTACTCGTCTCACTTTTCCCCGGCTTCCAAAGCAATGATTGCAACAGCTAAACTATAGCTTTCGAAAAATCTCGATTTCATCTTTCAGAAAAACTCAAAAGAAAAAACACCTTGTTAACCTCGTAAATGCAGAAAATAATTTAAATTGAAATTATCGGAGAAATACCTGTGCTTGAAGTCCAAGTGTCAAGAAGGTTCCTTTGAACAAATCCGTGAAAACCCAGTAGCTTTAACTCATCCTACAACAAAGAAAACCAAAATAAAAACCTTAGATGATAAAAGCCTGAACAAAGACCAACACTTGAAATCAATTCTAGGGTTTTAAGATTGTAATCAATAGGCATTTGTGTTCAGAAACAAACACAACAAATTCAAAAAAATTGAAACTTTCACACGCGTAAAGAAAGAGATTTTGCCTTTAATCATCAAAACTCTAAAAAAACTAAAGATCGAAGACCAAATTGAAAAGGAAAAGCGAAAAGGGCTTAAGCAAACACAATTCACCAAATCTTCGGGTAATGAATCGACCCAATGGTGATTAGTTTAATAGTTTAAGATGAACAGTGAAGAGCAAAAGAAGGAAAAACCCACAGAAATTCCGGCGATGGAAACGACAGCCAACAGCTTAGCGTATAAACAAGAGAAGAGAAGAGAAAAACACGAAAACAAAAATGAAGCGATCACTCACTGAGGGCAAAAAAAAAGTCAATAAATGTTATGGAAGGTTCGTAGACTATGAGTCATTAAAATAAACAATAATGACCCCAGAATTGATAAACTTGCATTGTAGAAAAAATCGTTTCACCTTGCCACACGAAATCACAGCGACGAAAATGAAAGAAAATTCTAGTTTTTTTTTTTGCTTCGTCGTCTTCGTCTTGCTCCGGAGTCCACAAGAGAAGAAGATCAAAGAAACGTATAAAGAGAAAGCAGTAAACCCAAAAAGTTAAATATATATAAACTAAAAAGCTTAAGATAAAGGAAACGACAAATAGATATCTGCGGTGTAGGAATACTCTTACAAATATGGATTATGTGATTTATTTAACGCTTAAAAAAATACTGAATACAATTACATAAAAAAGAAGCCAAAAATATTTAATTTTTACATTAATTTTAAGATATTTATTTCAACTTAATTAACAAGAAAAGAAGTTGATGTAAATTATAAATGCAGAACTGTAAAATTATTTTTAATTATGAAAAAAATATAGCGTCAATCTCATGTAACTGTATAATCCCGCGCAAAAAAATTTATAACATCAATTCCACGTAACTGTGTAATCCCGCACAAAAGATTTTATACCATCAATCCCATATAATTGTATAACTCTATATCCAACGGATTATAATATCATTTTCACACAATTATATAACAAATGCAGTAGGACTATAAAATTATCATTAAATTTGATAAAAAAAATGTATCATCAATCTCATGTAATCGTATAATCCCGCATAAAATTTTATAGAATGAATCCTATGTAATCATATAACTCCGTGTTAAAAAGATTATAACATCAATTCCACATAATTATGTCAAAAATACATCATAATTGTAAAATTATTATTAGTTTTGAAAAAAGATGACATTAATGTCATGTAATCCCGCCTAAAAATATTATAGCATCACTTCTGAGTAATCGTGTAACGTCACATAAATAATTAGTCATTAATCACACGTGATTTTGCATATACCTTTCAATAATTATCCAGTCAAATGTTTATTAAATATTTTAGTTGGTTGAGACATGAGAATTTTCAAAATTTTGGCTAGTTTCTAAGTTATATTGTAAAGTGATTAATCAATTCTTATGCTTCGTCGTTTTGGTCTTGCTCCGGAGTCCGCACTCCACAAGTCAACAAAATCAAAGTAACGTAAAAAGAGAAAACAGTAAATCCAAAAAAGCTAAATATAAATTAAAACTAAATTAAAAGCTTAATAAAGTATAAAGGAAACGACAAATAGATATTTACGGTGTAGGGATACTCTTACAAAAATGGATTATGTGGTTTATTTAACGTTTTATATTGAATACAATTTGTTTTTACATATAAAAATGCCAAAATATTGTATTTACTCTTTATTTTTACATTAATTATAGGAAATTTATATCAACTTAATTAAAAAGAAAACAAGTTGATGAAAATAATAAATGCATCAGAACTATAAAATTATTATTTTGAAAAAAAGTTATACGTCAATCCCACGTAGTTGTGTAATTCCGCGTAAAAATTCTATAGCGTCAATCTCACGTAGTCGTGTAATCTTATAAAAGATTTATAGCATTAGTCCCATATAATCTTGTAATCCCGTATAAAAAAATTATGACATTATTTTCATTTTCCGTAATTGTGTAGTAAATACATCAGAGCTGTAAATTATAATTAATTTTAAATATAAACTATATTGTTAATCTCACATAATCGTATAATTGTGTGTAAAATAATGTCATTTTCAAATAATCGAGTAATCTCACATAAAAAATTATAGCATTAATCATCGCTAAAATTACGGCCCTAAGACTTGAAAATTTTCAAAATTTTGGCTATTTATTTTTCATAAACAACATATTCATTAGCCAAAACTGTTCAATACAATCAGTTATCCTAATCCAAATACGATATTAAACACTAAGGAGTAATCGAATACAATCTTGGTATATATGATCCTAAGATTATAGAGCTACTAACAATTCGATCAGCAGCCTTATTTCCTTCCCTGTTTTGAAATTGATTGAGATATCCACTCTGTTGTGGAGTACAAGAGTAGACTGCATTATAATTTGGAATCACAACTCAAATTAAGCATCAACTAGTTTTGAGCCTCGTTAAATAAAATATCCAACTGCAGAACTTAATAGAGGTGCAAAACAACAAAGTTGAATCAACTACTGAAGTAGTTTGACAGCATTCAAGATCTACATTGCAAAATAATCTGAACCAGATTAAATCATCCTCAGAAACATAACTAAAACAAGGCAAAAACCAGAGAGAAAAGCTGATTGCAGGCTTCAGACACGCGGTGCAGCAGCAGGTGCTCCTGCAGGTCGAGGAGCTTGTCCAGGTTGTCCAGGCTTTGGAGCATCGTCCTGGTAATCACAGTTTCCAAAAACTCATTAAGCAAAAATGTAATAAACTCACAATAACAAATAGAAAATTAGACTCTAATGGAATAGAGTGACTTAGAGAACAGAAACGAAAATCCTATATTGAACCAACAATATGCAAATAAGTAAGATCTTAAACCAAAGACACTACAGTTTGGCTTCAGCATAATTCAACTGTCATTTTTAGTTCTTACCATCTTTTACATTAGTATTGAGGAGAGTTTACATAGCAGATATACATCGAAATCTCAATAGAAAAGACGCAAACTAATTGAATCCTAAAGCTACAAAACAATGAAAGATCATTGAGTGGAGAGAGAGAGAGAGACCTTGCGTCTGACGAAACGTGGAGGGGGAGTACGAACCCTACGGTTGGTGCGGGATCGAACTCTGACGACGTGAGAGTGGATAGCACATGACACACAGTATTGCGTCTTAGCATATAGCTTTGGCAATGTGTATCCTACGAATTTCATACCAAAACAAAACGACATATTCAATGCGAGTAGAAACTTTTCAATCTCAAAACAGAGAATCCAAAAATCCAAACTTTTTGATTCATTTATTACACAAAGCCAAAGAAACATACCATCGTAGACGCTAGCTTCTTGAACATCTCTAATGGCAGCCTGCTCCACAATGTTCCTCACAATGAACCTCTTGATGGCTTTATCCTAAGCAACAATTATTACCACAAGATCAAATCTAACTTCAAACAGGACTGTTGGAAAATTACTGCAGATCGAGAGAGTCGATTAGAAAGTAAAGGAGAGACCTTGGGGCAGCATTTGCCACAGTTTGAGCATCTGATTGGCTTCACGTGTCCCCGGTTGTGCTTGTTCCTCCCACCATTCCTACGCTTGAAAGTCTGCAGCAAACAAACACACAAACACCATCAATTCTGAACCTTCACTTGTATATCTAACACGCAAACAAAGACCCATATTAGAATTCACGAGTAAATACCATCCTTTGGCTTCTTGATCTCGATTGAGGACAGAGTATTGTGTTCGTCTGCGCAGCTAGGGTTACTGACTCTCCTCTCGCCGATATCGTTGCCTAATTTCGGCTTTTGGGCTTTTATAAATTGCTATTTTGAGTTTATAAGTTATTGGGCTTTACCATTCAATAAACTTGGGCTTTATTTTATTCTTTCTTCTTTTTCGTGTATTTAATTGTTTTTTAGTCCTTCTACTCTTCTTCTCTAGCAGTCGTCTCTAGCAGTCGTAGTTACTTCATTCAATAAATTTATATTTTAACCTTAACAAAACTCAGTGACAAAAAAAAAAGAAAACCTTAACAAAACAAAAAAGGAATCTAGCAGGCAAATTAATGTAAAATAAACTTAAAGTTCATATAAATGATCCGATAAAACATGGAGAAATCCTGATTAAACACTGAAAAGAACCCAACAGAAAAACTTTAAAAGAATTGTTTCTTGTGAAGCAAGCAAGAAAAGAAACAGACTCAACCAACAAACCTAATAATCTTATTTAAAAAAAAACTCTTCAATCTTCAACCTTCTTTTCCCGCACGCGTAATTGATATCACCAGATGGAACCTGGAAGTTTTGGAATCACTGTCGTGAAATCCACTTCTGTACACCTTATGGTTGACAATGGAGGAGAAGGAGGACTGAGTTTCTGTGTAATAAAAGGATGGTTCAATAACTCATTCGCTGTGGCTCTATCAGCTTCCTTACATACACACCTCCACAAGAAAGTTTTAGCAATCATAGATATATCTTCAACCAGCACCCAATCGTAGAAATCATCAAACAAATCCTTCACAGGTTTAGCTCCAAACATCTCATGAACAATACTTCCTAAAGACCATATATCATCAGCAGGAATGGTGACTTCCTCACGACAACAAGCTTCTGGTGACATGTACTTAACCGTGCTAATACAACCGGAGGCAGCATCAGAGTTAGGTTCTTTTGATGAACTAAAACCAGCAAGCTTGAGATCAAACGGTTCTTCAGGAGTAGTGGAATGAGAAAGAAGTATATTGGACGGCTTGAGATCGCAGTGAACATAACCTTCAGCGTGAAGAGCCTCAAGTCCTTGTAGAATCATACGAGCCAAACGTTGAATCGTATATTCAGGGAGTGATTTACCATGAGATTCTTTAGAGATCATCTTCTTCAGAGTTCCTTTGCTAGCATATTCCATATAGATAGAACAAACTCTCTCATCGTTTGGCTTGTTGCTGAAGTGAACAACAGAACTTTTAGCTCCGATGATGTTAGGATGATTAAAGTGAAGCATGATGTTGAGTTCTTTCTGAAGAGTACTCAAGTGATCGATCGGATATGTCTTCTTTGCATAGCCTCGTAACTTCGAATCACCCACGAGAGTTACAAAGCCAAATTTGCCTTGGCCTAGAACATGACGCGTAGTCAGTAGTGAAGAATCCTTCACAATCCAATCATCTCTGGAAAATTTCTCCATCTCTGCGAGTTTCTTTGTTATTTGCTCGCTGTTTCTCTCGATCTTATTAAGGTTTCGAAGTAAAATAAGAAGAAAGAAACTTGAGAATTGTTGGGAGTGGTCTGGTCTGTTTATATAGAGAGTTAGTTACTGTTAGATTCTCGGTCCAAATCCTTGAATAAATTAGATTTGTAGTTAGATACTGCTTGATTTTCCTTTACCTATCATGTTTTAACTTTACAATTTATTTATTATCTACCAATTAAATTCAATATATGAGATTCAGAACTATCCGGTAAATCTATCTAATTTTTTAAAATCTTGAAATTCAGTATAAAGATAATTATGTATTTTGACGTAAGAATTATCTAAAATATATCAATCATATAAAATATACATTTGTCGTGTTTGAGAATTCCACTTATTTTTTTTCAAATTGTAGATATATTCATATTTACATATTTTAAACTGACGCATGCAATAATATTAGGTGTAAAATTAATACAAAACCGTTAAAAGTAAATAAACAAAATCAAGATAGTTAACATAATATCATAGAAAATCTTGATATTGAGTAATTAATCGAGATAAATTTTTTTATATAGATTTTTTAAATAAAAGAATTATCTTATAGAATAAATATGAAAATAATCTTCCTTAAAATTTGGAGATATAATATTTGTACATCTTTATCAATAAAACCTATTGACGTTAAAAAATAATAATATGAAGATAGTAATAAATCAGACTTTGTTTTCTTTAGTTTTTTTCTATCATTTAACAGGTTTCTATTTTGGTTTTTTTCCTTCAAAAAATAAAAAACAAAATAGAAAATAACTAGGACTTAGGGAAAATAATTAGGACTTAGAAAATAAGTGGGATTTGGACTATGGATTTGTCCATCTAATTTTTGACAAAAATAATCTAAACCATTAGGAAAAATCACTAACCTCTCACCAACACAAAGAGCAAATATTTTGTTTGTGATATTTTTGGACGTTAATCACTCTTCTATTACAAGTAATAAACAAAAAAATACAGTTAAAATATAAAAATAAAATTACATATCTCAAATTACAAAAAAGATGAAAGCCGAAGTGAAGAACAAAGCATAATCTTCACTCTTTCTCTTAGTACCTAATTCCTTGAGCAACCTCAAAGAAGTGTGCAACATTCGTTTCAGGGGTTCCAACTTTGATACCATGTCCCAAGTTTAAAATGTGTTTATCTCTTCCAGCTTTCTTCACAGTATCATGAATTCGGCTTGTGATAAATTCTTTTGATCCGAATAGAACTCCCGGATCCACATTTCCTTGAACAGCTATGTCTCTTCCTAACCGGTCCCTTCCTTCAGCCATGTCTACAGTCCAGTCCAAGCTCACAACATCCACACCTGTCCGAGCCAATCTCTCTAGCAGACCTCCTGAACCACTCGCATACAGTATGAGAGGTAGGTTGGGATGAGTTTGTTTCACAGCTTCCACAATCTGTTTAAGATAAGGTAAACTAAACGCCTCAAAATCTACTGGACTAAGCTCGGTAGCCCAAGAGTCAAATATTTGCACAGCTTGAGCACCACAATCCGCTTGATAGCGTATGTACGTGATCATCGAGGTTGTGAACTTCTGGAGTAAAGCATGCAGAACCTGAGAAGAAAGAAAACTTTAAGCCTCTGAGATATTTACTAAATTGTCAAGTTATACAATTGCTTTATAAGCTTTATTAATCTACCTTGGGTTGAGAAAAAGCTAATCTTTTTATCTGTGAGAAGTTCTTAGATGAGCCACCTTCGATTACATACGAAGAAAGAGTAAATGGAGCTCCAACAAAACCAAGAACAGCAGCTTCGTTGCCCACCTGAAACAAAACATATTCTTCAGCTTAAGAGCATCTGTTACTTCAATAATCATTATCTGCAGTACCTCATTCCTTAATCTTTTAAGTGCTTCTCCAACATAAGGAACAGATTCCTCTGGTACAAATTCTCTAACTTGATCCACATCAGAAGCTGATTGTGGTGGGTTGAAGATGATAGGACCTTTTCCTTTAACAATGTCGAAAGGTATGTTCATTCCAGACAAAGGAGTGAGAATGTCTGAGAACAAAATCACCTATTCACACATTTTCAATAACAGGAATGTCAACTTATGAGATCATACACCAAGAAAAGTTCGATATAAATGGAAAAGAAGAAGCAGAACTCACTCCATCTGGTTTGAACACTTTCCATGGCTGCAAAGAAATTTCCACCACAAGATCTGCATTCTCTGATCTATCTCGGAAAGAAGGATATTTCTCACATAGAGTTTGATAGCTCTGTTCATCATATAAACAAACACTCAGACCACACAATTCAAAAGGAAAAATAAAATCACATTACGAGTTTGCAATAGAAGCTTGCTTGCCTTCATGTACCTCCCAGCTTGCCTCATTAGCCAAACCGGAGGCCTATCAACAACTTCACCTTTAACAGCTCTCAGAAGAAGAGGCTCAGTGGTTGCTGATACTTTTTTCTCAGTTACAGTGGTTCCTACACATAGAATTTGGATCCCATTAAGCATAAGGTTAAGACCCTGCTATAAACATAGACACGATCAGAGTCAATCTAGGGAAAACCAATGACAATCCCATTGAAACGTTTAAATTCTTGAAACCAAGCAATATACTTTACTTAAAAGAAGCTGCATAAGAAGATCATATAGCTCTAACAGGGATCATCACTGTATCATCTTCTGCATAACAAACTCCCAAATCCTAAATTCCTACGAGAGAGAATATTGGTACACGAGAATCTGAAAGTTTCTTTAGATTCCCACTGAAACCATCTAGTAATTGCTGAATAAAGTAACCGAAACAATCAATTTTAAGTATCACAACAAAGACCCAAACTTCTCATTTGCCAAAAGGAGAGAACTTTTGCGGAAATTTCATTGATTTTATAAATACCCAGAAAGAAACTAACCAAAATTTTGAACGCAATGAATCAAAAATGACGAAATTTAAAGGTTTGAAATAAGTACCCTCGACAGAACAACGAATTATCCGGGATGACTTGGGAGATTTTCTGGAAGAGATGGACAGAAAAGTAGAAGAAGAACAGAGAGAGGAAGTTGAAACTTGGAGGATCGACATTCTCAGATCTCCGAGAAATCTCAAAGAAAACTTCTTTAGCGAGGTCGAGGGATTGTTATACTCTGCTTTGGGGTCTTAGCATCTTCTCTTTTCAACGAAGACGAAGAAGATTGGGTTAACGTCTTCGTCGAAGATAGAAAAGATAGATGATAAGAGATCTGCTGACGTGGATTCACGTTGCCTAGTCAGCTAAAAATTTGCCACGTCATACATGAGCGTATTATTGGTTCTATCTCTGTGATTGATTCAGATTCACTTATCAACTCAAGTCTGCAAGTCATTTTGAAGATTTGATTAGATTTAAAGCAATATGTTTTATTTAAAATCTAAATGTTACAGGAGAAACAATCACACGACATCAAACCAAATGAAAACCAATTACAAACAAATAATGAGTAGAATACAAATAGTAGAAGGTGTTGTTGGTTTAATGGCTGGATTTTTTCTTGTTCTGCTTCTGCAATGGAAGTGTAATGTGTATGAAACCAAACTTTCTCCTTTGCGATACATACTGTTTCGCTTCATGTACCTCCTCTTTCTCGGTATGTCCCGAAAACTTTATATCCTTGTTCAGATCCTTTAACATTTGGCTCAAATTCGCAGTCCGCCTTGGAATTTGCCCTCCAGGGCTCTGCCTTTGGGGAGTAACATCTTCCTTTGGAGCTTGCTTACGCCTTAGAACATCACGCATTGAGACATTAGACTTTAACACTGGATTTGGGGGAGTGTCATGTGGTTCATGGTGTTTGTTCAGATGGCTGAAAAAGGAGCGTCGAGTCTGATGCAATGGTGTAAAGTTATCGCCTTTAGATGAGTCTTCTGTCCACCCACGGAAAGCATTTTCAGCTGCAAGTTGCTGCACATTTGCAATCTCTACTCGGTTTAATGCAGCTTCCAAAGCTTGTTTACTTTGTTTAACTCCTTCACTGGCTTCCTCAAGCTTCTTCAAAATCCCTCTTCTTGAGCTATTATCGGTGGAGAAGTCATAATCATTCCCTAGTCCTTTGGGTGTTACGGGAGACCTTGGAGGCTCTGGAAAGCTAAATTCAGAATCCTCGTCCTGGCTTTCACAGTTGGATGATAACATTGTAATTTCATGAATTGCAAGTGCTTCAGATGCTTTTGCAGCTTCTTCCATTTTCCTAGCTGCAACCAATCTCATCTCTGCAGTTCTCAGACAGTTTTTGCTTTGTTGGTTTAAACCTGTTTCATCT
This sequence comes from Lepidium didymum, assembly GCA_963920545.1. Classification (NCBI taxonomy): domain Eukaryota; kingdom Viridiplantae; phylum Streptophyta; class Magnoliopsida; order Brassicales; family Brassicaceae; genus Lepidium; species Lepidium didymum. The sequence continues at coordinate 3,279,236 of OY986991.1, forward strand.
GTTTCAGAAACCATCTTAACCTGTTCCCTTGGTGGTTCATCTGGAACCTGTGGCTTTACCCTAACCCAACTCAGCTCCTCAGCTAGAGAAACCGCTCCTCTAAACCCATACGTTAACTTCGCTCGTGTCTTCTCAAGGAAATCTTTCTCTTCTTTCATTTTCTTATTCAAAGATTCAACAGAGGACTGGATCACCACGAGATCCTCCATGGTTTTGCTAAGATTTATCTTGGCTTGCTTCAATTCCATTAGGATCAGATCAGGAGATGACATGGGATTGTGATGACAATGCTCATCGCTCATCTCTTTGATATCTGAACTGAGATGTTCAGAGGATCTCAAAGCTTCTTGCTGTAGCTGCCGCTTCAGATCTTCAACGATCCTTTTCGTCGATCCAAGTGCTTCTAGAACATCCAGAGTTTCTAGCTCTTTTACTATCAAATCCTTCTCAAGCTCAGTCGCATGCTCTTCCATTTTCTTAATGTCAAATTCTCCCACACCATTCTGAAAATTGACATAAACCAACAATTATGGAAAACAAATCTCAACTCTTAATCCAGTTGCATTTTTTTTTTAAAACATCAAGCATCTAAAGAACATCATCTTCAACGTTTAAACAAAATTTGCCTTCGTCTATACTCTATATATACAACTGAGTAATTCTTTGATGCACAAGCAATTACAGTGTGTGCATAAGACACATAACGATCAACTGAGATTGCATATTGATACTTTGTAGCATTACTGAGACACATAATGATGATCTCAGAGGCAGAACGAACCGTCCAAACGACCTTTGTGCTTTTCACAACCTACATAAATGTTGCTTAAACCCTGTAGAACCTTACCTACGAAATTTTACTCAATTTTTCACTTCAATTACGAAACTTTACTCAATTTTCAATGATAAAATGCTACTCAATTGCACACCACTCGTGAAGTTCTACTCAATTTCACATAATTTCAGCAATCATAAAACTTTAATCAACTTTAAGTTCAAAAAGCCCAAGAACATATCAAAGCAGAAAATGTTAACACAATGTGTTTGTATTGAAGTGATCCAAAGAAAGAAGAAAACTTACGTAATTGTCTTCGATTTTGTAAGGAACCCAAGAACCATAACCGCCGAATCTAGTCACAGCCTCCTGAACCGACTCGAATGGTGGAGAAGTATCGATTTCAGCTCTCAACCCCACTTTCCTTATCATGGGTACATTAGAAGCACCCACAGGATCAACACAGAACCCGAAATTATCGGATCCGGGTTGGATCCGCACCTCATGGATTGGTTCAGCCACATGATGATTTTGATGCTCCTCTGCTGCCATCGCCACCACAAAGAGATGATGAAATGTTGTAAAAATTGAAAGGTAAAGGATTTAAAGACAAGCCCTTTTCAGTAATCATAATTAATGCAAAATCAAAAGAAAAGCAAAAGGAGATGAAAAAAGAAAAAGAGCTTTTGAAGAACGAATTGATATGATTGTGCTTTCTCGTTACCGAGTCACACCAACACCACTCGGAGAGTGTAAACTAGGACGAAGAAGAAAGAAGAAAGAGACATGTAATGAATACGTGGCGAGTTATCATTGGTTGAGTGCCTAGAGTAAAAAAGTGTTCACATGAGACCGGTTGTAGAGGATATTTGACTGATTACTCAATTTGAGCCGTCGATTGCGGAAGTGACGGGATAAAAAAGATAAAAATAATTGGGTGGCATGCTCTTTTTTGAGAGTTATGTACTTATGTGTATCAAATACCCACATGGTTTCTAAATTGTGTGATATGTTATCTTACCCACTTAAAAAAATGAAATCAGCCTTGAACGAAACCTTCGCTCTTTTCTTTTTCATAGACAAATAATTTACGTGTGCGCTTCCTAGTGGATCTCGATGATGAGAATTACTATTCAGCTACACAATAAAGAAACTATAATGCAATTATAGACATAGACAAAACACATGCAGAAAATAAAGGGCAATGACAGTATATGAAATATTTTTAAGCGGTGACATGAGCCGTAACAAATTAGAAAATGTATACATGGACATGACATAAGATTATGTGTCATGATATGAACATAAGTTTATTTGATATTATCTACTTAATCTGGACATGAACATTGTGTTACGTATAATGTAACTAGACATAGACAAAACACATCCAAAAATAAAGAACATGGACATGTTATGAAATATCCTAAGCGGCGGCATGATAAAAACATAAGCCCATAGATACGTAACAAATTAGAAAATGAATACATGGACATGGAGATATGATTATCTGACATGACATGAAATAAGTTTATCTTACATTATCTAGTTCATCTAGACATGAATATGTGTTAATTATAACGCAAATAGACATGCACAAAACACATGATGGAAAATATACATGGAAAATGTTCAAATTAGAAAATGAATACATGGACATGGACATAAGATTATATGATATGACATGAAACAAGTTTATCTTACATTAGGAAATTGTCAAATTAGGAAATGTAGACATGGACATAGTTGTTGTAAGTATAAAGACATGGACTGATTTGTAGAATATCTGATGACAAATGTTTTAAACATGGACAAATTCTAAGCCATGGACATCGACAAAACACATCAACGACAATAAACATGGACACTAGACAAAATATTGTCATATGCGGCTTGTTCAAATTAGAAAATGTAGACATGAACATAGTTGAATGTAAGTATAAATACATGAACTGATTTGTAGCTTATGACATGTACCGCAACAAATTAGATAATCTATTTATGGACATGGACATGTTCAAATTAGGATGTATATGTGACATATTACAAAATGTAAACATGAACATAGCTGAAATATCAAAATAAAGACATATACTAATTTGTAGGCATGGACATAGCTGAAATATCAAAAACCCAAACCAAGACATCGTTTTCTCATAATACAAATCCCTCCAATTTATCAGCAGTTGTCCTTATCTTCAAATCCAAAATCAAACCCTAGAAAATAAACAAAATCAAACATTTAGAGGACATAACCACTTTCAAACAACACATTCATCGAAAACCCGTCGAGAAATCCCATTCCCAGAAGACAAGTCCCAATTTTTTTGGCAAAATCGTCCATGTCTTTATATCTGAAATCTAACCTTAGTGAACATAACGTATTGCAAATATTCAGAGGTAAAATTATCACAAAATGACGAAGAAATATCTACAATGGAAGGACAATTATTCGATGAGATGATAGTGACTGAACAAACCCAAAATCCCTTTTTCACATGTTCTTTGTCCATTTTCTTCTGTAATCTAGTTTTTGTACCTTGAGTTTTGAAATTTTACCTTTAAAAAATAAAATAAAATCACACCAAATATACATAACCACTAGCAATGGACATAAAAACTTTCAATCATTCAAAGGACATAACCTCTTTCAAAAGCAAAACAAATTATCCCCAAATCGAGAAATTCCAATCGAGAACACTTTTTGAAAGACAAGCCCCAAATGTTTTGCAAATAGTCCATGTCTTTAAGGTTGAAAGTGAGGATGCCCAAAAAAATTTGTTAATTTTGAAACCTTTTTGCTAAATGCTTCCCGTCAACCATTACAAAAGCAAAATTGATTGAAAACCCAAACAAATTCGCAATTTCGAAATCCCTTTCCCAAAATAATACCCCCAAATTGTTTGAAAAATCATGTTTATGTCTTGAAATTCGCGATAAAAATCATAGCAAATGTACATATCCTCTTGATTATGTCTTCAAAACTTTCAGATGACAAATCTCTACAAAATAACAAAGAAATCTGACATCTTCTATAAAGTGACAAACCTATGTCTAACAAACCCAAAATCTCATTTTTCACCTATTCTTCTGCAAACTAGATCGAGTTTTGAGTTTTTAGCTTTTTTTCTTCTCAGCTTCTTCACACTCTTTCTTCTCTTCTCAGTTTCTCCTAAGCTTTTATCTCTTCACTTCGCGTTTGAAAAATCTATCACAGAAAAGTGTTTTTTTAAGAAACCACGAGAGACTTGTCGTTTCTCTATAAATTCGATTATTGCCTGCTTCTCTACCCGCACAGAAAATGCAACATGAGGTAAACTATATGTGTTTTAAATCAAGGCTAAATGAATATTTTCAGATGTCACAAGGATAGGTGGGAAAAGAAAAATAAAAAGGAGTATTTAGGATAATTAAGTTTTCAAAAGAGGTATTTTACGTAATATTCCAAAAAGATATTGGGAATTGCAGTTTACAAAAAAAAAGCGGAGATTTGGGTGGCAGGGACCACATCAGTTAACGACGACGTTTTACGCTACCGACGCTCGATCTCTTTTCCTTTTCTATTGATTAGACGTTATGGCCTTAAGCCCATAATTTTTCTTTTGACAAATTTATAACATATACAAAATTACAAATTCTGTATTTTTTTCAAAAAAATTCAAAGTTATACTTTGTGAGACTTAAGATCTTCAAAGATGATTCCGCTAGTGATTTTAATATCAGATCTCTCCGTTTAGTAAATAGGATGATATAGTTAATAATTTTAAAATTATATATTCTTAGTTTGGTAGTTAAGATGAACTACCTAATAACTTTGATATTAGAAGTTTTGATGTTTCACTACTCTCTGATAAAGAGATTTTAAAAAGTAATTTTTATGTCATAATCCAAGTTATTTCGATAAGAAAAAGATTCCATATAAAATCTAAAAGAATATATGTGAAAGGTTATATTGAAATTGTTATTTTATTTGTAACACAAAAATTGTTCTAGAATAATAATTTTTGAGAATTAGAGGGAGCATTATTTTCTTAACAAAAATTTACCTATCTTAAATTATAAATGTACATATCTTTTCAGAAATTATATTTTTCATTTTTTTGCAAAGCTATCGTTGGTGAAAGTGTTTTTTTTGTTAACATTGGGCTAAAACTAGCCGATCCATTAGCCCAGTTCATACATAATGTATGCGGTGTGGACTCGATCCCTAATTGTACAAATACACATGTTTTAGTAGATTTACCACATATCACTAGAATAAAGGCTATTTGCTGGTAAAAGTTTTCTAAAGTGATAAAAACATCCACTGATAAATGAGTACAATAATTGTTAGGTTGATTTTTGGTACGCATAATGATTCCAACCACTATATCTTTCTCTATGTTATGATTTTTATTTTTTGGAGTCACTTCCGTAAATAGGTCGAATATTGCATTAATGAATTGATTTGTCTGTATCTATATAAGAGATGAAATCTTACCATAAATCAACCATGATTAATGGCTGCAATCAAGTCGAAGCCAACTCATTACAAAGTACCTCGGTTTTAACCTTGTAATTAATTTATATCTAATTGATTATATGTGGGGTTTGATACAAACAAATCTTAGTTTTGAGCATATAAAAACCTCTCGAAGAGATGGATTAAAATGAGATACGTACCAAGACATAGACAAACAAGAAATTGCTAAGACAAAAGGCAATGAATACCGACAGCTATAAAGAAAAGGCAAAGCAAAAGTTAAATAATTGATCTTAATTTGTTGTAGTTAAAATGGATTTTTCTGTACCACAACCAAACCAAAATTGGATTTGAACCAAGTGAAAGCCAAAACCGGACCGAACAAAGACGTTATTCTAATAATAGAGCAACGAGTCAATGATAGTAAATTTCTTTTTTATTTATTTTAAGTTCTATGGTAGTATTCCTGTACATACGATTAAGAATTTACACTTATAAGTTATAACCTGTTATCGCTAGCCCACACTATAACGTAGCCGTCACTAAGAATATCAAAACCTAATGAAAAATGTCTATTGTCTTCAGAAATGGCCTAAAATATGGTCTACACCATTGTTACGTATAGTTAAATTTAAGAATATGTAATTGTGGGAATTAAATTGGTCAAATAATTAAATGTTTATCCACGTAGGTTTTGTACAAGATTTCGGTATTAGAGTTTGATTGTTGATAGTATACTATTTGAATAAGATGATTGAAAACAATAAACGTCTAAACCAAAAATCATTTAAAACCATGCGATTAAAAATAACTGTTGGCAAAACAAGTTTGCAACAAAAAATTGTTAAAAAATGAAAATTGATTGATAACCATTATATTAGCTGAATAGTATAATTAGATACAAGTTAGTAAACTTTTTTAGACTCTTAATATAGATGATATTTAGTTGAATCGATTCCAATCACTCATAAATACATCTATTTGGAAATAACGGTTTAAACACTCATAAATAAATCTAAACATTTATTTTTTTTGTCAACATTGGACCATAACAGCTCGGCTCATTAACCAAGTTCCTACACAATGTAGACGGTAAGACTCGATCTCTGGTTGTGCAAATGCGCATATTTTATATGAACTTACCGTCTGCCACTAGACTAAAAACCACTAAACTAAACATTTGTTTTAACTGTTTGGTTTCAAATACCAATTCGTTCTTTTTAGTGCTACTAATCAGATCCTTAGAATTGTAGGTATATATATATACGTAACGTATAGGGTGGATGTGTGAATTAAATAAGAGGATCTTTGCCTTATATTATTACAACTAACTTTGTATTCGTTTCTCTATCGAATTAAAGAAAAATCTCCGAACGAGAGACGAAGATGGACCATGAAGGCATCTCCTATTAATTAATTCGGCTCAACTGTACATCCAACGGTCCATGCTCATCCACCTAGCTACCTCCTCTTTTGTATCCTACACGTTTTTTTAATATCTTCCAACGACATTAATAGCGACAACCGTTTTATAATCTTAGTTTTATGTGTAGTAAATTGTTCTTACTGAAGATTCGTAGCTACCACAAGCTTTCACTTGATTTCTAGGTTCTATCAATAGTAGAAAGTAGTTAAGATCCTAACAGTATCACATATGACAATCTGAAGTCAAATTTTGAATAGAAAAACAGTAAAAATGACATCCAACTTGACCAAAGTCCTTTTCCTTACATTTTGTTTTTCTTGTCAAAATTTGTTACCTTTATTATAAATCAAAGTTAGTGTAAAAAATAGTAATCGAGTAAATGTTAAATGTTTGACAAGAAAAAGAAAAAAAAGAAGTAAATGTTAAATGGTTATAGTCAAGTCATTACATATGCAATACTTTTTTTTAGGAGTTTGAATTTAGAAAGTCTAATATAATAAAATTTAAGGTATGAAAAATTTTGAATTATGAAGAAAGTGTGTTGTCAAAGTAGATAAATGTCTATTCTACAATATTTTCCATCAAATTTGCGTTATGGAACAAAACTTATCAATTAAACTATAGATGTTGGGTTATAAATTGGAATTTTTTTGATCCGATTATTGAAAAAATAAAATAAAAGTAATAATGTTTAAGTCGCATACACATTGAATAGTAGATCGTCCCCGCTTTCATTTATGATCTAACCACATCTTGCCCTCTTCAATAACTTTGGAATATCATATATATATATATATTGCACATGCTCATCTATTAAAACTTACCAATACAAAACAAAACACATGACATGTGCTTACACACTTCATGCAACAAAAGAGATCCTTTAATTCTTCCGCAAACTTCTCTTACACTAACAAAGCGTCGTTTTTTCCAAAAATAGATGCGCTTTTGTCTCCCTTTTTCATATCTGAAGAAGCTTCGTCGTCTTCGGATCTCACAATTCTCTCTTTTTTTCTCCCCATTTTTTTGAATTTCAGTTAAAACCTGACTCAAGACATTGTTTCAGAGAAAACGAAGTTTTGGTTTCAGAAGCATTAAATTGTTGACAATGTCAGAAATCGACACTAATGGAGTTAGATCTTCTAAGGTAATCGTTAAAGAGAGTTCTCAGTTCAATTCTTCTTCGAGAATCTATTATTATGGTGGAGCTTCTGTTCCATTTCTATGGGAGACAAGACCAGGCACACCAAAACACTCTCTTTACTCTGAGTCCTTTCGTCTTCCTCCATTAACACCACCTCCTTCTTATTACTCTTCTTCTTCTTCCGGAAACAAACAAAGTAAATCCAGAACAAAACAAACTCGATTTGTGAAGAATTTGTTATCACGACACGTGTCACGTTCTTCGTTTTCATGGTCATCTACTTCTTCATCTTCTTCCTCTTCTTATTCTTCTTCATCTCCTCCGTCTAAAACAAATCGTAGTCGTCCCAAAATATGTTATCTTTCGTGTTCGAGATCTTATGTTAAGGATGATGATGAGGAAGAGATTGGGTCTTCGTCTTCTCCGACTTCAACGTTGTGTTGTAAAAGAGGGTTTAGTTCATCTATGGGAAGTGTGAAGAGAGCTTTTTATTCTGTTCTTAGCCATGGAACTAGACGTGAAGATCTTAGATTGGTTATGTAATGGTTTCTTCTACATGTTGTTCTTATTTTGATTGTTGTTATAAACATAGGATCTAATGTTTAAAGATCCATTTTATATTTTTGGCTTTTGCCTTTTTGAAGACATATATAAGTGTTTGATTGTGATATTTAATGGTTAACAAAAAGTTTATCATGTTTTGCTTATCTTTCTGTTGCTAGCTAGATCTTGTGATGTTTGTATTTTTTTTTTTTTGTCAAATAATTGAATCGAATATGATCTATAATTCAAGTCTGCTCCCTAAACGATATCATATGACAATATGTAACTTCATGAAATTAAACTTTCGTAGAAAAACACTTATTCATATAAATATATATATAGTTACTTTATGAACTTCCTCATATTTGTTTTTCTTTTTAATTTATGAATTTTAGTGTTTCGAATTTATGACATTATAATGGACCTTTCGGTACGATTAAAATGCTATTGGTCGATTGTGAATTTTTTATAAAAGATTTATGAGTTAGAAATTAAATTTTATTAGCCAACGACAAACTTTATCTAAGCTCTAATGACACGAAAAATTGTGGGCGATTTAACTGACCATGTGCCAGCATTTATGGGCTCTATTCATAATTATTTGTCTCGTTTCTACATGTTACTTCACTTTCTCGATTAAATTTATTTATTTATTTTAAATAAGGATAAACGAATTATTAGCTTATTTGAATTCGTAAGTGGCTAAAAAATTTAAACTACAAATATCAATCAAGCAAAATAGAAATCAAAATGTTCGAATGTGTATCTATATTATCACTATTTGAACCATTCATAGATAACATTAAATTAAACTTTAGTTTGATTTTTCGTAAATAAAAATCATCAAAATAGAAAGAAAAGCAAAAGCCTCGAGAATATGTGGACCAATGCTAATATTCTTTTTATAAATTTTCAGATGTTAGGATTCGATCACTCCTCACTATAAGTGGAGAATAAAAGATTTTATAGTGTAAATTTTATATGTAGACGAGTAGTTGTGACATTTAATAACTTTTCTTTTGTTTGTTAAAGGACATTTAATAACTCGTGAAGTAATTTTCCTAAAAAGAAGTTTTTTTTCCGTAGAATATGCAACTTTTGGGTGTCAGGATTTTAAATAAACCCTAAATCTTCAGATAGTTATTGGAAAAATAAAGAATGAAATTCTGAAGCTCACAAAGCACGGCTTGTTGACCGTAAAAGGTTCGGGTGTACGAAAACTTTTTGGGATAAGGATCTTTGAAATAACGAATATTTTCACTGTAATAAGAAAACAGTGAAGTAAATATTACAAGAAGAACAATTAATCATATTTGGTGTTTCATACTTGACCGGAGGCTATCAAAGTCCTTGATCACTTGTGCGCACGTGATAAATATTTTGAAGGATGTTAATAGGGAAAGTGTCATCATTCATTGAAGGGGTTCGAAGTTTGGTAGGGTGATATTTTAACCAAACGAAACTAACTGAATTTAAAAAGACATGTCTCAATTAGAGTTTACACATATTATTATGTTTTTTCTAATTCGAATGGTTCAGTTGGGTTTGAAACCAAACAAAATTAATAAACCAATGTGCTAATAATATTATAAAACATTACGGATTATTACATGTATGTCTGGTTTTTGTTTGTTGTTAAATTTTCCATTAAATCATAAAATGTCACTACATGTGGGTTTCAATGAGAGCCCATTTAATTATCGACTTAAGTTAGTGAGAAGGTTTTAAATAAAGATATATATTCCAGATAATATTATTAGGCTATATGACAATATATTTTCAGGTTATATGCAAAAATAAAATTAAATGGCCTTATTCTATTAAAATTTTGTATCTAGATTTCTATTTATTAAAATTTGGATCCGCAAATGATCTTTAATCTAGTCTCTAGTGGCAGGTGGTAAGTCCACTAAAGGTAGACGCACTTGCACATCTAGAGAATCGAATCTCGTTGCCTACATTATATAGGAACTTCGCTAATGGACCGGTCAGTTGTGGTTCAGTGTCGACAAAAAAAATAAAATTAGACCCTAAGGGTTTAATTGAAATTGCTTTAGTTTTGTTGTTTTGTATGAAGATTGAAATTACACCAATTATATTTTATTTTGTTTTTGACTCTAAAATATGATTGGTTTAATTTAAATCTCATATAAAGATTTTGATTTTCAAAGCAACCAAGCAACCAAAAGAAAACAATTACTAATTTTGAGGGACATATTAAAATTGCCTTTGTTTTGTTGTTTTGAAAATTAAATTTTTTTTGTATGAGATTAAATTAAACATATTTTAGAGTTAAAAAGAAACTAAAATATAATTGATTTAATTTTAATCTTCATACAAAGATTTTTGCTTTTTAAAGCAAGAAATCGAAAACAATTCTAATCATACCCTAAATCTAAGTATAAAAATAAATTTTTGGATTTCGCTCAGTAAAAATACAATTGTTGCATTTATCTAAAACCGGGCTTGTATATTCTCTACATATCAAAAATTATATTTTTATGGTTAGAAATCTATGTGGATAAACCTTCTGATTCAGTAACTTATTTTTGAGTCTAAATAAGAAAAAATCTTCTCACATGATTATTTGTTCAAAACCTAATATATGGGAAGATTTTATGCTTTATTTTTCCTTTGTTTACAAATCTGAGGAAGTAAATTGAAATATTATTCCTTTTCAGATTTTTTTTCTCAAATTCAATTTGATTACAAATGTGAGGAAATCAATTGAAATATTATGTCCTTTCTCATCTTCCACCATAAAATATACCTTTTGAGATACAATTTTTATGTATATATATATATATATATATATCGTTTTTGTGATTGTATATGAATTAGTTTTATATCATATATAAACAGGTTTTGGAGTTAAAGTCGACGGTCCTCATGCAACATGTTTCAAGACAACTTCTTGTACACAACTTCCCCATGTAGGATTTAATCACTGCGTTGAGTTCTGTAGGAAACAATTCTTTGAATCTGGTTATTGTAAAGGCAGTAAAGTTTCTGGATCTGTTGTTGTACTAAAAAATAATACATCTGATGTGTTGAATTAGTTTAATAAAATATCAAAAAAATTTTAATTAAAAGCTTTTTCAAGTATAGTTTTCTCTATTTCTTTTTACTTCTTTTGATTGAATTTTATATATATATACTTTGGTCATTCCGCTACTTTTTCCTTACAAAATCGAATTAATTAATTAATTTCAAATAGTGCCTCGTAAGAATAAATATATATCATCTAAAGTTATAACTTATAAGAATGAATGCTGCACAATAAAGATTGATTACTGGTTGGAGAAATCACGACATCTTTTTAACTCCGTAAATACAAGATTTATGAGATCAAAACCTCAACAAAAATCAATTTTTTTGGGTCAAGATCGCTCGGCATGAACCAGATACTTTCTAATTCTCATATGCTTATTAAAATATGTACTTAATAAAAATAATAAGAATACTTGATTCGATTTGTAATTGTTCAAATAACTAGTTAAATTTTTTTAATATTTGTCTATTTTATACCAAATAGTATCAAATACTGTTCTTTCAATCAAAACTTCAGCCATCCTATAAAGATGGAGTTTAAGTGTTTAACATATAATTATTTGAACAGATTAACAGTTTAATCTTATATTTATAATTAATTAAACTCCAAAAAGTAGTGGATCAAGTACTAACATATAATTATTTGAACAAATTAACAATTTAATCATATTTATATAATTAATCAAACTTCAAAAAGTCATCATTCATTGAAGAGATTCGAAGTTTTGGGCGGGGTGACATTTTTACCGAACTGAACCAACTGAATTTAAAGAGAGATTCCTCAAACTAGAGTTTACACACAAATCATTTGGTTATGTTTTTTCTAATCCAAATGGTTCAGTTGAGTTTGAAACCAAACAAAATTGATAAACCAATGTGTTAATAATATTATAAAATATTAAAATTATTACATGTATGTCTGGTTTTACATTGTCGTTTTTTTAAAGTTTTTTACATAGTTTATTTCTTAAGTATTTATAACTTTATGATTTCTTATGTTTTTATATAGTATATTAATTTTAAATAGTATTGTTTTATTATATTCAATGATAATGTGATATAAGAGTTATTCAAATGATTTCTATTTAACCAAATTAAAGCCAAACTAAAATAAAACCAAAATAAAACCAATTCAAACTGGACCAATCTGAAATAAAACCAAACTAAATTTAGTTTTGAGTTTTTATGTAACCAAACTAAAACCATGAAACTTTTTTGGTTTAACATTTTTAACGTATAATTTAAGTATGGTTTAACATCTTTAATTTTGTGAATTTGTGATCACAACCTCGTCTATTAGAATCCATAAAACTTGGTTAAATCTTGTTTGGAAGGATTTTAGCCCCAAAGCTTCAGAGTGTTGTGTAAAAGAAATATATTGTAATTCCCAAGTAAACTGTTGAATAAATTACTTTTTATATTTATAAATCTTAAAATTTTAGAGTTTATTTCTCATTAAATGATATGCTTGCTAACTCAAAACTTAATTCACCATAAGAATTTAAAAATCAAATACAAAGAAGAAGAGAGAACAACGGAGCGACGATTTAGGCTACAGATACGGGTCAAACAAGAATACATACAATGCAAAGCTTTCTTACACTCTACGCAAACTTTCTTCTTTCTATACATTTTTGAATTGTAATCGGAGATCATTGAATACTACTTATTCTAATGTATAATATAATTACCACAATCAATATATAACACTGTTCTGCATCTTGCTCATATCTGAATAGTAATAAGAAGCTTTTACGAAATAATTTACGGGGAAAATAAAATTAGATGTTGACAATTTGTGTTCTTAGTTCAAGGTTTGAAGGTGACGGTAACGCCTCGACTACTATCTTTAATGTACCACTACGTCTGAAAAATTTTAAGGACTTGTTTACCGACCCTATAAACCACATGATATTTTTTTATGTTTTGTCATCACTTACACGGTTTCGAAAATTACTTTTCGGAAGGTCACCCATCTTGAAATTATTCCAGCTAAATGCATGTTTAATTGTGAAGTTTTCTCTGGATGTTTGACCGAAAAGATAAATGTATTTTGATGATACATGTGGCCAAATCAATTTTTTTAAATCAACACAATTACATTTCCTGAAATTGGGATGTTACAAAGACAAGGACAGGTGGTTTACGCTTTTAATATATCTCCGTACCGTTACGAACAGTAGCCCGGAGAGGTATATGAGTCTAATTATCTAGCAAAAATTTTATATGCCACAAAAAAATTTGAATTTCTATGAACATAGAGCCAAAAGAATTTGGTGGCTGTTATTGTAAGTTTAAGTTCGTCCCTATAGCAACAACTTCAAATTCGTAACTATTTTATAACTTTTCTTGACATATATATGAAAATGTTATGTGATTTTTTTTGGTAAAGTAATGTTATATGATTTGTTCATACCTGCAAATAAAATAAAAAATAGATACAAGTGAATTACGTATTACATGTTTCATTATAAATGGCGATTTTATTTACCAAATATGAGATTTAGTTCGGTGTTTTTTTTTCTCCAATTGTATCGTTTCTTCTTTGACGAAAATTTTCAAAAAAATTATGTATAAAGTTTATTAGGTTTCTTGATTATGACGAGAAACTAACATGTCAAAATCATTAAACTATCATTCTCATTCACTCAGAGAGAAAGTACATTTAATAATATCATTCTCTAATGCTTCACCAACTTTTTACTATTTTATAAACTCTTAAAACTATTTAGCTATCTTGTTTAATATAAACTCTAATCAGCAGCGGTCCATTCGTGTGTAACGGTGTTGATATGAATTCTCCATAAAAAATCATTTGTAAAATTGGAATCACCTAAAGTTAATATTTATTTAATTTCAGCCTTTCGAAAACAAGAACAAGGTGCGTTATAAATGTGAAGCAAAAGTCCACATGCGGCCATGGGAAAACAAAAACATTAAAAGTAAGCATTAATCACGAAGATCCTTCTGTTGTTTCCTGAAGTCCTGAACCATCTATGAGTGACTAAGTACATGTAGACATCATATATATATTTAAGTGTGATAATATTCATAAAGTCAAAAATTAAATTTTGAAAAATTGTTCAAAATGGTTAATATTCTACAACACTGGAATTCAACTTCAGATAAACATGTACCCAAACATATTAAGATTTATCGTTTAGTTTACTATTAACACTACTATATATCGAGTTTTATTTATTCAATTGTTAAAAAACTTCATGATTCAGGTGCTTAAAAGCAGTAAATACAGCTCTCTAGTCTTTACTAACTAGATATCTTCAGTTGTTTTCATGTTAAAAAATATCAACTGTTCGGTCTCTCGAGTGACCAAATAATCCCCTTTTCTCTATAAGAAAGTTTTATTTATATATCTATATAATCTGAACATATATATTATATAATACATATAATATGTATATAGAGCGTGATCACTAAATCTTAATATCTTAAACTAGGTATTTTACTTGCCTTTAAAGCCTTCCTTGGCGTATCTTCCTTCACACCCTCTTTAAGAGTCACTTGACTTTAGTATTTCTCTTTTTGTTTGTTTCTTTCTCTTTTTCTGTTTTTGTGATCATCTGAGAGCATGCCTGAATGTCAAGAGAAAGGTAAGAAGTGAACATCTCATTAATGAAACTCTTTCATTCTCTTTGCAATGATTTCCTCAAATAGTGGGGATATGGTTGATTTCAACCGTTTAGTCCTAAATTCATTCATGGTATTAATGAAAACAAAAGCTCTTTGTTTAATTGGTTCTTAGGGAGAGATTTGAAGAGATAGGAAAGAAGATCAAAAGAGAAGCAGATGCTTGGTCTCATCAAATGGCAGGAATTAGAAGACCAATGTCAGGTCCTCCCGGAACCCTCAATACCATTACTCCTTGTGCGGCCTGTAAGCTTTTGCGCCGTAGATGTGCTCAAGAATGTCCCTTTTCGCCTTATTTCTCACCACATGAGCCTCATAAGTTCGCATCCGTCCACAAAGTATTTGGAGCTAGCAACGTCTCCAAGATGCTAGTGGTAATAGCCATTTCAAAACATACATAGAGATATAGTCTTAAATTGAACCTTTTCGGTCTATTGAACCCACAACCATTGAGGTTTCGTATGGAAGTCTCGACGGATAGCTTACTTCCGTAAAAAAAAATTAGACAGAATCCCGATGGTTACAAATTTTCGGCCACAAAATCTCGACAGATACCAATTTCCGTCAAGATTGTGATCCATTTTCTTATATATACACACTTGGAATCCTTAACATATGTAAGAATGTTTTGTCAAGATTCTTATACTATGAAATTATTTCAAACTAATCAGGAAGTACCCGAGAGCCAGCGAGCAGACGCAGCGAATAGTCTTGTCTATGAAGCAAACGTAAGGCTAAGAGATCCAGTGTACGGATGCATGGGAGCAATATCAGCTTTACAACAACAAGTACAAGCTTTACAAACCGAGCTTACGGCCGTAAGATCAGAGATTCTCAAGTACAAGCAAAGAGAAGCTGTCGCCACTCT
Source organism: Lepidium didymum (assembly GCA_963920545.1). Taxonomy (NCBI): domain Eukaryota; kingdom Viridiplantae; phylum Streptophyta; class Magnoliopsida; order Brassicales; family Brassicaceae; genus Lepidium; species Lepidium didymum. Next base: position 3,295,150 of record OY986991.1, read on the forward strand.
GATTGTACCTTCCAATTCCCAAGTTGCCGGATTTCACAATTCTGGTGGCGTCTCCGTCATCGGACCACCACCACAAAGACCTTCAACTCCACCTCAACCTACGGTGGCTCCTCCTCCACCTCCTCCTTCATCAGCTTCTTGTGTATACTCTCAACCAACCACAAGAGCCTTAGAATATGGTGACATTGAAAGTGAGAACAACTCATATTATGGTTAAATTTATTTGTACCATTCTACAAATTCACACACAAAATACATATAATTTATTTCGATAATTTGTGATCAGGTGATTAATTAAATAAAATAAATATAAGAGAGACAGGTTGATCTTGAAAATTAAGCCTGTCATTGATTGTACATTAATCTTGTTTACTTGGTAAGTACTACTATTAAATATTTTATTTTTTGTTAACTAGACTGATATATCCAATCAATGACTCAAAATCACCTCTAAAATCCCTATAAATTTATTTAGTTGAGTAAAGTCGAATTTCAGATGTGTGAACCGTTAATTGAGATATTTAACCACCAGAATAAAAAGAGTTCAACGTACTACTATTTAAATTTTATATAACCAATGTTAAATAGATTTTGGATTTTTTTTTACCCTTTATAGGGAAGATACATTGAATCGATATATAATTGAAAACATCTTTTAATTTGAGGTAGCTAATTTTTTTTGTTATTCTTGAATCCAAGCAACGTAATGTTACTTAATTCTATGAAACAGCTACTTGCACCAAATTTTGTGTGATAGTTGGCTTTGAATCTACAAATACGTGTATAGTGTTTATTTGTTGGGTGAAGTGTCAGCTGTATATTACCATTAATTTCATTTAGTTTGGTTTTATTTAATTTTATTTTTTGGGTTTTCGTAGCGTATCGAATTAATCAATCCAGTTTATCGCTAATTAATTAGATTTATGTAAGAAGAAAATAAATTGGTGGGTTTGCGTTTTGCTTAATTTGGTAAAATAATATTATCATAAGAAAATAATTATCGAATTGCTGGCAATAAAAAAATCGGTGTGATGCTTTAATTAATTGATTATTAACGATAATAACATAATTTTGTGTTGCAGTGACTTTTATTCTAGTGGTAGATGATAAATCCACTAAAAGCAGACATTAAAAATAGGCGCATTTGCATATTTAAGGATCGAGTATCACTGCCTACATTATCTAGGAACTTGGCTTATAAACCGGTTAGTTGTGATACAGTATTAAAAAAAAATACTTTAGCAAAAAGCAAATAAAAATTTTCTAGATACTTTTTGGACATTTTTAACTGTATATTATCTTTGCCGATTTTAATTCATAAATTAAATTAGAGTAACTAACCAATCCAGAAGAAAAACTCCAAGAAATAAAAATTTAATATTTCTACTCTTTAACTTTACGAACCAAACAATCAATTTTTATTCTGAGAAACCTTGGAATATATTGTTACAACCTCGTGAATTCTCATATCTCCATAATTACTGCAAACAAAATGGTCGGACTCAAAAGTCATATCGTAGATTTCAATGCCATAAACCTAAATTGTAATTTGAAGACCACTGACTAAAGATTTTGTGAGTGGAAGGCTTAACTACGGTCAAATATAGAATCCTTATAGAAGATGTGATGTTTTGGGTTTGGTCCAGTGTCACGGTTGCTTCATATTATGGCATTTAATTATTACTTGTCCTAAGGGACCATACTATTCAACTTGGTACTATTCAAATCGTGTGCAATTTCATATCAAATATGTCTATCTCAAAAAAAATTATCATCTATATAAGATCAACTCTAGAAAATCTTTTAATCTCGCATGATATTATTTGAAGTTCGGGATTAACATGTTTAAAATTAAGTTGCTAGATAAATTTATGTCATTTGTTAGATCTAAACAACAACTAGGTTATTGGAAGGTATAATTTTTAAATTATAATAACAACTAAAGTTTTATTCATCATATTATCTAGAAAATTACAACTTATAATTTTTCTAGAAACCCATATATATACACATTTCTGATAATTAATTATAATTAGATATTAAGAGGAGATGTGTCTAAGGCTTTGGCCTCCATTTGAACACAACCTCCGAGTTTACTAAACTCTTTGGTCTCATCACTCTTGTAAACATACTTACTCGCTGCCCACAAGAACAATCCCATGTTCACTATAGAAATCACCACTAGAAACCCATAATAGTAATCAAGCCGAGAATCATTCAAATTATCTCCAATCCAACTCTTTCCTCCACCTTGACTTGTAATCTTATCAATCATTGTCACCAAAAAGCTATTCAAAAAGTTCCCAAGACCAATCCCACTTGTGAAAAACGTTGTTCCAAGGCTCTGCATCTCTTCAGGTGACTGATCATAGAAAAACTCAAGCAAACCAATAGCATTGAACACATCTCCAATACCTAGAAGAGAGTATTGAGGAAGCAACCAGAAAATGCTCATAGGCACAATTTGTTTCTGGCTGGTTATGTTAAATTCTTTTATCATACGCATCCTCTTGACCTCTACAAGCGAAGCAACCGCTATTGCAACAATTTGAATCACAAACCCTATCCCTAACCTTTGGAGTAGAGTGATACCTCTAGGGTTTCCAGTTTTCTTGCGCATGAAGGGAACAAAGTATCGGTCGTACATAGGCACAGAGATAAGCATCGAGAGTGTAACAAAGCTTCCCAATGAAGCCGCGGGGATTTGAAAATGAGATCCGATATTTCGATCCAGAGTGGTCCCTTGTTTGACAAACAGAGTGTTAATTTGTGCCCACAAGGTGCTTGGAATCAAAGTGACAAGCCATATACAGGTAAGTCCTAACACACGCTTTGCCACTTCCACTTTTGTCACCGTACATGGTAACTCTCTTGAACTTGTCTTAATGGCTGCTTTATCTAAGAACCTGTAATAACACATTAATCCATATCATTAATCTGTTTGATCTGAATTCTTAATTAATGCGACGGTATGCAACACTGACCTGAAGATGGGAGTGTGATGAACTTGATGTTTAGCAGAGCTTTTGTAATACTGAGAGTCAAGCTCATGAAGCTCCAAGTGATCATCAGGACAACGAAGGTTTCTGTTTTTGAATGCTAAGATAGGAACTTGAATCAAATCTTTAGCCAAATTGTCTGATTTGACAACCTTATGCCTGTAGAATGGTGTTCCAATATAGAACACAATGAGAGAAACCAACAATCCAACGGTCGGAATTCCATAACCTAAACCCCAACCGAGATTCTCTTGAATGTAAACAAGCCCTAATGTCGCAAATAAAGCTCCCAAGAAAGAGCTAAACATCCACCAATTGAAGAATGAAACCTTTTGTTTCTTCTCTCCAACGCTATAATTGTCGAATTGGTCGGCTCCAAATGTGGAAATGTTTGGTTTTGTTCCACCAGCTCCAATGGCTATAGTGTAGAGTGATGTGTAGAAAAATGCTATGTGTAAAGACGATGCCTTGTTGCATACTCCTTTTACACATGTTGGTCTTAGGGATTTTACTGTTACTGCCATTGTTAAGAGAATCATCCCCTGCAGATAGAATCATGATCTTATAAAAATGCTGAGATATTATAAAGTCTAGATCTTATTTTGCATATGAGTTAGAATTGTAAGTGAAGTAATATTGGATAAAATTCTATTTTTAGTCAATAATTTGATTAACGATATCCGATCTATAACTCTATATATCCAATTACGTAGGACTACCTACACAAATTTTAAATTCGAATTCTGATGAAAAATTGATATTTAATCGTTTGATGACACTAGCAGAACTTACAAGGATTAGAAAAAACTCTCTCTTGCTATTCTCTCTCGTTCAACTATTGAGGACAAGTATGCTTCTTCATTCTCTGACGCTGGCGACACCGGATTCACCGGATCTTGCCGGCGTTGGACTCCATACAGTGTAGTCTCTTTTCCTCCGCCTATTTCAGTGTTGTTCCCCTCCGTCCTTCTCCCCCGTCGAAGATTATGGCCGAGAATTGTGATACTCGAAGCTCTTTCTTCATAGGACGAAGATACTTTTACCGTCGTCTTCTCCAGCCTCTTCTTTCGCCGGAACTAAGGTCATTGTCTCTCCCTCTGTTCTGTTGGTCTTCTTCTTATTATGTATATGTTTCCTCTAGTTCGATGTTGTCTCTAAAACTTCCGGGGTTTGGTAACCACCAAGATCGATTTGTCCATCTTCCACCTCTCAACGACGGCAGCTCTCCTTAGATCCTTCGCACCACCTCCCTCTAATGTTTGTACCGCTGGTTTGGCAAACACCATCGAACAACCTGCTGATGTTGCAAGGACAGCGGCCGCCAAAGACACAACCCCCATAGCTAGGGCAACGTGTTGGCCTCCTTTCTCTATTGGGCCTTTTTGGTCCATTCATTCTATTGGGCCTGTTTGTTGGTTTGGGTCTTTAACTGATACAAGGTATACTTTTAACTCTTTTTTGTGCAGCCTTTTGAAAATAATTGTAGAGGACACAATTATTGGATTGAACTTTAAAAAAGAAGTGAGGGAATATCTTGTGGGTTTTACACTTTCTCTTTCTGAGAAATATTTTCAAAGCTTGAAAAGAACTTTCAGTTATTTGGCGTATTCAAATGTCTCTTATGGTGACAGAATTAAGAATGAATCATCACTCTCTCTGGAGGCAAGAACTCTACTCCAACTCTTATCCAAAAGTTTCATTGTTTGATTTAGTCCACATGAAATCAGTTGATCTTTTAATTATGGGTAGTTATTTTATAGTTTGTAATATTTCATGCTGCTGTAATCCTAATCGTTTAATCAATGAAATCTAAGTGTTGTGAAAAAAAAAAATCGTTTGATGTGAAATCTTAGGAAGGAGTGCATTTTGACATTTCATAAATCATGAGTCATGTCTCCAAGTGAAAAGGAATCAAATGTTCAACATTTGACTTGAATAAACTATTAACTGGTTATGGTTTAATCACAAGTCATTTCATGAATGAGATGCTAATCTAACAAAAGTCATTAGTTTCTTTTGTGGTTTTTTTTTAAGATAATGATAAGATTCGTATTGTGTTTGCTAAACCAATAAGCTTGAAGTAAAGTGATTATCGTCGAATATGTGTGGAAGGCAACGTATCGATGTCTTAGTGATCAAACATAAATCAAATCTCATAAGGTAAAACTAAAATGGAGTTAGCTTTTGTGAAACTGGTGTTTTAAATCATGACACGTCGCTACATATTGGAAGCAGATAAACGTGTTCGACTTTAAGCCATTGGTTGATTTAGATTTATAAATCAGTGCCAAATGATTACAAAAGTATCCTAGTTTTATAAGAAACAACTAAACTGATGAAGGTCTTTTAACGACAGACTTAAAAAGCAGATTATTATTTTTACTTACATGTCACGTCACTACATCAGTGCTATCAAATTTCTGTCAAGGTGATGTAAAATAAAGAAAATCCTATAGAATTTTGGATTAGGAAAAAAAAATTATGCCTTCGTTTAATTTCCATATAATATACTTTTATTTTAACAAATAATTTTTAGTTAGTAAACGTCATTAGCTAAAATTCAGTGCTACTTATACAATTAACATACACAAAATATATACAATTCTTCCATATCAAAAGAATTAATATATATATATATATATACTTTTTAAAATGATATTTAATATTTCCGTTACAAAATTGTTGATTTATTTTTCTGAATTAAAAATTAGTGTGCATTTAACTAAAAAAGTATTTTGTAACTTGAATAATATCAATTATAAGGAATATATACCACTCATTGCTAGTATATGATATGTCTACTTCAATAAAAACGCCAAACACAGTATGGGCCTCAAATATATAACACTCGGAAAAAATTAAAAAACTTTAATTCGTGCCAGTGTTTTCTTGTTATTTCACGGACCCTATCTGATCCAGCATCCAAACACGACAAACACACACATCTCTATTCCTTTTTCATGACCAACCCAACAAAAAGGTAGTTAGATATAAAACATCGGTAGGAAAAATCTATAATACACCTTTAAGTAGAACTAAAAATTTGATGATTATATAAAAAAACAAAGAATATATCACCACAATTTCGTAATAAATTTCCAGAGTCGTTTTGGAATAATGTATTTTACTGATCGAATTCGAAACTATTATTTTTTGTGGTCAGCTTTTCTCTTAGATTGGATTTCTCGGAAGTTGTAAAAAGGTTTATTTAGTTGTTTTGTCATCTTCAGTTTCCCTTAATAAGAGGAAGACACCACTCTAAGGGAATAGAGTTTACAAAAGAAGAATCACAAACCAAACTTCTAAAAGTTTATCTAGTTTAGTAAATTTAGTTCGCATTTGATCAGAAAAATAAAAAAGAATTCGAGATTGTAGAAATTAAATACCAGAACGTAGATGAGAGAAGAGACAGTAAAAGTCCAGAAACGTCCGATATATGAGTCGGCGATATACGCTCCGGCGATCGGAGTGATCCAAACAGCACCAGACCAATTATTAACATTTCTAACAGAAGAGATCGTATCTTCATGAAGTCTAGTGGTCAAATAAGTCACTAAATTCGACGCTATTCCATAAAACGCCATCCTCTCAAACGCTTCATATCCTTCTCACATAAACACAATACTAAATAAACATTGTGAATACATAAAAAATAGAATCAATAAATGTAACAAAATTTCAATAATTAAATATGTGAGTACCAAGGAGGAAAGAGCAAGCTTTCCAACGGCCGGTCTTGGCCGCGAAAACAGAACGGCCTTGGAGGTCGACGGTGCCATCTTGTGTATACACTTTTGCAGCCTCCATTAATTTTAAAAAATATATTAAATATTGTTTTAAAAATGATGCTATTTTTGGGATAAATTTGACGATATTGTGAGAGTTGAGAGAGGTCAAGTAGTGAAGAGAGAGACTAAACTGGAAATAGTTTAAAGTTGCATAGTGTTTTTATTTTATTAAATTGAAAAATAAGGTTTTGAAGATTAAGTTTAGTTGAGATATTGGCTTACTCTTCACAAGACTGAAGTTTGTGATATATATAAAGCCACAAGTAGTGTTTTGTTTTCCTTTTCACTAATGTCGTCATCATCATTACCTTGATCATGTAACAACCACTATCATCAACATCATCTTTATAAATCTTTGGATGGTCTATACAATTTTTATTGGTCCATTTTGTATACTTTAAATACGGTAGAAAATACATTACAAAAAGTCGAGAAATATTGAGCTGAAAATTTTATGGTCAGCAATAGGTAGCGATCATGACATTTTTGGTTCCAATGATAAGAATGGCTCTTTAAACCTAGTTTTGACATCCTAACACAAAAGAAATAATAATTAAAAAAAATATAACCTCAATAAATCATTTTTTTTACAAACTGATACAAAGTAGAAAACAACTACATAAACTAAAAAACATCCGGATATAAACACTCAAACACATCAAAAATCTAAGATAAAATTTGGATAAGTGTTTTTGAACTTCAAATAAATTCAATAACGATCCTAGTTTTGTCACCAGATAAGATAGTTGAATAAATAACGAGACTTTTAAAAACTTTAGTTATGAGCTATGATAAAATTTCTCAATAAATCATTTAATTAACATTTTATCATGAATAAAAAGTTACCACCTTTTTGCCGTATATTAGTTCGATTCGTAATGTATTTAGTGTTTTTCTGATGAAAAGCTGACCGACATGATAAAAATAAACATTAGGGTATGGAAAAAATTAATAAATCTTTTAAGTCAAAAATAAAAAAGAAAGTTTACCCATTTTTTATGTATGGTGGTTTACACAACCAAACTATATATCAGATGTTTGATCATTTTATCGCAGATGCAAAACTTTTTTAAAAAATCAAGAGATAAAGTTTTTCATTAGATCCGACCTTATCAATCCTATTATTGATATATATATATATTTGTATATAATAAAACCATAGCTTATTATTAATCTCTTAATAAGATTCTTTAACTCATTAATATTATTATCTACAATATATTATTAGTTTGTTTTTACCAATATGTATTTTATTTAAATATTATTCGTTTGTAATCCAACAAACTAATATCTCAAAGCAATAATATATCGTACTTAAATATTATTCGTTTGTCATCTTATCTGTTTGTAATTATTTTCCTATCACTATATATAATAAAAACGTAGCGTTAACTTAAACATCGTGTTATATTAGTTTGTTTTGGACTAGGTCGTATTGTAACTAGGAAATAATAGTCACATAATATTTAATTAAACTCATATAACTGATCACGTTTTAAACTTGATGTCGAGTTATTTTATTCATAGGTTTATACAGTGGATGTCAAGAGTGAATTTGTCCCCCAAACAATATATAATTGTTTTGCAGTTTTGCAAAATAAAAGTATTTAGTGGTATATATGTCTTTAATATTTTGTAATTCTAATTAATTTAGAATTTTAAATATTGTTTTTTATAATTTTTACTTTGAAAATTCTGTTTTTTTCCGTTGATTTTTGTATAAGAGGTTTTAACTCATAATATATATGAATCTGTATTGTAGGCTTCTTAATTATAATTTGCATATTGAATTGACCGATCATATCCAAAACAACGAGGAAATTTTTTATGTGTTCGTGAAGATTTCTTTAAACATTATCCAAAAAAACAATTTAAAGAAAGAAACAAAAAAAAGGTAAAAGTTTTTTATATTTATTTTTTGATAATGTTTTCCTTATTCTTAAATTAAATTTTATCTATTTTCTTTAGATTGGTTCTTATGTTACAATAATCAAAATTCTTTCTATTGATGCCGACTATGGAGTGCTACTTTAACTGCAAAGTATGCAATAAGAAAATTTTCATAATTGATTGTTTTTAAGACATAAGTGATTCTGAAGATCTTTCATTTATTAAACGGATATGAAATTGTTCAAATTATAATCTTAATGTGACATATGTGGTTGTTGGAAATCCTAAAGCTTTGTATAGGTTAGGATTAATCTGCTATTTTTATGACCAACATAAAAATGACAGACTAAAATTGCTTAATGAAGTTTCTCGAAGTAATTTTCTTGACGCCACATATCTTTATAGTGTTATTCTAATATGTATTGGAGGTAAAGATAAACCAAAATGTTTTAAAATGTTGTCTTCTTTTTTCATCCCCGAATGTCAAAAACGTTAGAGAACCTTGAAAGAATTTGGTTTCGAATTGACATTTATCTCAGGGCTAATATGTATGGTGTATGTTCAAAGTTGAAAAGATCTTACATCAAAAACAAATGTAGTTGTGATGGTCGAACTACCAAATTCGTAAAGTACAATAATTTTTGGTATCGTTACGAGGTTGATAATAACATGAATAAATTTTTTGTGTGTGAGATTTGTTTATGGGATCATGAAGTCAACTTTTGCTTCACGGTTTTTATATTTAGAAAATTCTTCTTTTAATTTGTTATTTTTTAAATGTATTCATTGTTTTAGTTATTTATTTATTTTATTTAATAAATAATATTTCTTTTGATCAAAATTATAATATTATCACATAAGAAATTTTGTTGTATAACACAATTAAGAATATATAGACACATTTCTAATAATATAGTTATATTCTTAAATTATAAAATAATTCATAATAAGTGACTACTAGTTATAAATAAACAAATATATATATATATATGTATATGACGGAAAAAAAACACATATATATATGTATATGCCTATTAGTAACAGAGGTATAGGTATATATGTATATATTTATTACTAACTTAGATATATAAAAAATAAAATCTAATATTCAAATTTTTAATAATTTACAAATGTTACCCCAAAAAAAATTTGTCTTCTGTAAGACAGAGAGGTTCTAGTATATATCTAAATCTTTCATGTTTTCTAAGGTCTTGTTTGGCATATCTATGCTGCTTAGTGTCTTATTTTCATCTTTAAGCATGTAAATTTATAATCTTTCTATGATAAGCTTGAATAAAGAACTAAACTATGAGTTCTTTTTACAATATTGCAGACTGAATGTAATATTGATTTAGTTAAATTAAATTCATACTGGTAATTTATCTTCGCCTATTCATCTTTTTTCTCTTACTACTTTTTGGATTTACTTAATAGAGAGAAAAATGAAGAATTCTTCCCCACTAACTAGGTGTACTCAGATTTTAACTCTAAAGTTTTATTGTAGTTGTAAATGCACAGCAAAACAAAGTAGTTCTAGATAACTTAGGTCAACAGTCTAATTCCACCTCAAAATTTCGATATAATCACAGTTACACCTAAATTTTAGCCATCGATTTGATTCCACACAATTTTAAGCACAAATTTCTAATTACACTCGAATTATATTTGTAATTACTAATTGTACCTATCTATACAATCAAATGACTGATTGCACATTTATCTGGTTTAGTACGGTTTTTGTTTACCAATATGACGGTTTATAATATTAATCAAATCATAATCCGATCGTAAACCAATTACAGGACCCAATTAACGTTGAAATGAGACCTGATTGTGTTTAGAATAGGAAAATAGTGTAAAATCATAATCCCCAAATCTGGAACCCAAGAAATCGCAAAACACTCAAAATTTAAACCCTACAAATCAAAAGCTTGAGTGAGAGAGATGATGAAGATGGATTCACTGCAATTGATTGCAGTACGTGCTCTTCAATTCCACCACTCCCGATCAATTTTTCCGGAAAGTTCTTGAAGGTTCGTCGCCGAGATGGAACAATTGCAGTCGAAATGTTAAGTTTTTGTTTATTTCTTCCACTTCTGCGTCATCAGCTAGAGACTTTTCTATCAACATCTCTGAATCTTCCATATAACTCTTCAATTTCTAACTCAAAATAGAGAAGCCTAAACTGTGATCTTGCGATGTCAAATCAAGAAAGAAAAGTTTTAGATCAAAGGAAAAGTCATGATGTTGCTCTTCTGCTTACGACATTTAAGCTTACCGCAATGATGTTATTTAGGCCCTTCAAGATGGTAAATCATTAAACCATAAAGCTAAGTTCTTCTCGTATTCGATTTGCATCAAGTTCATTTTGACTTGTATTATCTATCAGGTCACTGTAATGCACTTGGAGTTGATCTTTTTGAAAGTTTATCAAGAATGGCATCGAGTGAAGAAGATGAGAAGAAATGTGGATTTGGGTTGGTTTTAAGTGGTCTTTTCGGTTAACCACCACCAAACCAAGAAAACCGATGCTTAGGTGCAATTAGTATTTTTGGTAAAACATATTAAAATGAAATTGAAATAGAAACATTTTGTATAAATTGAAATGAAAACATTTTGAAGAAAACTAAATGTAAAGTGTTATGTAAAATTCATCTTTTAAAATCAAATGAGTAGTAGAAAAAGATGTCAAGTATTGGAAATTTTCTTACAGCGCATAAGTGTTGTGAGTGTCAACGACAATCAGTAGTAGAATGAGCTTGATGTTATTGTTCTGAATCTTCATTTCTTTGAACCATCATTTTTAGATTCAATAAATCAGTGGAATACAACTATTTCACATAATCCAAAAGAAACGCACTCCTCAGGTTTAAAAGAAATTAGCAAACAAATTTAAAAGAAACTCAAGTAACTGTATCACAGACAAATCATTAAATTTAAGAAAACGAAACACATATTTAAAAGCAAAAGATTCACCAGAATTTCGTTTTAGAGTAGACACAAGCACAGTAAATATCAAATCATTCAGAAGAAGAAGACATAAAAATACCTTAAAAATCTCTGTTTTCAGATATGTTGCCTCTCGTCGCCATTAGAAAGCTCTCTTTTTTTTTTCTGTTGGTGGAGAAGAGAAGACTGTGAGAAACAAAGTCAGAAGAGCAGACACAAGCAGAGTAAAAATCAAATTATTCAAAAAAATCACATATTATAAAATAGGTTTCTTGTCAGACAAGCAAATAAATATGTGGAGATAGCCTTTCTGAAGGTTTCTCAGTACGTATTGAAGTCAAATGATTGTAAAAGTTCATCAAATCATGACTTATAATTACAATATATTAATTCATGACAAGCTCATCAGCTCATGTATTGTGAAGAATTGATGACGTTATGTAGTCTTCGTCCACTATATGCTTGTTATGTGTAAAACTAACTTTTACATTACTGAAATTATTTAAGTTTATTGACAAAAAAAATCTCTTCTCCATTCCATAAGTATAGGAAGACGAACGTGAAAGGAAAAAAAAAGTGTCATTTCTTTGAATTCGCTATATAACTTAAATCAGGTCAACTTTACTCTTTATTTTTTAAGAATAGTTGAATCGACAAGACTCGATCCATAGCCAAAACTAATATCCTAAAAAAAAAATTTCTTCCACTTGTATCGGGAGAGATATCGAACTTCGATGCGTGAAGATTTGTAAAGTGAACTTCGGCTAACTCAAATCAAATTAATTAAGTTATCAATATCATATTTGTAAGAGAAGTATATTCTTTTATCCCGTATATATAAGCAGGTCCGGCTCTAGGCATGTGTAAAAATTACATTTGCACAAGGCCCAATCTCAGAATTCAGTCTTTTTGGTACTATTTAGGGCTTTATAAAAATTAACATCCAAATTTTTCATATATTAGGGCCATTTTTCTTTCTTTTGCACCAGAGCCCAAACATAAGTAGAGGTCGGGCCTCTGTATATAGGAGTATATAGTTATTAGAATAGTTACGATATAACATAACATTCTCTAAACCTAAAATCTAAGCCTTTGGGAAGAACAATGGCAAAAGAGAGTAACCTAAACATTTTCTTCGGTGGATTTACAAGTCTCTTGAAAGACCAATGGCAAATCGATGTGAAACTCAAAGGAGGAGACAGTGATCCTGGTGCAGCTATTCCCACGCACAAACTCGTTCTGGTCTCTGTTAATTTTCTGCTTCTTCTTTTGTTCCCATCTTTATCCGATTAAGAAACCCTAATGTGTGTTAAGTATTTGTTAATATTAATAGGCCGCGAGATCTAAGGTGTTTAGGAAGATGTTCGAGCTAGATGAGTGCAAGACTTCCTCTGCAAAGGAGATAATCACTCTCTCTGAGATGAAACACGAAGAAGTAAAGGCGTTGGTCGACTTCATTTACATCCCACATTTCGTGGTTTCTCTTAAAGATGTCAAGAAACATGCTCGGTCACTATATCGTGCGGTCGACAAATATGAGATCCCGTTTCTACGCGATCTATGCAGAAACCAGCTTATGTCTTCTCTGAGTTTGGCTAATATTTTTGACGTTTTCGAGCTTGCCCAAATCCCATTTGATGACGCTCTCAACAATGCCGCCTTAAGTTATATTAAAGGGAATATAAGTAATATCGTTAGCTCTGAGGAGTTCAAATTATTTGCAGTAAATTACCCATATGTTACAGAAGAGATAACGAAGTCGTCTCTAAAACGGAGTTAGATGAAGTCAATCTTACTGTAATACTAGTTCTTATTCTCTCTCTTTTACAGTATTCCGCAATAATAACATAATTTTACTCAATGGTTTGATTCTTAAATTCAAGCAACTCTACAAATTGTAACAAAACCAAATTAGGCTTTATAAGGTTTGGATCATCGACGCACAAAAAAATAACGATCAATGGAACAACCAAAAAAGCTATGATAAAGAGGACAGCTTTTTTAACGAGGAATCTTGCATAAATCTCCTCTACAATTTTTCTGATTTTTATATACTTGGGTTGACATGAATCTACAGATGGGCAACGATCAGAAGTGTTTAAGAAGCGGTTGGATTCAGAAGAGAGTTGAAAGAGTTGATCAAGAGTCAAGACAGTAACTCTCTCAGACCTGAAACAAAAATTAATGAGCTCACTGGAAGACCAAAAAAAAAGAAACATGACGACTAAGTTTTTCTTAGTCTATCTGTTCATGTTTCTTATGTAATGGACAAAAGAGATGTCTTGGTCATGCATTTACAGTGTATGTGTGTGTCTGTTTGAACTGTGAAGGAAATAAATACACAGAAATAATTATGTCCCCAATAAAAAGAAAACTGCTGATTTGTCCTTTAAGTTTGATACTGAATTAATTTTTCCGAGTAGCAAAGATAAAAACTCATGGGAGAAGTTTTTTTTTTTTGTTCGGACATGGGAGAAGTATATTTGATTAAGTTGCTAAGTGTGTTATTTTTCTCAATGGAATTCAATTTTTAGGGAACTCGATATTAGGGAGTAGCCTTACTCCGCTTAATATTAATATTGTTTATGATTTAAAGAAGAAGTTTGAACTAGTCTTGGGTATTTTGTTATTTGGTTTTGGTTGGTTTTTTCAGTTATAAAAATGTGGTAATCATAGATGTACTAATTAAAATTCAATTTTGTTTGGTTTGGTTAGGTTAAATTCTCGTTCGTTTTGGTTCCAAATGGATATTTGAAATGGAGACTGAATTAGAACCGAAATAAATTTAGTTCTTTGGTTCTAATGATTACTTGTAACCAAAAAAAAAAAAAACCAAAATTATTAGTACAATAGTTAGTATAATAGTAACCACAAGTAGTCAAATAACCAAACAATAACTAATATAATTACTTAATTAGTAAAACTTAGTTTCCATTCATATCCAGTTACTCTAGGTTTTTGGTTAAAATACTATGAATCAAAACCGAACCTAATATCTATTTTTAGTTTCGGTTTTTATGTTGAGGGCTAGTTTGAACTATAGATCCAAATTTATTGACAAAATAATTGTATTAATCTCTTCTCCATTCTTGACGAGAACAACAAAAAAATCTCTTCTTTATTCCAATAAGTATTGGAAACCGAGCGTGAAAGGAAAAAAAGAGTAATTTTGACCATCATCTTTGAATTTACTATATTACTCAAATCAAATTTAAGCTATCAATATCATATATATGTAGGAGAATATACGGGAGTATTTTCTTATCTCGTATAAATAGGAGTATATAATTATTAGAGTAGTTTAATTCACTCTTATCTACAATTATGTAGAAATATATAGGCATAACATAACATTCTCTAAACCTAAATTCTAAGCCTCTGGGAAGAACAATGGCAAAACAGAGCAACCAAGATATTTTCTACGGTGGATTTACAAGCCTCCTAGAAGAACAATGGCAAATCGATATACAACTCAAAGGAGGGGACAGTGATTCCAATGCAGCTATCTCCGCCCACAAACTCGTTCTGGTCTCTGTTAATTTTTTCTGCATCTTCTTTTGTTCCTATCTTTATCCGATTTCGAAACCTAATTTTAAGTTTTTGTTAATATTAGTATAGGCCGCGAGATCTAAGGTGTTTAGGAAGATGTTCGAGCACTTCCTCTGGAGTGGAGACAATTACACTCTCTGAGATGAAACATGAAGAAGTAGAGGCTTTGGTTCAATTCCTTTACAGTTCTGATTTCTCAAGTCTCAAAAAACATGTTCGGTCACTATCAGGGGCGGATCTAGAACTTAAATTTGTTGGGAGCAAAAACCTAACATACTAATAAAATGGGCCATGTTTTTAAATTTGACCAAAATATTATACTAATTAACAAGAAAATTAGACTAATTTTCCTTAATGGTGGTGGCAAGTGCCCCCACTCCCTTCCACCTAGATCCGCCCATGGTCACTATATATTGCAGCCGACAAATATGAGATCCCACATCTACGTTATTTATGCAGAAATGAGCTTATTAAATCTCTGAATTTGACTAATGCTCTTGACGTTTTGGAGCTTGCCCAAATCCCATTTGATGACTCCCTCAACGGTTTCGCCTTTTATTATATTAAAGAGAATATAAGTAAGATTGCTAGCTCTGATGAGTTTAAGTTATTTGCAGTCAGTAACCCAAATCTTACAGTAGAGATACTCAAGGCTTGTGTTTATCACAGTAGATGTAGCAAATATGGTCGAAGAAACGTGCGTAACTATTGCCGTTAATAATTGACAAACTGCGATTCCATCTTTATCCTTTTTACGGGATTGGACTTTCTCCTATATACCTTGACAAATCTTCTTTTTATAAATATTAATGATCCATACCAGTTTTTATATAACTATATATTTCTTCTACGTATGTATATAAGATAAATTAAGCGACAAATGTTTCGAAAATATTACAAATTGTGAAGATATATAGCCTTTTAGAAGGTCTTTCAGTAAGTGTTGGAATCAAATGTAGTAGATTCTTACGAGAATCAATCTTGAAACGAAGAAGACGACATGAGAATCGAGAGAAAAGATGATACAGATTCTAATTGAACTGAAATCAATAAGTTGGTTTACAAGCTCTTATAGACTGACTCTGGTTTACACTGAAACCATAATAAACTTGATTTGAACCGAAATAAACCAAAGATTTAATTAATTCAATTAATGTAATTAAATGATGGGCTATCGATCTGTTTCCTCAAAAGTTCTGTATAGCACTAGTTTCATACGAACTTTCAGGGTAGTGCTAATTTCACCTCTTTTGAAAATTAAATTCTTTATTACACCCGAAATAAGAATTGAGTTCTTAATTACACATGGAACTAGTTTAATTGGTATGAAACATAAATCTGACACTAAACCGAATCTATAACTGAAAATTTAAATTAGATCCAACCTATCAAAAATTGAATTAGACCAAATATATTTGTTTCGGTTTAATTATCAAAAACCATGTTACTGTATTAGTTCTTAAGAGGCTAAAAGAAATAAACATGAACCAAATCAGATTTTGTCAATCCAATTGTCAAAAAAAAAAAAAAAGTTTGGTACTGTATTAATTTCCCAAGCGAAGTGCAGAAATAAAAGCTGTATTAATTCTCTGCTCCATTCCCGAAGTATTGGAAAACGAAAGTAAAAGGGAAACAAAAGAGTCATTTTGACCATCATCTGTGGAATCACTATATAACTCAAATCAAAATCAAGGTATCAATATTATAAAAGCTATGGCAAAACAGAGTAACCTAAACATTTTCCTGGGTGGATTTGCAAGCCTCTTGGAAGAACATTGGCAAACCTATGTGCAACTCAAGGCAATGGACAGTGATCCTGGTGTAGCAATCTCCATCCACAAAGTCGTTCTGGTCTCTGCTTTCTGCTTCTTCTTTTATTCCTATATATCTTCATCCGATTTAAAAACCCCAATCTCTAAATGTTTTCAATTTAAATAGGTCGCGAGATCGAACGTGTTTAAGAAGATGCTAGAGCAAGATGAGTGCAGAACTTCCTCTGCAAAGGAGATAATCACTCTCTGTGAGATGGAACACGAAGAAGTAGAGGCTTTGATTCAACTCTTCTACAGCTCTGATGTCTCGACTTCATCTGAAGGTCTCAAGCGACATGCTCAGGCACTATATCTTGCAGCTGACAAATATGAGATCCCGCATCTACGTGATCTATGCAGAAAGGAGCTTATATCTTCTCTGAATTTGGTTAATGCTCTTGCCATATTGGAGCTTGCTCAAATCCCATTTGATGACGCTCTCAAAGAATATGTATAGGCTTGTTAGGTCTGATGAGTTCAAGTTATTTGCCGTCAGTAATCCAAATCTTACTGTAGAGATAATGAAGGCTCTTATTGACCGGAGTACAAACGGTGGATCTTACTGTTATAGTTTTGGTGGTTGCTAGATAAATCACAATGTAGATTTTGCTGTTTCACTTTGGTAATGCGATTGGACTTTTTCCAAACCTAACCAATCTTTGATTTTATGTCTCCCTACAATATCTATGTATATTAGATACAAATAAGAGACAGATGCTTAGAAAATAAGTCTCTTGTCATGCAAGTAAACAAATTTGTGAAGAAATAAAACTTAAGTATTTAGTAATTTGGAATTGGTTGAGAACACTTTTTTGTTGCGTTGGATTGTTGAAAACATCTCTGGAACTTGTTCTCTGAATAGTAAGTTAGGCAGATACATTTCTTTTTCTCTAGTTTTTTTTTTTCATCAATTGGATCAACAAATGCCCGATCCATAGGCTAAGAGAAAACAATTTTGAAAAATGAATCATTAAGATTTGAAATCAGTTTCTGGAAATAGTTACGTATATACTATTAATGTTATGTCCTAAACGTATATGATATGTTAATATGCGGCATGATCATAGGTGTTTATTAAGAACCTGTTGAATTCAGACAAAGCTTTGATCAAGACAGTAAGTCTCTCGGACCTGAAAGAAGAAAAGTTAGAGAGGGTTTCATTGATATAGGTAAAGGACTACGACTGTCAAGAAACGGATGAATTTGCACGTTTCACTTTCCAGGTTTTCAGGAGTTTTTTTGTTCACGTGAACTTAAATGCTTTGTCTTCTTCTGTTCTCGATTATAACTTCTCTAATTTATATCATCTCATCATCAAAGTCAAAACTTATTATAAAGTGTTAATTAGTCTACTGAATTCAGAAATACTGCTGCTATTATTTTTAATTTTCTTATTAACATTTTGATGAAATAGCTTTAGTCAAATAGTTAGATATACACTTTTCGGATTTTTACCATTGGAACTCAGAGAGTCGTGCTAATTCATGTAATAGTATCTCTTCACCAAAGACACTTTCCTAATTATTTATATTTATATTGAAAATGTATGTTTTTGTAGTTTCTTTTATTGTTTTTCCACTTGCATGCCTCATTAGATTAAGATTATAGATTGGATGTTCGAGTTAAATGACTATATTGCATAAGATATGGAAACATACAATTGATATTTTCTTCATTAACCCTTTTTAAGGGAAAATTTCAAGCTACAAGATAGACAGAAAATTTAAAATACAACCAAAAAAAAAAACAGAAATACTATAGAAACTGTGTTATTTTTAAAAATATATTTTTGTATAATAAGAAATAAATAAAGGAAATTAGAAATAGGAAGAGACAATCTAGCTTGGTGGATCATTGCTCTCACCCCAGCTCCTGATTGCATCTGTCACTGCCTGTTTCACTGTTTCAGCTTCCACATTTTCTCCATCTTCATTCTACATTTCATTATTAACCATAATCATTAGATAATTTAATTTTATGCCAACACACACATATAGACATAGACAATACATGTTTTTATTTCGTATCCGTGTGCGTGTGTGTTTTGAGTTTGTCTTCTTTTTTTATATATAATATATAGTATGAATTTTGAATTTTAAATTCACTAGCAACTTAAAACACAAGCATATCAATTTCAATATTTGAAATTAACAAGTGAAACTACGTAAAAATTTTGGATGATACCATTGCAAAATAATCTTTTTCCTATTATGAATTTTTGACCAAAAATGTTGACGGAAATCGTCGAAAAATCCAAACAAATTGTCGATGGTTCTCTATTTCTAAAAACATGTTCCAGATAGAAGAAATCTATCTGAAAATCGTTGAAATAACTCATTCCAGGCAGATTCTTCTTCATTCTAGACCGATTTTCAATCTGGTCTAGAAATAGGTTATTTCTTTTAGTGAATAAAAACTTCATACAAACACATGTTTTCAAATAATCATTAATATATATATATATATATATATATATATATATCTGATGGTGTTAGTTGAATACCTCAACGCCCATGGCATGCAAGCTAAAGGAGTCAGTACAAGAAACCCTAGCTTCAAGAAGAGTAAGGCCAATATCTTCAAAAGCTTCTAATACAGAAACAAGCATGCCTTGTTGATACTTCCCTGAGAATACGTTTATCATAAAACCCTGTTCTACTGTCTCCACTGTTACCTATATATAATAATTTCCCAATCCAAAAACATGAATACCTCTCAAAAACATTAATCACATAAGTGCTAATGGACCCAATGGAATATTTGTACCATTGGTGTCGTCGAATCCGTGGGCTCGCTTGAAGATTGCTCTGCAGTAGGGTCTTCATTGAATCTTTCGACTTTTTTCTTAAGCTTTTGGATGTATTTTGATGCATCCATTATGATGGATGTATCATTCTCCTGTCATCAAAACACAAATCATTAGCATAAACAACATCTCAAAATAGATAAAGCAAATAAGAATATTCATCTTCACTTCATCGATCACGGTTGGCCCATATATATATGCTTAGAAGAGGATCCAAATGATTATAACATAGAAGATCAAAAGGGATTCAAAGACCTAAGTGATAGAAAACGATCCAAAGGGACGATCAAAATTGTGGTTGAGTTTAAAGAACAAAGAAGAAGCTATATATAGATCGATTAAGATTGTGTATGTGTATAACAGGATTTAGAGACATATGTACATATGATGTGTTAAAGAGAAGATGATGTAATAATTACAGCATGAGAATTAGTGATTGAACGAAGCAACTGAAACTTCTCTTGTAAAGAACCTCTCTTCTGTTCTCTCGAAACCATTCTTCTTCGATTAGCTTCTTGTTTCGTATCGAGTTTTGCTTGATCGGTTTCTATATATATATATAGAGAAACTTTATGTTATATATATAAATGAAAGAGAGATCTTAGAATAAAGAGTTGTTTATAGGATCCTCTCCCCTCTCACATGTCTGCCTTAGTCTCTCTTGATCGCTACAAAATATAATATACGGACAACTCCGATTTGTATCTCGTGAATTACTTCCTTGCCTCTATGTCTCAATATACGATATTCCATTTTTTAATCAATCCAATTTTATTTTGTTTCTTTCATATAAATCGTATATTCGAGAAAGTGTATTTGATCTCACTTCTACTTTTTTATTCGAATTGAATATCAGAAAATTGTGTTTGTCGCACGTGATATTATTAGAAATTTAGAGATTTTGACTGTGAATCGAAATTTGTCAATCTGATTATCGACATGTATATATACATATTTACGTTTATCAAATATGTACATGTATACGTATATATGTACGTGTCTAAACCCTTACCTACCAACTTGAATATTATAAATTAGTCACTATATTGTCCATTTGTATTGAAGGTAATTAAATTTACTACTATAATATTTTTTTTACTTTAGTTTATTGATGATGTGATTTAGTTTCCTCTTTGTCTCAATACTATTCTCCAAGAAAGATCACGATATATAATTGAAAACAACTATCGCCAGCTTTGAATTTTTGGAAACCGATAAAGATATATAATTACAAAACTCCATTTTTATACTTATTATTGATATGACACATTTTTAAAATACGTGTAATTATTATATTGACCACAAAAATGACTTTATTATATAATTTCTACCCAAAAAATATATTATTTTTATAATATCTAAATAAATGAAATTTCTATTCAGTCATGAAATATATATATGCCTTTAGATTGTACAAGAAGAAAAAATTTATTAGAAACTTGGGATGAGTAAAGTTGCGGATATATGCCACTTGAATAGTGTTAATGGAATAATTGAATATATATAGTGAAAGTTAAAATAAAAATAGGACGAGAATGGAAATGATGAGCTCGTGATATATGGGGGAGGAAAATTTAATTAATATTGTGGAATCAAAATAAAAATGTTTTTGGGAGCATCGAAAGAAGAGAATGGAGAGGATAAAAGCAAACAAAAGAATGTTAGTTGTGATTTTGGAATGCCTCCAAACACTCCTCACGGGGATCTTTATGAACACAAACCCACACATTTCCTCCTCCTCTCTCTTCACCTATTCCTCCTCACCTCTCCTTGGTTGGTCTCTCTATACGTATGTATGTATTTATACGTATATCGTTTGCAGAACTGACAAAACTCAATTCATAATTCAAATTCTATCACACATAATGCGATTATATGAAGTCGAATTCCATAAAACCTACAAAATGTAGATATTGTTTAACCTTCACATTACAAAAAGGTGGAAAAAAACATTCAACTTTTACATAATTACTTAAAACATTTACTTATATTGAATTTATGCATTAAATTTCTCTGACTAAACTAAATTAGTCTCGTTGTTAAGCGATTTAACAAATCTTATGAACTCTTTTAGTTTCCGTTGATAAAACTAGGTTAAGTGAAAATTTTGCGTTTTGATTAGAAGAGAATTTACCCTAATAATTAACGATGAGGTTAATTTGGCTTACTCAACAAAAAATGTGAGGGTTAAATGACATTTTTTTCCATTAGTCTTATACAATATATGCATACCGTATATATTGAGCATATGTGCATTTAAGCATATACATATATATATAAACAATACAAATCCCATTTTTGAACAAACACCAATGTAAAGTCACATCTTTCAGAACATTTATAATATAAAATTTGATGCCTAACACAATTTGCTTTTGGATTACATATAGAATGATTTGATGGATCAATCTAAAAACGCGTTTAGTTTTACATAAAGTTACTCAAAACAATTATGTATATAAATGATATCTATGTACAAGTTGTGAGTATAAGTTTTAGATAGATTAGCAATGGATATAGAGAAGGATTGTCTATATTGGAGACGGACAAACAAACGTACCCACCAGTTCACATGTGTGCCAATTAATCATATACAACAAAACAACACTACACACAAGTCCCGTTGCCTCATCAAAACCCTTTTTTCTCTCATGTCTATAGCTTCATTGATCATTTCAACATTTTACTATTCCTCTTCTTTCTACTATACACTCTGAATTATACATTTGTGGTTATTGGGACATCGTTTGAACATATCGGTTGAAAAAAAAAGAGTGGCTCAAGCAAAAATCGTTCAAAAACTAATGGTTAGAGATAGTGGTTATCAAAAAATAATTGTAACAAAAGTCGTTTAAAAATTAAAGTTGTTTGATGATATTGCAGTGGTTGAATACTGTAACTAAATAAAGTTATTAAACTTCTCTAATAGAAACGACGGTTGTTTCTAAACGCCCATAAATAAATATTTAAAAATAATTGTTGAATCGC
Source organism: Lepidium didymum (assembly GCA_963920545.1). Taxonomy (NCBI): domain Eukaryota; kingdom Viridiplantae; phylum Streptophyta; class Magnoliopsida; order Brassicales; family Brassicaceae; genus Lepidium; species Lepidium didymum. Next base: position 3,317,930 of record OY986991.1, read on the forward strand.
CAATAAATAAGTCTAAACAACTGTTTAAAAGGTCATCACATACCCGTTTCAACCACTAATTTTCAAACAAAATATTAAATGGTAACAAAATTATCGTATTGTTTACAAACGGGGGTTTGGATACTACCAATCGAGCTCTATATATGTTGTCTACTCTATGATCTCTAGGTATCAAATATTGTACGTAGTACCAAGATTCTCTCGCATGGCAGATTAGTTTTATACACAATTAAAGTAAATATATGGTGTCGTGAGAAAAATTCATATATCTAGGGTTAATCAACTTTTAATATGATTGCCAGTTGACGTGAAATTTGATTTTCATTCACAACCAATATATATATATGACAAAATCATTAGACTAGCTATACTACTTTTTATGGTTGATGTGATTATAGATTAATTGTCATAATTTTTTTTAATAACTTCAAATCACATAATAAATAATGGTATTAAACACATGACACCTAATTAGTTCACCTTGTTTTTTGTTTCAGAAAATTAACTTTTGATTTCATGCATGCAATCCAAATTTCTCGAAACTTTAATCACTGAAAAGTAACCAATCAAATGGCAACAACATAGTTTATCAATTTCACAATATACTTATATACATTATTTATTTAAATTCTTCCTTGTTCTCAACTTCAAGAGATGTTAACATATAAGAACAAAACTGAAATCATACCAAAACATATATGTGAAGGGGATTTGAAACTACGTTGATTTGGTATCGGACTATGGGGTCTAAGTCAGTCAACAGCAATCATCAGCCTTAAATAAAAACTTAATATTTATGTCCATTGATTATTTGACATATTGTTCATATTTATATTATTAGTTTCTACAAAAATATATAGCAAAGCTTTTTCCTAAAATAATATTTCTGTACTTTAAAAATCAAAGTTGATTGAATAAAATTATAATCAAGATACATTTTACTAAAAAACATAAACAGTCGATATTAATATATATGTAACCTAATGAATTCTCAATCTCGTGTATTGTATGGTGTTTACAAAAAATTGTAATAAGTTATTAATTTTAAAACTTTTAACATTTTATTTATCAATTCAATTATATTATTGATTATTTTTTTTACAGTTTCTTAACTATCATACAATTTTTAGTGGAGGTTTAACTTTGATTTATACTAGTTACTGAATGAAGTAGTTGAGTTTATACATATTATAGTTAAGTTTATAAATATTGTTCCTCAGTTTGTACACAATATTGTTGAATGTTTATTATACATGATAGATCAAAATCAATCCATGCATGTTGTAATTTTTTCTGTTACTCCTAAGGTTTGAGCTCAAATAAAACTAATTTTCGAAAAGCGAGTACGACTAGTCTAATTTCAAATTTTTTAATGAGATACAAAATATGGTTATATATTTATTTTGTCAGACAATAGCAATTTAGTTTCTGACGGAAATCAAACTTGGAATTAGGTATTACACCTTTCCCAAAACTAGTTCCAACCATTTGGTTTATGCATGTTGTAATTGCATCTGATGATTATAACATAACTGTAGCAACATAATAACTCATGTGAAATCCATTTGAGCTAATTTAATTACAGACTAAGAGAGACATTAAAGAAGTGTTTGTCCCCTAAACCAAATATAAGAGATTCTGAGATATGTGAGACTTTGGCGACGGACAAGTGATGTATTTCGAATATCCTTATCCAGTAGCTGAGTCTAGAGAACAACTTATATATATATATATATATTGTTTTATTTCTTTATTTTCAGTGTAATTGAAAAGACTTTATATAATTTGTCTTTTTTTTTCATTTTCATCACCATGACTTGGTTCAAATTATGTAGCAGCATAGTTAAAAAAAATTCAGCTTTTTATTTATTTATTATTATTTAACTTTAACTGTGTCAAACAGCCAAACGTGTAATCTAAATAAAATAGAAAAAAGTCACTATCTACATCTGAATTCTAATGGCTACAAAGAGTTACGTTGTCATCGTTTGGCTTCTAAAAGTTTTGGCTTATAAATGTTCATTTTAGAAAGACAAGTATTTTCCTATCATAATATCTATTTATTTATCTAATTTAATATTCATATAATCTTTTCTTTTTTTTGTAAAAGAGTCTCGTGTTTGTGACAGCTATATCTCTTTTGTCTTCTCCTCCATAAAATTTATATTTTCTTGCCAGAGAGAATTGATTTCAGTATCCCTTTGGTTTTATAAAATCAATTTATAGACAAAACCTAATCAAATCCAATATTTTTTTACTAGTTCTTTTTAGAAAAAAATATTTATAGAGTACTAGCTAGTTCGACGCTTGAATATCGATAATTGGTTTGTTTCCTACGTATTAGGAAAAGGATTTTATGATTGTACTTGTACATTTATACATCCCATTTATGACATTCTGAAACATAAGTTATCAATGGTTCGGAAAAATATCTTTGGTTAGGTAGTTAAATATTACAAAATATTTTTTATTAGAATCTGATTCTAGAGAGTTACATAATCTTGCATAATAAAATTTAAGGTTTGGTTATTCATCATATTTTGTTAATCTAATGAGAAAATGAAATATTATCGTCTCTTCAAACATAAAATATATATCTAAATTTTAATCGATTTGAGGATATAAAGGAAAGTCTATATGATATATTATAAAGTTAATCTTGTAATACCAGGATGTTTATGCATTAAGCATCCACAATATATTGACATAATTGATACTTTTAGTGATTTAACATAGTTAGCAAAAATGTTAACCTTTAACTGTTATGTAATTAATACAAATACAACACATAAATAGTCAAATACACAATAAACCTAGAGTGGTCACTCCACTCTTAAAACAAATTAAAACTGAATAGGTTTTATTAATCAATGATCTAAAAACCCCTATTCTAATAAAAGAGTATTCACTAAAACAATCCAAGCTGTAATTATATTTCACATAATAATATGATTAATCATCATGATATTAACGATAATACACAATATTAATTTATTTCTTTCATTGCTGTTTCTTCTTCATGTTGGGACATGAATGTGTTAAGGACGAGTCATTAATTAAACTGGAAGATAGATATAACATAATGTATGGACCATAGGTGGAATTTAGAAGAGACCAAAAAGACAAAAATAGAAATGAAGATATCTAAATAAGAATGAATTTTACAATAATATGTTGTAGTCAGGGTCTAGCATTTTTGATCTACCCCACTTTCTTCTTGAATGTGACAAAAGAATCAATTGAGAATTAGGTCACGGGGGCGGCTTTTGTGCTATCAAACATCACTCTCTTTTTCTTTCTTCATATTTTTATTTTAAAAAAAATTTGTATAGTATTTTTGATCAAATAATAGACATTGCTCAATCATTTACATCCTCTTATATATATTATAATATTACATAAAAATAAACTATGTGTTTATCATCTAATTTATGCCTGCACATGCTTACATATATGTGTGTGACGTGTTCATGTTTAATTATTTACTAAATTATAAATGAGCTTTTAATAAAGCTTATCTTTCTTGAACTCCCAGAAAATTGGAAGAACTCTTGAGAACATGCTTTAATAAAGATATATGTTCTTATTTATTATATTGATCAAAATGTTAATTCTTATAAACTAGAATCGAATATTTGATTTGGTGTGACGCCTAGTTAATCCATTTTTAATTAATGGTTTCAATCTTTTTTTTATAGAACATGCATGTCTTTAAAAAGACAGGATATACAACGATGCCTAGTTCATGTTTTGTAAATTTGTAACCAATCATGTCAGTTTTTATTTTATTTTTCTTGGAAAGTATTAAATGTTTAACACTAGTCAATATTATGGTCACAGTGTTGGTCATTTGATAATGTATTGTACCATGTGTTCAGATTTTTTTATTTTTAGTTACCTAAAACAATTTCCTACATAAAAAGCACATGGACTTTAATAAGTCGACCATCTTATCAAATTAATTCGGATAAAAATGGTTGGAGATCAAAATAATGAAATGAAACATTCACAATTTGTTTATTGTGGAAATTTATATCATTTGTCGGATCATTTAACCATTAGCCATTATAGCATTTAACCACCAAACTTGCATTTATATAATTTTGTTTATGGTCTTTAACATTATCGTTTATAAATTTAAAAATTTCTGTAAATTCGAAAACTAAATCAATTTTGAAAGTTCGATTCAATTTTTATCTTCTTTTTGAAGAACTTCTAAATTAACAACATTTCAAACCGACGAATTTGAACTTATTCTTGAAATAATTTTTTTTTTTTCTTTCATGATAAATATATGAATGGATTAGTGACGAAATGACGAAAAAAAAAAGAATGGATTAGTGAGGAATCAAAATCCAAACAAGAATTATTAGAGAAAAAACTTAGTAATATATGGGCCCATTAAAGGAAGTTTAGCAACATAAGGCCCATAATGTTTCTTGCTAAGCCCTACCCCTAGTGTCCTCTTCTGCAACTCTCTCCTTTCTTCTCTTTCGTTACCAAAACTGCAACCTTCGCGCCGCCGGTAGAGAGAGAGACAGAGAAAAATGGGGAAGAAGTCGAAAACTTCAAGGAAAGGGAAAAAAGCATGGAGAGCTAACATTAGTACCGAAGACATTGAAGATTTCTTCGAGAAAACCACCAAAGATGCTCTCTCCGGCGGAAATCTCTCTGCTGCTCCCAACGAGGACCTGTTTCACGTCGAGAAATCCCATGGTTTTCCTCTTACCTCTCTCGTTTTTCCTCTAATTTTTAGGATTTAGTCTGTTGCTGATTTCCTCTAATTTGATTTTGTATAATTAGTACTTTGAGGTCTATCAGCTTCAAATTTTCCATTTTTCCGATTCATTAACATCAGCTGAGTAATGAAATTTCTTCTGTTAATGTATCTGAGTGGACTTGGACTCCCAGTTATAATTAAATGCAGAAAAGTTTTTGCTTGGTGAAGATTACTTATCTAGCTGCTTGATAAGATTCGATGAGACTGAGAGATACAAGAAATTTAATGGATAAGATTGATTTTTCATTACATAGATCTTATTGTACTTGAAAGTAGAGACTGTGAATTTGATTTTGGTTTGATTTTCTTGTCAGACCTTCCGGTGAAACGGAAGATTGAGAAGCATAGAGAGAGAGTGCTTCGGTGTGACAGTGTCTTAAAGAAGAACCCATTTGTTCAGATAGTGTCATCTTCAAAGCCAAAGTTGAAGAAAAGTAAGAAGACAATCGTTACAGAAAGTGAAAAAACTAAACAAGTTCTAAAAGTGAGTAAATTTGAGTATATGATTTTCTTATTTGTTAGATGATTTACCTCTATTTTTTCTAATCAGCTTGATTTTTCCCTTCTTTGCAGAATGCTGGTGACGATTCTGCAATGGTGGACTTGTGGGGTGATGATAGTATAGGTTTGTTTAGTCAAATATTCTACTTTCAGTTGCTCCTTGATTTTCTCTTTGTTTGTTCGTCTGGTTTGATATCATAGATTATTAACGTGATTTTTCGTTTTTTTTTGAAAAAACCTGCAGTAGAACCTAGTAAGAGCAATCCTAGAAAGGTAAAGTGTCCTCTTTAATCCAGTTGTTTGCTATCATAGATTAAAATGTTTAGACAGTGACTCAAATAGTTAGAAACTTTTTCTGGTTTACAGATCTTCTCAAAACCTTCGATTATTCCAGCAGTAGAAATCGAACATCCAGGATGCTCGTACAACCCTACAACTGAAAGTCACCAGGATATATTGGCTGAAGCTGTTGCTCAGGAAATGCAGAAAGTTTACAAAACTGAGTTAGGACCGGCGCCGGTTCCCTTGACTATTGAAGGAGATGAAATCAATGAAGACGAGGTGAGTACTTTGCTAGAATCCTATGAAATTTTGAGAAATGAGCATTGAATTTGATAATGCTATATGGCTGTTGTAATTCATCTCTCAGAGGTACTTTCTTGAAGTGGACGATATTAGTGAAGGTGAAGAAGAGGAGGAAGACGTTCCGAATGAATCTTCAGAGGCTGTGAACAAGTAAGAAGTTCTCAGATCATATTTTGTTTAAATACTTATTCCATCAGCATAGAGTTGGACATGTCTTTAAAAAAATTTGTACTACAGAGCAAGAACAACAAGGAGGGTTACCCGCGTGGAATTGAATAAGCGATGTAGGCGAAAGGCAATGCAAGAAAAAGAGACAAAGGAAAAGGCTAAAGAAAAGATATCAAACGAAATTGACAGGTAATTTGTGATGTTAATGTATCTTGATGATGTATGATTTACGTTTACAATCACTTGGACATAACCTTGTTTTAACTATTCTTCCTTTCTGTTTATTTAACTGTAGCTTGCCTAATATCTTAGAAGAAATAGCCAAAGAAGATGAGAGTAAAAAGAATAAACATTTAAGAAAGGTTATCGCTAAGCAGGAAGTGCTGAAGATTCGTCCTCCTCGGTTGGGAAAGCACAAGTAAAACACCAAATTCTTCTTTGTTCCCATACACACTCTTGTTATATTTTCTAGCTCACTAATGCTCTTTCTGACCAGTTATATACATATAGTTCGGAAAATTGGTTTTTGGAGAGATGACTGATGTTTATTTTTTAGATTTGAAGCTCCCCCAGTTCAAGTCCTCTTGACAGAAGAGATGACTGGCTCACTTCGTAAGCTAAAGGTATATACTCTTTGCTACTTGTTCCCTGAAACCAGCTTTTCTAGCTTGTGAATATTCGTAGTTGCTAAAAAATCTCATTTTCAATTTTTGAAAGGCATGTTGCACACTTGCAAGAGATAGATTCAAGAGCCTCGAGAAGCGAGGAATACTCGTACCCTCAAAGAACATTAGAAGGTAGATTTTAGCAGAAATTGACTCTTACAATATACAAAGTAGGTTAATGTTGAGTTCTTACTATGATTATGATTTGTGCAGGTTCTAGGAACTCTTGTCATGATATCTGCAGCGTTGTTTGAGAAAAGGTTTTGGTATAAAAACACAGCTGATACTGTCTCAATCGACTCATATATGTTCTGTTTAAAACACAGTTTGTTTCAATGTTTGCTATCAATTCAATTGCTCCCACTGAGCAGTTTAAATAATTTACAAATCAATTGTCGAGTAATATTGAAAGAATATTTTTCCCAATGCAAACATTTCATTACCTGAAGTTGCTATTATACATCACGACGATCATGTATTACAAACCTGTCTTACAAAATGAATAAATTCAATACAAGGTCTACCACTTTACAGATTCCTTAAGAGTAGAGACAGAGCTGAAGACTTTTCATGTTGCTTCTATTGCTGCAAAAGTGTATATATTCGTCGAAATGGCGACGATACTTGTAGCAACAGCAAGAGCAAGCATTACTGAAGCTACAATCTTTTCTCTTAAAGTCGAGAAACCATTCACATTCCTGCCAATTTTCAATAAAAACAAAACAAATGATACGATGAGGAATTTTGAAATTACAGAAGATGAATTGATAAAAAAGTGTTTACGTATTACCTTAGGACAATTGCAGCTGGAAAGATGAACGCTATAGAGACGGTAGAAGTTGATCCTAAGAACTGAAAGAAATACCAAATGTCTGGTACAGCAACAGCAGCCAAGAAACAAGATATTAGTATTGGAATAGTGAGTTTGAGGAATCTTTTCTTGTCTTCCACCAAAGAAAGCTTCATAGGGAACAAGAGTTCGTCTAGGTTAGCTCTAAGCGAGAAGTTGATTAGAGGAAACACAAGCATGAGGTGAATCGCGTAGCTGAGTCTAACAATGTCGTTAACTAATGAACCAATGGAAGAATTGGTGCTTTGATCAAAGTTCATTAGAACATCTGTCATGGTGGAATCCCCAAACAGAAGGTAACAGAATAGACCAGTGGCTGAGTAGATTGTAGCACACAGAATCACAGAGATCTTTGTTGATGAAAGCACATCTAATGGATCTTTGAGTTCGAATCCGACTGGATGTACTGTCCAGAAAACCATATCTTCAGAATCAGCAAAAGAAACTAGTGTATGATATGGATTAAAAGATTGATTCCTTGTTCTTACAGTTGAAATGAAATGTGAAGGCTGTTACTATAACAGGGGAAGCTGTGAAGAGACTGAAAAACGATAAACCTCCATCGTTGAGTTCTGGGAAGAGTCTAGGATTCTTTGTTTTCCCTTGCACAAGAGCTATTATAGCTAGCACTGAACTTATAACAACAAAGAGCAGTGCAAGCAGAAACGATATTGCAGAACTTAAGGCTAATCTGTCTACAGAAACACACACCAATCACCAAATCATCAGACCAATATGCATTGACAGATTCATTCAAATAGTCTTTTTGGTTTGGTTTAATTAACTTACCTACGCGTTTGCATAAGACCAATGGAAGCAAGAGAAACACAAAAATGAACAACAAACCAAAGAATCTAGTATTCCACCAATGAGAACCAAACCATTCTTGAAGAAGACCTAAATGTATGATTCCACCTTTTTCATTACCCGAAAGAACATCTCCTGAGGAAACAGTCATTGGATTAATTCAAGGGTTTAAGATTTGTGAAAGTTCAGATTTTTTTGTTTTTTGAGACCAAATTAAATTTTTACCAATGATAATCGAGAAAATAATCATAGACCCAAAAGTAACAACCATTGAAACAATCTGAACAGCAACAGAGCCGGATGTCCCAAATGATTCCTTCATTACACCGGCATAAGTTGTGGATTCTCCGGTTAGTGTTGCTTTCATCAAAAACCCAGCTGATACATTGGAGAGCCAAGCTATGATGATGATTATCAACAGAGAAGGGATAACACCCAGAACTTTAAAAGCTGCTGGAATCGACATAATTCCGGCTCCGACGATGCTCGTAGAGATGTTGAATACAGCTCCGGCGAATGAGCCATGGTTTTCCGATAGTGATGAATCTGATGATGATGAAGGCTCTAGATTGGGCAAGAGAGGAGCTTTAACCGCAGGAGACATTTCCTTACCGGAGAAAGAGTCTTACTCTTATTTCTTAACAAAAAAAAAATCTCTTGAACCAAAAAAAATATCTCTTGAACCAAAAAAAAATATCTCCGGCGACAAAGATTGGTAAAGGATGAAGATTTGATTTCGAGAGAGAAGAGATAGTTAACGTCAAACATTACGTGGAATCCTGATCATTTATAGATTCTGTCGCATACTCCAACTTGCTTTGTTATTTTCCAAAATATCATTAAAATTTCTGAATTTTTTTTAAAAACATATATTCTTTTGAAGAAAACTATTAGAAAAAATTAATCTAAAATGATTAACTTTTTAAAAAAGTTTTTACAATTAAGTTGACATTTTTAAAAGGTAAAAATATTTTGGTAGTAGTATAATCTCTATATATAATATAACTATACTTTTTATAATAATAAAAAACAAATTTTTATCTCTGATAAGATTTTTAATTGATTATTAGTATTATGTTTATCTACATAATACCAAATAATACCAAACAAAACTGAAGAATTAAAGTTAGATTCTCAAATTCTGAAAAGTATACACTACATAATTTGGTCAATTATGGTTCTTTGTGATTATAAGGTATGTAACTAATGATTTATCTATTTGCATATTGTTATAAGGATTAGGAATACTTTCTAATTAATTCATATTTTTTGAGGTGGTAAAATTCACTAATGTGGAAAAAAAATTGGTTTCTAAATTCGTGAATCTTCTTGATGAGAGAATTACTAAGATCATTACAAACCTACACGTTTATCCCGCAAGCGGATCCTAGTGTACTTCTACTCATAAGTAAAAGGTCTCTTTTGTATACACAATCTTAGTTGATTTTAACTATCTTTTCCCATACTCGATTTTGGGATTAAAATTTGTACATTACTGTCAATTATTTTATGGGCATCTTGAAAATATATATCTTATAGGTAAAATAGTATTTTCTTTTTAAAATATTTTATATTTCAATTAATCATTAGAATTGTTAATAATTTTGTTATTTATTTATTTGTTTTATAGATATGATCGGACAATGTGTTCGTGTTAGCAATACTGAAATTACTGAAGTGAATGGAAAACTAATTAATCGAATAAACATTAACTTTAGAAATACTGAGTAAGTTTTTGTTATATTATTTTTTTTTAAACATTTTATTATTTATAAAAAATATTTAATGGTACAAAATTTATGTTTTATTTTATATAGAGAGCTTATGATTATTTGTGTTTTGTGGGGAAAATATGATGAGATGCTTAAAGAGAAAGTCAAAAATGGATTTACCCTCCAAAACATAATTGTTTTGCAGTTTTGCAAAATAAAAGTATTGAGAGGTATTTATATGTATTTTTAATATTTCATAATTCTAATTAATTTATAATTTATTCATATATTTTTTCTAAATTTTACTAATTTATTTCAAATATCATAAATATTTCTAATAGTTATAAGTGTACTCGAATCTGATTTGATAATGAAAGCCTCTAAGAAATCTTGGACTAATTATAAATAAACAAACACATATACGTGATGAAAAAGAAAAACAAACACATATATGTAGAAAATATAATTTAATATTTGATTTTTTAATAGTTTAAATATGTATAAAAAACATTATTTTGTTTCGGGCAAGCGACGGGGTTCATCTTGTACCACAAATATTTTGGTAACTATATCTATAAAAAAAAATTAGGAAAAATCGATTTCAATTAGTTATGTAATCACGCATATAATAAAATTTGGTTTACCTAGTAAGTCATGTTCTCAATCCATAAACTTGTTTATTGCAGTTTCAAACAAATTATATCCTTTTTAAAACTCTGGATGCTCTGTGATAACAAAACAAAACTCTGAAGGCTAATTTATTAATACAAATGAGTAGTTTACGTGTCGTTTTCAAATTTGTCTCTATTTTTTTATTTTCTAAGCTAATAAATATTATTTCTTTTTGTTGTACGTAACCTAATATTTTAAAAAAAATTTAACAATCATATGAGACTAGATTTCTGTAGATTAAGACAAGTCAAACTGTGCAATTTGAATACAATTGATATCTCATGTGTTGGTTCGTACTCTATTGTCGAGAATCATTGTTAAGTTTTAAAGTATTGTCTCTTAGCTTTGGCTTTGACTTTTAAAGGTTATTTATTAAAGAGCTTTGGTTGAACATCAAAGGATGAACTTCTCTGTTGGTCATTTCACTCATGACTTCTTAAAGAGGGATCTGGTTTATATCGCTACAACACATAATCGATTTCATCAGTTTGCAATCTCTACTTGGTACAAATGTGTAGACATCTTACAATGTAAAACAATGACTTTTGGCCAAAGCCTTGATAACAGAATAAGAACAAGTAGTAACAAGACACTCAGTTACGTTAAATAGAACAGAAACAGAACTGGAGTGCAACTCCTACAAACATTGAAACATGGGAAAACGCAGAGGTGGTTCCTGAACATCAGGGAGACCAATTCTCTGTTATTAACTAAAACAAATACCGAACTAAAACAATTACTGAAGCAAATAACAAACTAAAAACAGTTAACCAATCACAAGTATTTGCAGTTTGGTACACATGTCCGGTTCGATGTCCTCTGGTCCGGTTCACTTGTTGAAGCCATCGTATCACAGTCATCACAATGGAATGGGATCCTGGAATTACAGAAACCCCTCAAGAATCCTACTTCTCAATCGTTTTATTAAAAGTTTGTGTTGTCCAAACAGAGTCAGTGGTCTACTCACGCCTATTATTCTTTCTCCAGTCCCATGGCTTCTCTGGATTTGAAGAAGCCCACAAGCCAATACGCTTCTGTCTTGCCTCCTTTTCCCACTGATTTTTACATCAAAAGAAACGATTAATATGCCAAGAAACTGATAAGAATTGTGTATTGTATAGTACTGTTTATACAGAACAAACTTTACTAGTCTTGCCTTTGCGAGATCCATACGTTTGTCATAAGCTATGTAGTGCCAAGCAAGACCTTTCTTTAGCATTTCCTCCTACATAAGAAACCCATAACTAATTTAAAAAGAACAGAAAGATAAAGATATAAGAGTAGAGGAGTACTTTCATTACCTGGACAAAAATCCCATTGCAGTATAAGTCTCCTACGCATCGTCCATATTGATCTTCTCCATAAGCTAACACCTTCAAACTTTTCCATTGAACAATCTTAAGGAGCCCTTGTTGTGCCTCTTTCCCAAACGGCATTTGGCTCTCTGGTGCATCTATTCCCCTGTTTCATTTGCCATCACCAAATAGCTTCACTAAACAACGAAACCATGGCAGATCTAATCGAGTTCCTTCTTGAAGGAAAAAAGTTATCTTTACCTTAACCTAATTCTGAACTTCCGAGCAAGAACTTCCTCATTCTGGATATTTAGAACCCTGTAACCAGAATCAACGATCTTTTGGTGAAGTTCATCTGCTTTTGGGTAATTCCTGTTCTCGCGTGCTTTTGCTCTTTGAACTGCTGCAAGTTTTACTTCCTTTGGAACAGAAGATGACACAACCGGGTCTGAAGTACTGACATACACTGTAACGGTGTCTCCATCTGCCACAGCTTTTGGATCCACCTTTTTCCCCATAAGACAAGCATGATCAGCAACATTATCAATTCCCAACACGAGTTTCTTTTTTCTATCGCATTAGTAGTAAAGATTCTCTAACCGGAAGCGTTTGAAATTCGTAAAGAACTCCCTCAGGCAAAGACACAGAAGTTCCAGTAGGGAGCTCAACCAGAGTGTGAGGCAAAGGAAGTCCATAGAAAGACAAAAGTCCCTGCCTCATAAACAATGCAATCCCATAAATATCTTCAAATGCGGCTATGTGTTTACAAAAATATGTTATTGCTACTCATTTCATACCTCAACATCTGCTTTCTGATGTTTCTTTAAGATTTCAGTAACAAGCCTAGAAGCTTCCTCTGCTGTTTGCGGCGGAGGCTTTGTTTGCTTCCATGCCTCAAGTATTTTTCTATACCTTCAACAGCGTTTGAAATAGACATGAAAGCAGATTAATTACACAGAAAAGTTCACATCTTTGTACTACAGGAAACATGTAAAAAACTGTTGTGTTGCTTTACCAGTTTGCTTGAGCTTTTCTGGAAGACTGAACGTATCTCCCAAGTCCTTCAGGAACCTAAAGGTAAAGTCATAATCAAGATCAATCTCTAATATATCAACTTAAGCAAACCCCAGTTGGTGACTAAAGCTTTTGAACGGAATTCAGTTAAGTAACATTTCAACCACTTAATCAAGCTAAAAATATCACTAAGAAACAAAAGAAAGCAGCAATGAAGAAAATTAAGACCTGAGAAGTGATCTCGAAGTTGAAGAGATCGTGAGCGAGAGCTGAAACACCAACGGTAGCGGCGGAGACGCCGTGAGGCCCGAGTGACTCTTCATTCGTTGTGGGTTTACAGCAATTTCCATAGAGAAATCTAAGAGCGTTACCCATCTTTCAACCAGTTTCAGATAATCTAAAAAGCTTCGATCTTTCCTAGAACCAGAAGGGTATCAGTAGAATAATGAGCGAAGAAATTCACTACTCTTAACTGACTTGGGGAAAACAATAATTTAGAGGAGAGTCTTCGAGGACGAAGAAAAAGGTCATACAATCATACAAAAGGCAACTAAAGATAAACTAGAAAGCTTTATTGGTTGAAGAAAAAAGAAAATTAAAAAAATGGAAGTCCTACACAATTATTGAAGACCCGAAAAAATAATTGTAAATTGTAACGATCCGGAATAGTTTTATACATTTCCTGCAAATCTCTTTAGATTCGAATCAAACTATTTTAAAGTATTTTGTCCTTTCTCATCAAACACATCCCAAAACAAAATTAAATATATAGATAAATAGATGGGTGATTTACTTATCTAGTCTATTATTATTCTACTTCTTACTGTAATGGTCCAAAAAGATTGAAATTACTAAACTAGTTTTTTAGTGTTTTTAATACCGTTTTACCCCTGTATCCTTTGGAAAAAAAAAATCACGAAAGTGCCATTAATGAATAAATCCACGTCAGCATACGTAACGTAGACTTCTCGATCGTAGGATTATATACCACGTTATGTAAGATTCATTACCATGTAACGTAGGTAATTCTTCCCCATGTTATGTAGGAATGAGTATTGTGCATCGTAGAAATCTGGTCTAGTAACGTAGAATTCCCAATTGAAGCTCGTAGGAATCTGGTCTAGTTACGTAGGCTTCTCATTGAAGCTCGTAGGTATCTGGTCTAATAAAGTAGGATTCTCAATGAAAGCTCGTAGAAATCTGGTATAGTTACGTAGGATGCTCAGTGAAATCTCGTAGGAATCTAATATTGTAGGAAACTGATCTAGTAACATAGGATTCTCTACTAAATCTCGTAGGATTCCAGTCTTGTTGCGTAGAATTTTCAATGAGAGAACGTAGGAATCTGGTCTAGTATAGTAACGTAGGATTCTCAATGAAAGCTTGTAGAAATCTGGTATAGTTACGTAGGATGCTCAGTGAAATCTCAATGAAAGATCGTAGGAATCTGTTCTAGTTACGTAGGTTTCTCAATGAAAGCTCGTAGGAATCTGATCTAGTTACGTAGGATTCTCAATGAAAGATCGTGGAAATCTGTTCTAGTTAGGTAGGTTTCTCAATGAAAGCTCGTAGGAATCTGGTCTAGTTACGTAGGATTCTCAATGAAAGATCGTGGGAATCTGTTCTAGTTACGTAGGTTTCTCAATGAAAGCTCGTAGGAATCTGGTCTAGTTACGTAGGATTCTCAATGAAAGATCGTAGGAATCTGTTCTCGTTACGTAGGATTCTCAATGAAAGCTCGTAGGAATCTGTTCTAGTTACGTAGGGTGCTCAGTGAAAGCTCGTAGGAATCTGGTCTAGTTACGTAGGATGCTCAGTGAAATCTCAATGAAATATCGTAGGAATCTGTTCTAGTTACGTAGGTTTCTCAATGAAAGCTCGTAGGAATCTGATCTAGTTACGTAGGATTCTCAATGAAAGATCGTAGGAATCTGTTCTAGTTACGTAGGTTTCTCAATGAAAGTTCGTAGGAATCTGGTCTAGTTACGTAGGATTCTCAATGAAAGATCGTAGGAATCTGTTCTCGTTACGTAGGATTCTCAATGAAAGCTCGTAGGAATCTGGTCTAGTTACGTAGGGTGCTCAGTGAAAGCTCGTAGGAATCTGGTCTAGTAACGTAGGATGCTCAGTGAAAGACCGTAGGAATCTAGTATAGTTTCGTAGGATTCTCTATTGAATACTGTAGGAAACTGTTCTTGTTATGTAGGAGTCGAGTGTCTTTCCGTAGGATTCTGATTATCTTTCGTATAAGAAACACGTAATGTTATGAAACAAATATGGAGTAATGGTAGAAAAATAGTTGTGTAATAGTTCAATTAGTACATATTCTGCTGTTGTGGCCTGCTTTCGAACACTTTGTACAAGTGTACGATTTTCTAGGGCGTTTTGGAGGTGTCGTACTCTCCAACGCACTCTTGATTCGTGAGTTCTTTAGCCTACCTGCTTGTTTACGGATAAAAGGAGGCTTGCAAACCTTTGTGCGCACCTCTTCAGGAACAGGCATAGCGGAATCCCTTGGTTTGACGCTTTTTGCGTATGCGTTGTATAGATAGTTAGTATGGTAGAACGTACTAGTAAGAGAGACTACTGGCACACATGCATGTTCAGCTGCCGCTAGAACGTGGACACATGGGATTTTGTCAAAGTCAAATCTTTTGCATGAACATGTTTTCTCTGTCAAATTGACAACATGGGTTGATGCGTGGTTACTCACTTGAATTTGATGTTCATCTATAGTCTGGACGTCGTAGTTTCTACCTTCCTCAATTCGTCCATGTTCAGTCAAAACATAAACTATAAACCTACACAACGTCATCTATAAACCAATCTCAATTGGTTCTAAACATACAACCTACCAGAGAATTACCTTTAGCACTTTCTCAACCCCGGATGTAAGAGCAGTTGTCATCAGACTAGCATTCTTCCTCCTAGTTGCGAACCACCGTGTCAACATAGACCGTATTGAATCAATAAGTCGCACAATTGGATAAGTTCTGGCTTCACTCAAAGCATGATTTATAGATTCAGCTATGTTCGTCGTGGTTAAGTTGTATCTGTTTCCAGGAAAATGAACACGACTCCACATGC
Source organism: Lepidium didymum (assembly GCA_963920545.1). Classification (NCBI taxonomy): domain Eukaryota; kingdom Viridiplantae; phylum Streptophyta; class Magnoliopsida; order Brassicales; family Brassicaceae; genus Lepidium; species Lepidium didymum. The sequence continues at coordinate 3,334,066 of OY986991.1, forward strand.
TGACATCAGCCTGTAAAAAGGAAAGAAATGAATGATTATATTCTAGAAAGTGAATCATACGATAGAGATAAGAGAATCCTACGTAACGTAGCTTGAATCATACGACAGAGATAAGAGAATCCTACGTAAAGTAGCTTGAATCATACGACAGATCAGAGAATCCTACGTAACATAGCATGAATCCTACGGCAGAGATCAGAGTATCCTACGTAACGTAGCCTGAATCCTACGGCAGAGATCAGAGAACCCTACGTAACGTTAACCTGAATCCTACGACAGAGATCAGAGAATTCTACGTAACGTTAACCTGAATCCTATGTAATGTTAACCTGAATCCTACGTAATGTTAACCTGAATCCTACGTTATATATATTTGAAACCTACGTAACGTTACAAGAAACCAACATACGGGTTTACCTGTAGTAAATAAGAATGAAGTCGCGGATTTAATTCTCGAATATGCCCAAAAATATCATTGAAATCTTGTATCCTATACGCCGTAGCAGCCCTCTTAAACAATTTGAAAGACTCTCCTCCCTTGAACTTCAACAGTATGTTCTTACGCAAATGGTATGTGCATATTCCCCAGGCTGAAAGAGGGAAGACTGTCTGTATTGCTTTGCCTATTGATCTATGCCTGTCGGAAATAATGGCTAGTTCCTTATCATCAGGGATTATTCGGTTGAGTTGTCTAAAAAACCATTCCCAAGACTCATCATTCTCTGTATCAACAACTCCAAAAGCTATTGGGAATATGTTGAAATTCCCATCTTGCATTGTGACTGTTAGGAGAGTGCCTTTATATTTCCCTTGCAAAAAGGTTCCATCAACCACAACGACTTTCCTCATATATGGGAATCCTTGTATACTTGCATCGAAAGCAAGGAATAGGAACTTGAATTGGTGAGCTCCATCGACTTCTAACTTAATAAGAGTTCAGGGATTTGCTCGTCTTATCATATATAAGTAAGATGGAAGTTGTTCATAACTGCTCTCCGATGACCCCCCTACTAATACTCGTGCTGCGATCAGAGTTCGATGAGCCTTCCAATACTTAACCTGCCATGAATAAGTGCATATCAGAGATTCATACGTAACGTCAACTGAATCCTACGAGACATAACCTGAATCCTACGGCAGAGATAAGAGAATCCTACGAGACATAACCTAAATCCTACGAGACATAACCTGAATCCTACGAGGCGTAACCTGAATCCTACGATACATAACCTGAATCCTACATGAGTAACATGAATCCTACGTAACGTAGCCTGAATCCTACGTAACGTAGCCTGAATCCTACGACAGAGATCCGAGAATCTTACATAACGTAGCGTGGCGGTACAAAACATACCTTCAGTCCATAACGTTTTGCCAAAGCATCAGCAACATGAACTGGCAAAACAGACGCACCAACACCACCCAAGAAATCTGTGTAAAGACGAGCTAAAATATACGGAGTTGCCTGTCTAGCACGACATGATCGCACTGTCACAGAACACGTGTGTTCGTTGACGTAAATTTTGACGTAGAAGCACGACGATTCATCGATTGTCGAGGCACGCACCTTCCATTGACATCCTGGCACCCAACATTTGACTCGCAACAATACTTTGGATGAAGCTACAACATCAAAATCAAACCTATGGATAACCGCAAGCATTTTCAGCCTTGTCACCAACTCCTCCTTGTTTGGATAACATTGCCCAACTGCTAATTCAACAGCGCCCATTTCTATTCCAACATACGCGTCCCTGTTACTTGTCCTACCTTCATATTCCTCGCCGTTCTTCACGTAAGTAGTGCTTATGTAGTCTTCATCATCCGAACTTGCACCATCCTGATCATCACAGTAATCAAATTTATCTTCCTCACCATCACTTTCTTCAGCTACATCGTCATCACCATCAGGGGTCATGCGACACTGATCAGGAGTCCTACATGACTGATCAGGAGTCGTACTAGACTCGTCAAGAATCCTGCGGGAATGGTCAGGAGTTCTACGAGACTCGTCAGGAATCCTACGAGAATCATCAGGAGTCCTACGAGACTAGTCAGGAGTCCTGCGAGGCTGGTTAGGAGTCCTACGAGACTGCTCAGCAGCCCTACGAGACAATACAGGAATCTTGCGATGCTGATCAGGAGTCCTACAAGATTGCTCAGGAGTCCTACGAGTCTCGTCAGGAATCCTACGAGACTGGTCAGGAGTCCTGCGAGACTCGTCCCTAGCCCGACTACCATGCGGGTCTTCCTCTCCAACCACTTCGGATTCCATGTCTGAGTCTTCGTAGATTTGAACACAGATACGTCTTGAGTCTTTCCAATACTTCTCAAGAAACAAACGCACTGAGTTGCTATCTCGCATGAAAACTGGTTGAGTATCTGGTGGTAGATTTTGCATGATGGCATCGGGGTACCTATAACTTAGTACAACATCGTAACGACGTCGAGACAGCCCATAGACTTCGTACACCTTTGCTTCTAAATCCTCCAGATTTGATCGTTCTTCCAACATGATGATTTTACTCCCACAAGATGTACACAAATAAAAAAGCCATCGCCCATTCTCAGCCCTCCATTCTCCAGAAATTAATTCAACTTCATACATTCTCAGGCTAAGCAAGTGTAAACGCGTGATTGATCTTGAATACTTGTGGACTGAATGCTTGTAACAGAATGCTAGATGCTAGATGCGTGAATGGATATATCTACCTCAGTTAGTTGGAGAAGAAGGTAGATGCATAATGTTAGGGTAAAAAGGTCTTTTCCTGATATAGGGTATAGAAAATACTGAGAGTCCTACGACACCTGAAAATGTCTCCTACAATACGTTGAAAGAAACCTACGTAAAATTGGAATCAAACCTACGAGCTTTCATCGAGAATCCTACGTAATTAGACCAGATTCCTGCGAGATTTCATCGAGAATCCTACGTAACAAGACCAGATTCCTACGAGATTTCATCGAGAATTCTACGTAACAAGACCAGATTCTTACGATCTTTCACTGAGGATCCTACGTAAGTAGACTAGATTCCTACGATCTTTCACTGAGAATCCTACGTAACTATATTAGATTCCTACGATATTACACTGAGAGTCCTACGTAACTATATTAGATTCCATAGAGATTTCATAGAGAATCATACGTAATTTGTCTAGAATCCTACGAGCCTTTATTGTTTTATGTTACGAACATAGGTTGTCATTTGTAGTTTAGTTTGAATTGAATTAGACTTACATACACTTGCATTAGAATTAGAATTACTTACACTTGCATTAGAATTAGAATTACTTACACTTGCATAGAATGACCTACCCTATTACATATTATACATAATAACCTATACACTATGTACAACATGTCCTACTACATACACTAACATTTTTTTGCATCACGAGGAATTAATGCAAGAGCGCTTTCGTTCTCAATCTCATCAAAGGCTTCGGCGCCGTACTTTAACCGAATGAATGGCATGTGCTCATCTGTTACTCCGTCGAATTTGCAGCCGAGGGCCAAACACTCAATGAACTTCAACACATAGAGGCCACAATTTCCACCGAATGCTTGCTTGGACACCCTTTTAACTCTGTAAAAGCTGTAAGCTTTCACTGTCGTCTTTTTACGGGAATAAACCTTGCCTGTCCCTTGCGCGGTCATTCTGTCTACGCATGGGTATAAACCTCGCGTACACCTTAAAAAAAAAAACAAATTTTACAATTGTAAGCCAATATATCAAACAGGGTGATTTACTAAAAAAAGAATCCTACGGGCTAATAAAAGAATCCTGCGTAACTAGGCTAGATTCCTGCGAGATTTCACTGGAATCCTACATAACAAGACTAGATTCCTGCGAGCTCTCACTGAGAATCCTACGTAACTAGACTAGATTCCTACGAGCTTTCACTGAGAATCCTACGTAACTAGACCAGATTCCTGCGAGATTTCACTGAGATTTCAATGAGATTCCTACGAGTTTTTATCGAGAATCCTACGAAACTATATGAGATTCCTACGAGTTTTCATCGGGAATACTACGTAACTATATTAGATTCCTACGAGCTTTTACTGAGAATCCTACGAAACTATATTAAATTCCTACGAATTTTCATCGAGAATCCTACGTAACTATATTAGATTCCTACGAGCTTTCACGTAGAATCCTACGAAACTATATTAGATTCCTACGGAATTTCACGGAGAATCCTACGTTACTATATCATATTCCTGCGAGATTTCACTGAGTATTCTACGAAACTATATTTGATTCCTACGTAAAATGACAAGAAACCTATGCACTTTCTTTCGTCACCACCTTACGGCGCTTAATCCTCGGAGCAGAAACTTTGCTTGGTTTCTCCTTAGGCTGTGATGGCTCTCTTACAACAGCCCAAAATGATTCATCTAGACAGCCGTCAAGAATATCTCGGATCATGTTGTCCAACTTCTTATCCCCTTTCTGACCAAGCCCAAGTGGATATATATCTTCATAAGGCTTAGCCACCATGTTTTTCTCCACTCGTACCTGCAAACATCAGATATTAAAACTCTAACTAATGCACAAACCCTAAACACAAAACCTACAAAACATACATACTTTTTTGTCACGTGACTTTGAAATATCCTTGTCCAGTACATCCTCAACAGGGGCGAGAGTCCTGCGTGTCTCCCATCGAATGAGAGGAATTTCTACATCTTTCTTCCGATTAGCCAGCTCCCTGAAAGCAGGAATGTACTCTAATGCCCAAATCAGCAACACATGTACATGGTCGTGAAGGGTGTACGTCGTTCCATGTAATGAGGCTGCCTTGATTGAATGGATCAGAACTGTAAAGGCCTGCGTGCCCGAAGGGTACCTCTCGAAAGCCTCTGAATCTAGCACCAACTTAGCTAGGGCTAGGGGGAGCTTGGTTTCCCGGTGCTTAGCATACACACCGACGTGCATAATGAATAGGAGACCTAGCATCATCTTCTTATCGTTTGACCATGTGCTGTATATATTAAACCGTTAACATAAGTTAGCCCTACGAGACATAACATTAATCCTACGAGGCATGACATGACTCATACGGGACATGAATCCTACGAGGCAGGACATGAATCCTACGAGGCATGACATTAATCCTACGAGGCATGACATTAATCCTACGAGGCATGACATGAAACCTACGAGACATGACATGAATCCTACGAGACATGACATGAGTCCTACGAGAACGACATGAGTCCTACGAGACATGACATGAGTCCTACGAGACATACCATGAATCCTACGAGACATGACATGAATCCTACGAGACATGACATGAATCCTACGAGGCATGACATTAATCCTACGAGGCATGACATGAAACCTACGAGACATACCATGAATCCTACGAGACATAACATGAGTCCTACGAGAACTGACATGACTCCTACGAGACATGACATGAAACCTACGAGACATACCATGAATCCTACGAGACATGACATGAATCCTACGAGACATGACATGAATCCTACGAGACATGACATGAATCCTACGAGACATGACATGAATCCTACGAGACATGACATGAATCCTACGAGACATGACATGAATCCTACGAGACATGACATCACTCCTACGAGAACTGACATGACTCCTACGAGACATACCATAAATCCTACGAGACATGACATGAATCGTACGAGACATGACATGAATCCTACAAGACATGACATGACTCCTACGACGCATGACATGAAACCTACGAGACATGTCATGACTCCTACGAGACATACCATGAATCCTACGAGACATGAGATGTCATGTTTCGTAGGTTTCATGTCATGTCTCGTAGGTTTCATGTACATCAAAACAAAAGAAAAGCGTAGGTTCCGAGACAAATATCAGAGAATCCTACGACAAATATCAGAGAATCCTACGTAATGTCAACCATGAATCCTACGTAACGTCAAATCTGAATCCTACGAGATGTATCAGAAACCTACATAACAATAACTCAGAAACCTACGACACAGCACCAGGTTCCTACGAAACAGTAGGTAAAACCTACGACACAGCACCATGTTCCTACGAAACTTAGCCAAAATCCTACAGAACGACAACCTGAAAGTAAACTAACATACATAACGTTAACGAGAACCGTACGAAACATCGAGGGAAAGCCTACAAGAAAACTAGAAGAAGAAGACGAAGTAGGCCGAGACCTAGGTCACTTACTAACTACGAGACGGCGGAATAGCAGGTGGAAATGTAGAAAAAAAAGCCGCAATGACAGTGAAGAAGAAGACGAAGTAAAGAAAGAGAAGGAAAGATGCGACAGCGAGAGGAATACGGGAAGTTACGACTGCTTGAGGAAGACGAAGAAGAACTCCTAGAGGACGACGAAGCAATGACGGTTCGGAAAAAAGAATTGGGTTTCTAAGAATAAATGTGCAAACTTTTAAAACTATTTGAGTAACAATATTTTTTTTTTCTCAATGGCATTATTGTAATTAATGGATCATTGTGGAAAATTATGGACATTTCCACACTTTGGCAGTTTTGAATGATCAAAAGAAACTATTCTAGTAATTAAAGGATCATATTGAACTATTTGAGTAATTCTCTCTAAATAGATAGATAGTATCGACCTTTGTTTTGGTATGTTTTTGATAGCAAGCATGTGATGTAAGATCTAATCGGCATGGGAGACATTTGGTACAAGCATCGGCTACTTGCTCCATTCCTACTTGTTGCGTTCTATATGAGCACAAAAACCTCCCAAGTGTTTCTCTTTGGGAACCTCCAAAGTCAATAACACATTTCTCTCTTCCCATGGACACTCCTCAACAAGAAGAAGACAATATCTCACGACCACAACCACAAGCGAAGTGGTGGGTCGATGGCCAACGGGTTAGATACAAAGGTTTTTGGTTCAAACCAGAATTCATCACTGCCTCGGAAGCTATAAGAGCACACTATACACCTCTTCCTTCCGATATTATCCTTGCTTCTTTCCCCAAAACTGGCACCACTTGGCTCAAAGCCTTGACCTCTTCCATTCTCAGACACAGCTCAATATCATCATCATCTTCAATACACGACCTTGATCATCTTAGTCCCCATGAGGTCGTGCCCTTTTTGGAAATCGAGATGTTTGGGGAAAACCCAACAAAGGACATAACAGAGATCTCTTCTCCTAGGATTTTCAGCACTCATCTTCCTCTTTCCTTTCTGCCGGAGACTGTCAAGACCTCAGGCTGCAGAGTCATTTACATAACTCGCCACCCAGCAGACACTTTCGTCTCTCTCTGGCATCTCTACAACAACAAGTTTGGAACAGAGATCTCAATCCGAGAAGCCTTTGATGAGTTCTGCAAAGGGCTTGTCCCGGCCGGTCCATACTTTCAACACGTACTTGAGTTCTGGGAAGCGAGAGACAGTGTGATGTTCGTTACTTACGAAGCTCTGAAAGCAAACCCGGAAGAAACCGTGAGGAAAATTGCCGAGTTCTTGGGGTGTAAGATAATGGTGGAGAAGATCGTGAAAGATTGTAGCTTCGAGAAGCTGAGGAATACAAGTAAGGAGAGAGAAGAAGTAGTTCACTGGAGTGGGACTAAGTATGACATGTTCTTCAGGAAAGGTGTTGTTGGAAACTGGAAGAATCATCTGACGCAGGAGATGATGAATGAGCTTGAAGATCTTGCTGACTTGAAATGGACAGGATCTGGTTTGGATCTCAACATTTTTAATGCTGCTGTTTCACAATAATCATATGGTTTATGAGAATGAGATCCGTAAGGAAGTATATCACTAGATAACATTGTATCAAGGGTTGCACATTAGAGAATCTAAGTGGATACTCAAACTACTTCACCACACCATATGAGACCATTTATTTTGTACCCATTTGCCTCATCATACTGTGCATGTGTGTGTCTGTGTGTGAACAAGAGTATGCATACACGAATTATGTCAAGGGTGAAACATTGGAACAACGAGAGCTGATCTGTGTATACTCTACATCCAGATTTCTAAGTTAACTACTTGATCTATCTGTTTTGTTCCATGCCATCAAACTAATCAATCAACAATCAAGGTACGATTTTACATTCCAACAAATACTACTTGAGAACAAATTGCGTATACCACAGAGACATACTTATAACACACTTATATATTTTCCACAAGGATCTTTTCCTTTTGACTCCCTTTGTTATAACAAAATATCTCAGAATAACTGTTTAATTTCCTATCCAGTAAATGCAAAACGTACCTGACACAGTTTGTATTGAATGTTCAGAAACTTGGGTTGAGCTTAGTTTGAAGACCACTTTTTGGCTGCTGCCTCGAACAGGGTCTCAAAAGGCTAAAAATAAAAAACCAAAAAGCATGATACAGTAGAGCAAAGCAATATCAGAAATTGACAATCATGAACATGACTGGTCTACGCATGCGTATCCCTGATTTATATATCAATATACCCCAAACCTCCCTGGTACAATTGAAAAGCATTGCAGATTGCCTCGCAAAATTTCAAGGACGCCCTTATCCAAAAGAGGTATCACCATCAGCAAATTCATACAGACAAGTTCTTCATCTTAGTATATGTCAATCCTGTTCTCACCGACTTCATAAGGTATTGTCCGCTTATAGCTTATGGCCCTCAACTGTATAGGTCAAAACAACTATATATGCCATTTGAGAGACCATTTCCCACTCTTCTCAACAATAGTCAATTGGCCAGCTACAACTGTAAACAACTCAGCATTGTAAATGAGAAACCATTTTATTAAATTTACAAAGAGCAATGAGAGAAGTAAAACTCGTGTATACACCATGTACAATGATGGAAAATCAACATGGCTAAGTGAAGATATCATATTCACGAATCTTTATTTCCCATAAGCTAAGATACAAAAATACAACTCAAATGAGGATACATTTCCCGTTTTATACATTTACCAGTTGATACCCAGTCGCACAGCTGCATAAATATCACTGATTCTTGAGATCATCGATACTTGCCTCTTCAGTAGTACTATATTCTACTATAGGTTGGCTCAAAGCCTCTGGGACTTCGTTGGAAGTTGTGACACTTTTCTGAGATTGCAGACCCGTAGAGCGCGCAAGATCAATCCATTGCTGCATTTTTATGAAAAGGTTGGAACAAAGTTAAAGGGTGTTTCAAACATTAACCAAAACAAGAGATCATTGTAAAGGCCTAATTCTGACCTGAGTTCCAAAGTAGGAGTTAGCTACTCGAGCAACAAATGAAATCATGTTTACAAGGAGAGGAGAAGAAATCTCGTCAGAAATGCGATGCTCTATTAACCCAGCAATTATCTGCAATTGAAAGTAATTTAATTTTAGACTGATAGATTCAAAGCATCCTGTCCTTCATTAAAAGACATTCCTTGGTTAAGATGCAAAAGTATAATTTATCGCCAAGGTCGTAAACAGTGTTAACTACTTTTATATATATCTCAAGCAACGTGCATTATCATACCTGATAACGGATATTTGAAGATGTTCCCAGATAACCTCCATACACAATGGCCGTCTTCAGCATAGGAGACCTCTTTGCTTGCTCAGCAACACCCAACTCTGGTTTAATGAACTTTCGTATAGCATACAGAGCATTTGAAGATCCCACAGCTGCAAAACTGGAAACAACTCCAACACCAGCAAGCTTCAAGCCACCGACAATAACTGAAGCAATCCTAAGATTGAGAGTCCACTCTTGTCCACCAAGACTTTTTTGAAATGCATTGTCAGGTATGGATCCTAGGAGGCCTCTTAGGGCATCAATGCTGTTTGGCCCAATTGACTCATCAGCATATGAGAGAAAAGACAAGGTTGGTGCAGGCAGCCAAACTGTGAAAAAATCAACAACTGATGCTCTTACGCTATCAGTAATAACATAATCAAGTTCTTCGAAGAAGTTTTCTTTCCGCTTCTCATATTGAGCTACAAGTGTCGTTGTTATCGATATAGCTTCTTCAATAGCTAATCTATTCAGGAATTTTGGATCTGCCAGCAACCTTTCTCGGAAACCCTGTAACACAGAGAATCATCATAAGTAGGGTTTTACTGACCAGTTGAAGCTATCTTAACTCAGGGTAGAGAATATAAATACAGGAAAAGGTGACGTACCTGGAACCGATGTGTAAGCTCAGAAATAAGAGGATATTGCTCCAGATCAAAGAAATTCTGCAGAATCTCAGGAGACACCAGACCAAGGTCTAATCCTTTTTGAATGTCCTGGAAACAATGGAAAAAGTTCTATAATCATGAACTAGATCAGATTTGGAGTTAAATTTACTGTAATGACAAGAATGTCAGATACAGTTAAGAAACAATCGCACAGGGAGTCGGTCTCATTAAAGCAATCATAGAATACCAACCTGGGGAAGGGCATCTCGACTCCTACCAGCTGCATTCATTACCCGGGCAATTTCTGCTCGGTCAAAGCAGTTTCTGCTGCAGGGTCTGGCAGCAGAATACCATAAGAAATCGGCAACTGGAGTTTCACCCTCTTTCCGCAAGAACTGCCTTTCAGGATCAAGTAATACAACAAGTTGACTTTTCTTCGGAATCTTCCTAGAGATCCTTGCTGGCACTCCTGTTCCTCGTGACCCATACTCAACATGGTTTGCTCCTGTCACCACTAACAGCAGACCAGTTCCACCTCCATCTGCAACTGCTTGTAAGATAACTTGTGACATTGTATGGTCTTCAACAACTCTAGCTTGTGCAGACAAATAAGAGCTCGGTCCAAATGGAACAATCTGTGTGAGGGCATTCATATTGAGTGATGAACTACGTGAGAAGGACGTAAACCCTGAGATAAAACCAGAACCCGCAGGAGGAGTGTATATTTTACGCTCAGACTCTGAAAGACCACGGATACCCACAGCTTGGACAGTTCTTAAGATCTGCATCCAGTTAAACAGTGACAGCTAATTAGCATCGGATTGACAAGAAATAATGTGAACTCTTAGTAAGGCTACCACTTGCAAAAGGTTAATATCGGATTCATGCTACTCTTACTACTATCCAAGTACACTCAGTCCACAATATTTTCTTACGAAAGATTCCAGCATTACTCAGAACAAAACTAGCATAAAACAAGAGAAATTTCATGAAGAATTACCTTGAGCGGAGTGCCACAGGCAATGAGTTTAACTGTGTTATCACGACAGTAACTTAAGAGAGGCTCATACTCTTCCCAACGTTGAGCTGGCCAATGCGACACATACGACTTCAACGCCTCTCCGTCCATCCTGAAACCAATCCAAGAACAATTGGAACCAGAAACAAACTGCAATTGGTGAATATAAAGTATTATGCAGAAAGAGAAAGAAAAATCGCTTGCAGCAAGTAACTAGACGCAGACCTATTATCCATGTATTGATTTAACTGGTCCTGCAAATCAAGAGGAAATGCTTCCAATGCCAGAGATAACTGACGATTGCTCTCGATACATCGCTTCTGCAAATTCCTCACAATTTCGTATTCGAGAACCTTATCATCTCTAGTAGGCACCTGTTCCGCCTCACCAAGATACACAATCCTCGCATTAAGCAGCTTCTCCCATACTCTCTTCTTATCTTTCCCAACCGCCATCGGCTCACCAAGCACCGACGCGTCATAGATTCTAGAAGTTATCGCTTCTTCCTTCGCTACAGAGACAGGCGGTGGAGGAGGAGCAGTAGAGGTAGAAGGAGGATAAATAGCTGCTGATTCCGTCGTAGTCTCCGTGGCCGCTAAGGAACTAGAGGGGCGAAGAAACAACGAAGCAGCGACGGCGAGAAGCGGTGGTGCGACGAGAATTGTGCGGCGAGAGGCGACAATTTCGGAGGAGGAAACATCGGAATCGGAAGATAGTGAAAAAGTGACAACGTTTGAATTTGCAAAAACCTTCTTCTTCTGATTGGCTGAGAAGCTAGTCGGAAGTTGGCCGCGGAATTTCGGAAACGGGAAGGCGGAAGATTGAGAAGCGAAGAGCCCATTGGTGGTGGGCTTCATTGGTACACGTCAGCTTATTGCATCGCTTGTGTGAGAAGAGGAGAATCGTCACTTGATTGCCATTTCAGCATTTCTTATGTGGCTCTCGTTTTTTCAAGATATTATTATGTTCCAATTAATATTAATTCATTTTTTCTGTGTATAATTTTATGTTAGATCCACCAAATTATACGAATAAACTTTGCAAAAGAAATCTGTGGATAACGACGAAGAACAAAAATTATGGACTATATGCGACTTTGTCATACCAAGAATTTTAGGTCGGTGGAGTCAAGGAGAATCGCATTCACATAATTCATACACTTAGAAAACAATTTAAAATATTAATGTCTGATATGTAAGATTGTAAGAATATGGTTCCATGTGAAGATAAGATAGCCACGTAACTTTGTGTATTTCATACAAACTTCTTCTTAACACATTGATCTAACAAACAGATGTTTGTGCTAGCCTCAAAAGTCCAAATTTTATTTATTATTATTAAAAAAATTAAATCAATAATCCAAATCCTAATGAGATGTGTCTTTTGTCAGTTGGTTGAGTGTCATATTTGTTGTCTTCCTTATTCGAGTTCGATTTCAGATTATCGCGTTTATCCACTTAATTTGTTAGGAGTTTAGAGAGGGTTTCATTGTAGATAAGGCATCGTTGATCAAACTTATACTAACCAAAAAAAATTAAATCCTATCACACAAAGGTACACGATTGCTTTTAAGTCGAATTTCGATGGAAAATTTTGAAAAGGCTACACGATTTTATGCAGAAATTTAACAACATAATTATAAGTACTATGTACAAAATTTACATTTTAAAACACCAATTTGAAAAGGCAACAACTTATTAAGAGAATATTTTGTATAGAGATAAACAAAGTAAGATTGAGATAAAGTGTCTCCTTGAATTCTAACTTTCTTGCATCACTATACAAAGTATGATGCTTGTTAGGCCAATAAGTCAACCAAACGCAACCTTTAATCTCAAACTCCATAACTTTCCCAAGAGCTTTTTTATCAACTTTCCACAAAACACTTTGTCCATAACTATCTCCCGCAAACACAACTCCTCCTTGTTTCGTAAACGGTCTAGACACATTCGAGTACCGATTCTTGAACCAAGCTCGAGGGTTCATTATCGAGACTTTTGATGGTTTAGAGGATGAAACTTCCTTTCCATTTTCAATGTCATGAAGAAACCACTTGAAATAAGCACTATAACTATGAATCAGCTGCTCGAACTTCCACGACTGCATGTTCTTTTTTGTGGTCTCGTTGGCTGAGACTTTGACTCCAAAGAATGTGTTTGGTGCCTCTATTGCAATTTCTATGCCTTTCTCGAATTCGACTTCTGTTGATGGATTTTCTGAGGATTTTTCGAGTGATACCATTAAGATGTTTGATTGAATTGTTGGGGTTAGTCGCAATGATATTCGTGAAGGATAATGTTTTTCCCCTATCCCTAAGCCCCGTTCCGACAGAAGTTTTTCGTTCACAAGCCTAATTATGTCGCACCTAATTATATGAAAAAAGAATATTTAGAGAAAATATGGAAATAAAAAATTTAGGTTGTTAATAATATGGAAACAAGGGTTTTGTGCACAAAATAACCATATAACAAGTCATGTTTTGCAATCTTTAACATCCATCTCTGACAATATGATATCGATGAAAATAATATGTAATATAACTTTTATGCGAAATTTCAAACTTTACTAAAATCATATGACTTGTATTTTCAAAATTGTAGTACCACGTTTAGATATTATGTCACAAGAGCTTTAATTTAATATATTATTTATTATAATCTGAAAATTTTGATATATTTTCAGAGAGATCGAAATTGTGTAATTCTTCTCAGTTTTATGGTTTAGATGACCACTTAATGGTTTGGACATAGGGTTCTATACCTTCCAATCACATGTAAAAAAAAATTAAAGTACTTTTAAGGAATAAAATTTGACTATGAATCTGTCTTATCAATCAAATAAGATGAAAGTTCAAGTTGCATAATCACATTATTAAAAAATTACAATATTTGATCTAACTTAATTAACTATATTATTGACAAGAATATGTATGTAGTTTAGTTAGGTGTTTGTATTCGTTCTAAATTCAAATCCGTAAACTGTTTGTTGTTGTAAAATTTATTGGTTGATGGACCCTCACTTGAACTTAACGTAATGGGCTTCCTCCATCATTATGGGCCCAAAATGTTTAGGCCCTTCACATATCTATCTTCTACACAAATTTGCCTAACTTCAATTTCCACTAAGATCGGAGCACTTACACTCTTACGGCCTATCCGCCGCAAAACACACTCACCGACACCAATAATGTCTTCTTCTCCGGCTACTCTTCCCATCACCAATCAGCAAGCTACTCAGTCTCAACCTCCGATCAATTCCCATGCCTTGCGTACTTTCCTATCACGCGTCTCGTCCTCTCTCCGCGATAGTCTCTCGCAACGCCGTCCATGGATGGAGCTCGTAGATCGGAGCTCATTCGCTAGACCTGACTCTCTCTCCGATTCATTTTCCCGGATCCGTAAGAATCTCGCCTACTTCAAGGTTAATTACTCCGCAATCGTCTCTCTCGTGCTTGCTTTCTCCCTCCTCTCCCATCCTTTCTCTCTTCTCGTGCTCCTCTCTCTATTAGGCTCCTGGATGTTCCTTTATCTCTTCAGATCTTCAGATCAGCCTTTGGTTATCTTTGGCCGTACTTTCTCCGATCGAGAAACCTTGCTTGCTCTTGTTATGTCTACAATAGTAATTGTGTTTATGACGAGTGTTGGATCTTTGTTAACCTCGGCTTTGACTGTTGGAATCGCGATTGTTTGCTTACACGGTGCATTTAGGGTTCCGGATGATCTGTTCTTAGATGATCAAGAGCCTGGTAATGCTGGATTACTCTCATTCATTGGTAATTCTGCTGCTACTTCGGCTGCTGCTTCTGTTGTCGCAGGACGAGTATAAGAGCTGGATTTTGATGTTTTTGAGTATAGATAGATTTCTATATGAGAAGCTCTCTGTATAATTTAGCATCTAAAGATGAATTGTTCTTTGTTGTATTCTTCAATTACTTTCACAATTCAGAAACTTTGAAGCTTATCCTTCTCAATTATTCCCATACACTGTAAGATCTTGTAGTTACTTAAATCTATTTGATCTCTTGTTGCTTTGAATACATTTCAAACTAATAGTAAACTCAAACTCTGACTAAATCTTGTAAGATTTCCACACTACTGAGCATGTCGAAATCTGTAGAAAGTACAGAGCTTTCGCTGACAATGGTCCATTAACATCAGCTAGCTTTCTTGTAACTAGTTATGTCCCTATCTCTCAAGCTGCTCAATATTGTATTCTTGCACAAGTTTACTCCATTTTGAAAGCAAAACAGCCAATATTTAAACGAAACGTGTAAATCTTTTCTCTCTTAAAACTCGTTTCTCTTGTCTCTCTTTCACAGAACTCAAACTCAGGCCACGACCTCTTTTTTCGGTGGTTTTACAGTCTCACCACCGTCGGGAAAAGGCACCTCTCATCCGCCTCTTCCTTCTCCCATTCACCTGGTTGCTCTCCTCTCTTCGATGCGCCCTGCAAGCACTTTTACGTCACTCCGATCATCTTCACCACTTCACTTCCGGCGTGGCTACGATAGTGCGTTTATGTGTGAGTGGTGGCCTCCTTATCCTGTTTGTTGAAGATCTCACAGTAAAATCTATGTCATAATTGCTTCACCGTTTTGGATATGTCAGATCTTGTTGGTTTGGTTGACCGGATCGTCGGAACTCCAGATCTGGCCTCTGGTGGTGTAGCTGCTCCCAACCTTGGTAAGTGGCTGTCGGAGTTGCTGAAAGTTGGAATTCTTTCCTTTTGCAAGGCTGTTGGAGGTCTGGTGGTGCTTAGTCCGGTGTATTGATGTTGTCACCTGAATTTTCCTTGACAAAACGATCACCGAATTGCTGGATGATTGGATCGAAAGAGGTGGTTATAAGTATATTATAAGTATGTCTTATTAGCTCCCAAATAAGTTGGGTTTTGACTGGTTTTGATTTAGTTAGGAAGTAGTTTTCTAGTTCTCACTTAGTTACTTCTTCTCCTCTGGCTGGGCTCTCTTTTCCTTACTGGGTTCGTTTTGAAGCTGTTTTTTCCGGCGTTCGACTTTTACTGGTTATGGAAGGTTTCGCTCCTTGTTTGCATTTAGAAGACTTGTTCGAGGTCTTTTTCATTGGGTTTGCGACAGTGTCAACGAGTCTCTGGACGTCTCTCGTGATGGTCCTTTGTGTCTCTGCCATTATCGGAAATTATTATGTCTCATCTCTTTCCTTTTCAGCAGCCTAGGTTCTTCAATCGTAAGATGCATTTATTCACTATAGAAAGTTTTGTCGCCTACGTTTCTGTTTGCTTGCTTCGTGGTGACTTTGCCTTGCCGGGTTGGACTGTAACTTTCGTGTCTAGTTTTCTTTTCTTACTAAATGATTTCTGGTCCTAGTATCAAATAAATTCTCCTTTTTATTAGGTGTACTCTCCCGAAAATTTTTTGGTTCTCTCCAGTTACTTTTTTCAACTTTTTTTGGGGAATCCATGTTATTCCACCGATATTTGTATCTTGTAACTTTGATCTTTTATTTTGAATTAATAATAATAATGATGAGACAAAAAAAACAGCCAATATTTTGTACGAATTTGCATATAATAATAGTGTAATATCATAACAAGTTTCTTTATTTAACTTCTAGACCAAATGTGAACTAATCTCTAAGAAAATAGTACTAACAACTAGTCTTGTTCCTAAGTTTTTAGTGAATCACAAGAGATTTGATATTTATCTGACAACATCTTAGTTCTCGGCAAAAGTCAAATTCAAAACCGACGGGTTTATATCCTATTCGAAACCGTTTCTACCTCCAGGCTAATACATGTTTGGTTAAGTTTCTTGTGAAGTACGTTGGCCAATGAAATTGTGTATGACCGGAACGAATTAGTAATAATCTGGTCGAAGCCAAAAGTTAATTCTAACTTGAGTTTACACATTAGACCAATGTGAAGCACACAAAACAACTACAATAATGTTCGAGGGTGATTTAGCACAGAAATTAATTAAGTAAATAAGATAGAAATTTCTGTTTATTACAAGAATGTTCATGCCCTTTAGTCTGAATCCTCTCTACTTTTTATAGAAGAGTTTTGTCTAGAATTTATGCCCTTCACGCGTTGTGCACGTCGTACAAATGTGCCGACTTAGTCTGCCGCAGAACTGATAGTACAGTCATCTTTTCTGACGCACAACATTTGTCAGGCTACTTTAAAAACATTTATTCGGCGCACATTAAATGTGATGCCGACCCGGGCTCGTGGGCTGCCTGCCAAAACCCATTGGCCGAAGTCCATTTATTTGAATGTGTACCATACCGAAGTTCTGTTGACACAAATTTTTCTTTAATAGATCTTAAGTGGGCCAGTGGACGCATGTCCACCCCAAACAAATAAGCCACATGTTTTGGTTTAGGATATAGTCTTAAAAAGACTGACTAAAGATTTGGTCACCTGAATTGTTTTCTTCTTCGCTTTCTTGGGGTTAAAGTCATTGATTTGATTCTTTCTTACGTATAAATTATAATATAGGTGACCTATTTTCAATTTTCACTAACATGAAAACATATACATAGATAGTCCTGGAATGAGTCTTTGTGAAATCTTTTCAAGGATTCTAATTAACTATTGGTGAGATAAAAAAACACTTAGGTACTAACCATTGAACCGAAAGAAAATAGGTTTTTGTGTAAAGATTATTTATCCCACTTGTAACGAGAGGGTTTGACAAAAATCGACTACAAAAAATGTGAACCTAATTAGGGGTTCGTACCCACTTTTGACTAATGAAACTAAGATTCTAAGACCATCATTATTGGGGTTTTGATCGGTTTTTTGATGGGGTTCTTAGGATTTTTTTAATATTAAAACTTAAGAAACTTTAAGAAAAGTTTCTTATTTAAGAACCATAAGAAACTGTCTCTTAACATTTTAATATTAAAAAATTAGTAAGAAACCCATAAAAAGTATCTCCATTAATGATGCTCTAAGGGAACCAAAAAAAATATCAATTTAGTTCTCATACTTTTACCATCATTCCATTATGCAATAAATTTTAAAACTAGTAGTTTCTGCGCAAAATCTAAGAGATATTATATTCCATTATATATATATATATATATATATGTATATTAGAAAGTGAATTAAAAATGGTATAATGAGAGAAACACAGAATTCAGACAAGTAATGCAAGTTGACTTTGCAGATGCAGGGTCGATTTCAATTTTGGTTCAACAAGGTATAGTTAGATTCTAAACAAGTGATGTCATTATCAGAGATTAGTAAACAGAGATTAGAGATTGCAAGGAAGAAGACACTAACTAACTCCACCAAACACAATTACTAATTTTCTTGTTCACCAATCAATGTCCTTAATATTCTTTTCATGTACAACTCCTTTCTTAACAACATGATGCTTACTTTTTCTTAGTTTTATTACCTTTCGGATTCTTTTTTGTTTTAGATATTTACGTAAACATACACGTTTTTGACTTTTTCTGAACTATTATCTTAATGAGTTTGAATCTTACTCTCCTGCTTCAGTTAGAGAACTTAAGATTATTTAAATTCTTTAGGATTTGATAGTTCAGTTATGCTCTTGATAATATCTACATAGCCTAAGTTATAAACATTTTATCATGTTAGATAACATGATTTTCTGGAGTTGCACTTCGACAAAAAAATGTTGACATTTTTATTTTATTTTCGCGTTTATGCAACATTTTATTTTCATTTCAAATAGTTAAACATCACACAAATATGAGAAAATCTTTTTGATTAATTGGTTAGTTCCACCTCTATTGTCTTCCTCGGAGAATCGTGTAATCTTCATATGATATCATATGATATTTTTTGGAGTTTAGAGAAATGTTTGGATCGTAGATAAAACCATAGAGCATTGTCAATTTAAATTGTTGACCAAAAAACATCAAACAGATATATATATATATATATATATATATTTATATATATTTGCTTACTGTTTTTGTTTTTGCAAAATGATATTTGATATCAAAACAAAAAGTATTGCGTTCTCGTTTACACTTAAAAGAAATCTTCACATAATAACAAATTATATATTCATATAAGAAAACTCTTACGACATGTTGGTGGAAAATTAGCTAGATTCGGTTAGAGTAAAGATGTTATCGTTAAGAGAAGACTATAGAGGGTTGAAACAAATTAATAGTGTATTAGGCGGTTAGACGAATCATCTTGTTTTATCTCAAATCGTTCTTACTTTTGAAACATTAACAATACAATAATCATTTTTACTTTAGCTTCAAGCCAATCTTGGTGTTTTCAGTTTTATTGTGATAATAATATTAATCTTTTGCCTTAATAATTTTGCCGTTGATTCATATATAACTCATAACGTTTTTCTCTTCATATAAGGATTTTTCTTATAATATAAATTCAAATCTTTATCATCTTTTACATTATTATTATTCTTTTGAATTTCAATTGCAATTTCTATTATATTTGTCTTTCTTCACAATTATTTTATTTGTTTAACAAACAAGTACTGCTAAACACCCAAACATACGCACGTGTATATTCAGAGATCGAGTCTCACTGCTTACATTATGTAGGAATTTGGCTATTAATGGGCCGGCCAGTTGTAGCTCAGTGTTGACAAAAAAAACACTCAAACGAGTTAGCTTTACTTGCATTATTCCAAGTGGTGAAGCTAGAGATGTCAGTGGTTCGAATCTCAGCTTGTACGTGAAGGAAGAGTATTTTCAAAAAAATATCTAAAGATTGCTTCCTAGACCCACAAAAACTAGGATTTTGATCTGAATTTTGAAATTATCAAACAAAGAAATAAAATCAAGTGAACCTAAACAAATAGAGGCAAATCGTGGTATCAAAAGTTGACCTTGCATGCAAGTATGAAAAGTTGAAAACAACAATGAGATTTACAAATTCAAATTGAAGAGTCAAAACTGTTACGGACAAGCCACCTAAACCCTAAAATTGATCACACTTCCTCGTAGCTTTGTTTTGTCATTTCTGAAATTGGTAACATTTTGTTTTCACCATCACAAGTTTATGTTCTTCCCAATTCATACACATTCTTTTCAATTCATAATCGACCTCAAGTCCAAAACCAACATATTTACTCGATACATACCAACCATTTCTTTTAACTTTATTTCCAAAATTAGATTAAAAGAGTTTATAGACTGTTATAAAAGTTTAGAAAATTAACACAAAGAGATGCGATTAAGTCGTCTTTGTTTAGGTACTATACTGTTGAATGTAGGTGGCCATAAAACGAGTAAAGATATACTACAATTATATTCCATTTATACACGTTTTTATTCTTTAATTTATACATTTATCAATATTTTTGAAGCCAAATTATAGTTTTGTAAATTTAGTCAGGCAACATAAAATCCCCTTATACACAAAAACATGTTAATTTGTTACTACAAAAAAAATCAACCTTTTCCCAACAAGAAAAATCTTTGGAATAAGTTGTTTCGACGAATTCCAAGCATAATTCTACCGTCTGGACTAGATCATCGAAAATAAATTTTTGTCGGGAATATGTATAAAATTTCTAACAGATTTTTGTTATGAATTAGGTTGTACTTATAATGTACAACATGATTCAAACAAAAACAAGATTACATGATTGTGAAAACATCGTATCTATAAGTCTATAAATTCACTCAAAAAATTGTCGACCTATTTTTTCTATCAAAAGTAGGATCGACAAAGATTAATCTATATATAATCAATTTTCCAAACTCTTAAACCCCTAACAATATTATATGGGACAAACACTACTATTTGGAGTCGAACTCGGGTAGGAAAGACAGTAGATGTGACTCAACCACTTAATCAAATGCACTTCCCAATCGTCCACTTATCTAAGCCTTATATATTAATTAGGACTTAGGAGAATAAATACAAGATAATATGTAATATCATATAATAGTATGAATGCTGAATTTACAACATACTGACATTGTGTAGTTATCTCAATAATCTTAGTCCAAGACAAGACAAACCGGTTCAAGATCCTATTAACAAAGAAAATGACTACATAATTAAATTTTAAAACAACCCTATGATCTCAAGTCTTATCTAATAAGAAAATGCCAATCTAAACTGTCCAATCTTGAAGAACAATCACAGTTTTATATATTTAATTATTAGTACATGCAGCTAAAATTGCATTAGCCAAATGAGACCGATCTAAAGATAGGATCCACGACATTGCGTACTTAAATTTTGTTGGCAACTCATTGTACCTTTCTCCACATAAGACATATTGATAATGCGATCCAAAACAAAATCTATTTTTATAGTATTAACTCATTACTCTGTTTATAACAAATTAACAATTATGGAATATTACATCTAAAGTCAATAGAAAAAACGTGTTAATGAAGAATTCAAGAGACGTAATTACCTTTCAAATTTTTTTTTTATAACTTGGTAATTGTTTTTTCTTCTTCTAGGCCCCAGTGGGTGCAACTACTCTTCGAATGTTGAAACAAGCTTTAACCTTCAATTAAATCAAAACCTAATCCTCCAACAGCATAAACAACATAATTTTCTCATCAAATTAAATACAAAAAACAACAAATATATTCACCAAAAATTTTCAAGTATTATTGTCTTTTGTCTCTCTATATAAACTTCATTTCATTTCATTCTAATCACAAACACAACATTTTCTCTCTTCTTCTACACTTTACCTCTAAAACCCTCTCTAGGTCGAACCATTGCATCAATGGAGATCTCTAAGAGCCTTCTCTGCTTCATCTCCTTCGCCTTCGTTCTTCTCTTAGCTTCCATTGCTGAAGCTCACATGATCAAAGCACACCATCACGAGTTCATCGTACGATAATTCTTTGAATGTTTTAGTTAAAATGTATTCTTACGTTATTTACGTATAAATGCAGATACAAGCAACGAAGGTTAAGCGACTATGTAAAACACATGACAGCATTACAGTCAATGGAATGTTTCCCGGTCCAACACTTGTAGTCAACAATGGTGATACTCTAGTCATCAAAGTTGTTAACCGGGCCCGGTACAACGTCACAATCCACTGGCACGGTGTAAGGCAAATGCGAACCGGTTGGGCTGATGGACCGGAATTTGTGACTCAATGTCCAATTAGACCGGGATCAAGTTACACATACCGGTTTACAATTCAAGGACAAGAAGGTACACTTTGGTGGCATGCTCATAGTTCATGGCTTAGAGCTACTGTCTATGGTTCACTTCTTATCCTTCCTCCTGCTGCTTCGTCTTATCCATTCCCACGTCCACACCAAAATGTCCCTATCCTTCTCGGTACAAATTCAATTCCAAAATCATTATTAGTAAATGATGATTAATTAACAAGTAATTGATTTTGACTTTTGTTAATTTATGATTGTTTAAGGTGAATGGTGGGACACAAATCCAGTTGATGTCTTAAGAAAAGCTATACGAACAGGAGCAGCTCCGGCTGTCTCCGACGCTTATACCATTAATGGCCAACCTGGTGATCTCTACAAATGTTCTTCTCAAGGTATTACTTTGACATTTGTGGATAAAACCAATCCATAACCTAAAGTTTACTCATTTAAAATATTAAAAAAAAATTTAAATTAAAAATATATGATCAGAGTCATTAACTCGGTTATCTTAATTTTTTTGTTCAAATAAAATTCTAATTATATCAACGGTCCAAGAAAATATATTTTTTAAAGTATATTAATAAAAAAATAATTTAATATTTTTGTTACAGATACGACAATAGTATCCATTAATGTTGGTGAGACCATACTACTTCGAGTAATAAACGCTGCATTGAACCAACCGTTATTCTTCACGGTGGCTAACCACAAGCTCACGGTGGTTGGAGCTGACGCGTCTTACTTAAAACCCTTCACTACTAACTCGATTGTTCTTGGTCCTGGTCAAACCACCGATGTTCTCATAACCGGTGACCAGCCACCAAACCGTTACTACATGGCCGCAAGAGCTTACCAAAGCGCTCAAAACGCACCGTTTGGTAATACAACTACAACTGCAATCCTCCAATACAAATCAGCTCCTTGTTGCGGCTTAGGTGGAGCCAAGAAGGGTATTTCCGTCAAACCAATCATGCCTCTCCTTCCTGCTTACAATGACACCAACACAGTCACTCGCTTTAGCCAAAGCTTCCGGTCACTAAGAAGAGCTGAGGTTCCGACACATATCGACGAGAATCTCTTCATTACCATTGGACTTGGTCTCAACAACTGTCCTAAGAACTTCAGATCAAGACGATGTCAAGGTCCTAATGGCACACGTTTCACTGCATCAATGAACAATGTTTCATTTGCTCTCCCAAGTAACTACTCACTCCTTCAAGCTCACCACCATTCAATTCCCGGAGTCTTTACAACAGATTTTCCGGCTAGACCTCCGGTGAAATTCGATTACACAGGTAACAATATAAGCCGATCTCTCTTCCAACCTGATAGAGGAACTAAGCTATACAAGCTCAAGTATGGATCAAAGGTTCAAATTGTTCTTCAAGACACTGGTATAGTAACTCCTGAAAATCATCCCATTCATCTTCACGGTTATGATTTCTACATTATCGCCGAGGGTTTTGGTAACTTCAACGCCAAGAAAGATACCGCTAAATTCAATCTTGAAGATCCACCACTCAGAAACACTGTTGGTGTACCTGTTAACGGCTGGGCCGTCATCAGATTAGTCGCCGACAACCCAGGTAAACCAACATTTTCAACATATAAGACTCAATCCATAACCAAATTCTCAAACTATAAGCTCCATTATGCGGAGCTATGCGGAGCTATGCGGTTCTCTGTAGCTGAACTCTAAACTGCAAAGATAAACATTAAAACATTAGACTACTTAATCAAAGACATTTCCTCGTACTTAAAACATATTATACTAATTTATAATCAGTGTTAATTAAATGTGTGTTTTTGACAAATGATTGAAAACAGGGGTTTGGATCATGCATTGTCATCTAGATGCACACATATCTTGGGGACTAGCCATGGCTTTCTTAGTTGAGAACGGAGATGGAGTATTGGAGACAATGGAGCAGCCTCCTGCTGATTTGCCTTTATGTTAGGAGTTCAAAATCTCTGTAACATAAAACCAAATTATAGTTTTCATGTTATATTCAATTGTTTTCATTTTCCGGTTATAGAATTAAACCGGGTCCTTCTCCTGAGTCGGACCGGACCCTTTAGCTTAAAATTTTCTCGATTATTGATGGATTCTTTTGACATTATTGTACCAAAATCAGTTCTGAGAGTATCATGAAAGTTACTTTTTTTTTCCTCGTTATCCTTTATGTTCAATCAAATCATTTTTGTTGAGTTGTTGTTGAACTAAAACTTTATTTGTTTCCATAATTCCACTGGAAATTTAGTGATCATATAAACAAAGGTTTTGTTTTTAGCGTAATATTGGCCAAGTCAAATCTAAAGTTCAACAACTTGGTGAATATATTGAAGTTCTTAGAAGAAACATAGCCCAATTTCAATATTGTTTTATAGGATGATGATTCCAAATTGGTTGAGCAGAAAAGTTGAGGGTGAATCATTCCTTCGAGAGTACAAAAAAGAAACAAAATTGGTTGAATCATTCCTTCGAGAATCGAGAGTACAAGAAAGAAACAAAAAGTTGTCATCACTCCAAAACAATTTTTTTTACCACACAAAAAAAAACCCAAAAAGCGATAAATTTTGCATCGAATGACCCAAAATGAAAAAGCCCATTAACAAATGTATAGGCCCATTAGAGAAAAAGAGAATTACGACTTCAACCTAAAACCCTAAATCTTGTACCTTTCCTCTGTTTCTCCAACCAAATTCTTCTCGGACAAAGCCTCGCCTCTGAAAGTACTGACGATGAAGAAAGGCAAAGGAGCTAACGAAGATAATAAGATGAGAGCAACGAAAACGAAACGTGTTTCTTCTATAAAATCCCAGAAACGGAAATCAGCCGAGAAGGAAGTGAAACCAGTAGAAAAGGAAGTGAAAAGCTTAAAAGAGGAAGACTTGTTGCAAGAGTCTGGAAGTGATTCCGATTACGATGGAGATGTATTCTTCTTCCGCCTTCTCTATCTTTGGTTTAAACACTTGGAGCTTTTTTCTGTTGTTGTTGTGCATTTGGTTTATTGTGGGTTGTTTGTTTTGTGATTTTTAGAGTTTGTCCGGGTCTTTAAATTCCGATGATTTCGATTCCGATATTTTCGATTCAGAGGATGATGGTTCACAAAGAGGTACAGAAGATGGAGAATCATCTGAAGACTTGGTGCACGGTAATTGCTTCTGCTTTTTTCGTATGAATAACTTCATCTTCAATAGGGTTTATTCGTTTGAAGGGTGGGGTTTAAACCTTCTAAATAATTTTAATTTAATAGGTTGATTTCTTTAGATTTATTTTATCTTGTTCGAAAATACTTGTGGGAGTTTATAATGGCGGAATGAAGTTTCTAGATTTAAAATTAGAAAGTAAATTTAAGTAAGTGAGAGTAACTATACCAGAAACTGTTGGCGCAGATCATGAGGGCTCGGAAGATAATGTGGATGATGATGATGAAAGTGAACAAGTAGATAGTGACAACGGTGAGGAAGGTGGGAGTGATGAAGATTCTGAGCAACATGAAGCAGTTGAAGAGAGCGACTCTTCGGAAGATGAAGTTGATGCTTTCTCTGACTCATTTCAGACTTCAAGCTATCTTTCTCCCTTTCCAAATGAAATTATACATTTGTCTTTTAAATTGTAGGTTGCTCCTAGAAATACAGTCGGGGATGTTCCCTTGGAGTGGTATAAAGATGAGACACATATTGGTTATGACATCACTGGAAAGAAGATTACTAAGAAAGAAAAACAAGACAAACTCGACTCTTTTCTTGCAACTATGGATGACTCTAAGAATTGGTTAGATTACAGACTCTTCTGTTTATTGGTATATAGTTGATAGTTAGTATCGTAAGGTTGATGAAATTTTTGGGGATTTAGGTGCAAAATTTATGATGAATATAATGACGAGGAGGTGGAGCTGACTAAAGAAGAAAGCAAGCTTATTCGTAGAATGCTCAAAGGGGAAGCTCCACATGCTGACTTTGACCCATATGCGGTATGAATATAGTTTACGGGTAGCCATTTGATACTAATAATGTACTCTTTACTTCATATTGTGACCTTTGAATTGATTCTCCTGGGGCCAGCCTTATGTTGATTGGTTCAAATGGGACGATGCAATACATCCACTCTCAAGTGCACCAGAACCCAAGCGAAGGTTC
The DNA here is from genome assembly GCA_963920545.1 of Lepidium didymum. Taxonomy (NCBI): domain Eukaryota; kingdom Viridiplantae; phylum Streptophyta; class Magnoliopsida; order Brassicales; family Brassicaceae; genus Lepidium; species Lepidium didymum. Next base: position 3,360,443 of record OY986991.1, read on the forward strand.
ATCCCTTCAAAATGGGAGGCCAAAAAGGTTGTCAAGTATGTTAGAGCTATCCGGAAGGGTTTGATCAAGTTTGATAAGCCTGAAGAAGAGCCCAATGTATACCTTCTATGGGGTGATGATTCAACGTCTGATCAAAAGAGCAAGCATTTAACTTATATTCCTCCACCCAAGCTAAAATTGCCAGGTGAGAATAACTTTTTTCTGACCATCTTTTTCCTGCTTCACTCTGGGAATTCCATTATTCAAAGTTTTTAAGTTGTACGATTTGGTTTTCTAGGACACGAAGAATCATACAATCCTTCTTTGGAATATATTCCAACAGAGGAGGAGAAAGCCTCTTATGAATTGATGTATGAGGAAGATCGTCCACAATTTATTCCTAAAAGGTATGTAATAGTTTATACACTGATGTAATGTTCTTGTGGGAATTTTTTAGCTCAAGTCTTATGGAAAATATATTTGTGCATAGGTTTACATCTCTGAGAAGCATCCCAGCATATGAGAATGCACTGAAGGAGTCTTTTGAGCGTTGTTTGGATCTATACCTATGTCCGAGAGTTAGAAAGAAGAGAGTGAGGATTTAATTTGTTCATCACATTTTCTGGTTTCATCTTTCTTTCCTGTATTGATTCTCACATTGTGTTTCTTTGCACCAGATAAACATTGATCCTGAATCTTTGAAGCCTAAGCTGCCTAGTAGGAAGGATCTTAGACCTTATCCTAACACTTGTCATCTTGAATATAAAGGCCATACTGGGGCTGTTACTTCCATATCCCCTGATAGTTCTGGCCAGTGGATGGCCTCAGGTATTTCATTTAGTGTTATGTTCAGTTTTGTAAAGCTCACTTTTGTTTTCAAGATGCCAACCATTTGTTGATTTTTCTTTTTCTTCAAAGGTTCAACTGATGGATCTGTTCGTCTATGGGAAGTTGAGACTGGTAGATGTCTTAAAGTCTGGCAGTTTGATGAAGCTGTTAAGTGTGTGGCTTGGAATCCTCTTGCCAGACTTCCAATTTTAGCAGCCGCCATGTAAGTTAGGATGTTGAAAGTTTTCCGTCAGGTTTCTAGCAACTGCCTATTCTGAAACATTCTCATCTCACATTTGCAGTGGGCGAGATCTAGTTATCCTGGACACTGAACTTGGGACTGATGAGGAACAGGCAATTATTAAAGAGATGCTTCAGATCGGAAACCTTCCAGAACTAGATACGTCTGGTAAGTATCTTGGAAAGAGCCACCATCACCTTGTAAGCCATTGTAAAGAAAATCCAAATGTCTTAATCGTTTAATTTGGTTTATTTTGCATGATATTCATAGTTGCCGCAATTGTAAGTTGGCTTCCAGATGAGTCATATGGAGGGATCAAGATAAGGCATTTCAAGGTACACTTATGCTAAATTTCATCTGTAGTAGTTATTGCATGGAAACTTTTTAACTGGTTTGTTCACTTTTATTGGTTTGTATATATCTTTCAGAACATATCAAATATTGATTGGCATCGTAAAGGAGACTATCTCTCAACAGTCATGGCATCCGGTGAAACGCGAGGAGTAGTAACGCACCAACTCTCAAAAAGACTTACGAGAAAGATCCATATTAAGATCCGCGGACTTCCAGTCTGTACACTATTTCATCCCAGCCGTACACACATCTTCGTTGCAACAAGAAAGGACGTGCGTGTTTACAATCTTTTAGAGAAAGACGAGCCCATTAAAAAGCTCGATACTGGATTGAGGGAAATCTCATCTATGGCAATTCATCCTGGTGGTGATAACCTGATAGTAGGAAGCAAAGAAGGCAAGATGTGTTGGTTTGACATGGATCTGTCTTCGAAACCATACAAGAAACTCAAGAATCATTCCAAAGACATTACAAATGTGGCATTTCACCGTTCATATCCGATCTTTGCTTCGTGCTCAGAGGATTCAACCGCTTATGTTTTCCATGGGATGGTATATAATGATCTGAACCAGAATCCTCTGATTGTACCGTTGGAGATTTTAAGAGGTCATTCTTCAAACGGAGGTTAGTTTCTATGATGTTTTCGATTCTTAAGAATAGATTTATTATGCATCATTGTACATAAATTTGATTGATTTCTCGACTCCAGGAGTCTTGGATTGCAAGTTTCATCCGAGACAACCATGGCTATTCACTGCAGGTGCTGACTCAATTATCAAACTCTATTGTCACTAAAATTGGTCCCAAACCATATTTTGACAATTTTCTTATCCTTTTTTTTTTCAATTTTGTTGTATTCACCGATCACATTGCTTGAAATTGTGTACTCCAAATCAATGTTGTAATTCAATTTACAAGGGTACAAGTTTTGTTATGAAGTTATGATTGATTATTTTATGAATAATCTATATCAATATTAGTTTAAAATCATAACTAAAGTGTTTTATGGAGTACTTACTGACTAGCAAAACACTATCTTAGACCTAATCAAACAGTTGACAAAAATAAAAGAACTAATCAAACAATAGTCCGTACAATGTTAATTACTGTGGACCAAAGCCCGTAGCTTCATTTGAACAATGTTTTGACTAGTCAATGCACCATGACGTATGAAAAATCAGCAATCGTTATCCAAACAGGGGTATAAGCGAAATTACATAGAATCTATAAGGGTAAAATAGTCCAAAAAAAATACAAATTAGGATATAACTTAGGCCCAAAGCAAAAAGGAAAGGCTGGAACCAGCCACACACAATCAGAATCCGGAACGTTCAAGCGCCACGTCATCAACAAAATATCTGAAATATCTACTTCATTTATATATATATACGTTTCTCTTTTTGCTATTGCAGAACTGTTTTTCTTGTTCTTTTCTTATGAAGAAGCTATCATCTTTTGCTACTACTGGTATTTAAATTCAATTCGCACTTCGTTTCTTTTTCTTGCTCTGGACGAAATTTGACCGGAATCTTCATCTTCTGCTACTTGGCTTGAGGGATTTCTTACTTGGCTTGAGTGATTTCTGCTAAGATTGTAAACAGGTTTGTTTGTGACATTTTTATGATTTTTCTTTTGTTTCTTTGAGATATGTGTTTTGTATCGATTCTTGTGTACGTTTTTTAATTTTGTGAGTACTGGATTGTGGTTGTTTTGTGGGGGGTTTGCAAGTTCTTTTCTTTCTGTAAATAGGTGGAAGATGAAGGGGTTCAATTTAGATTTTTTTGGGTTTCACGTAGACGAAGAATTTGGAACTCATTGAGTAATATTGGGAATAGTTTGTCTCTAGGTATTGAGTTTCGTGCGATTGGTGGCTTCGTGTGTGATTGAAAACCTTGGAAATGAGAGGAATCATAAAATATGCTTATTTGCCTGAAGTAAAAGTTAGTTCATGGGTTCTTAGTGTTTACAGGAGAATCTTAAGTTGATTCTTTTTGCTCGTTATGGTGCTGCAGGTTGTGAAACATCTTCTTATAGCTACTTGGGTGCGGACGTTGAGGAGGTTTTTGTTTCTCGGAGCTTGTTGCTATAAATGTGTGAAGAGAAGAAAAAAACCAAAATTAGAAAAACGGGAGTTCTCGAGCAGGTAGCTAATCTTGCTCGTGTGCCCTCTGATTCTGCCAGGAAAAGGAAGTCACGAGATGGTGGCAATGTGGCTGAGACTTTAAGGAAATGGAGAGAGTACAATGAGCAGACAGAGGCATCTTCTTGTAACGATGGTGGTGGTGCAAAGCCAATCCGAAAGGCTCCTGCAAAAGGATCTAAGAAGGGTTGTATGAAAGGCAAAGGAGGGCCTGAGAATGGGATTTGTGATTACAGAGGAGTTAGACAAAGGACATGGGGAAAATGGGTCGCTGAGATCCGTCAGCCAGGTCGAGGTAGTAGGTTATGGCTCGGTACTTTCCCTAGTGCATATGATGCTGCTTTGGCTTATGACGAGGCTGCCAAAGCTATGTATGGTCAGTCAGCCCGACTTAATCTTCCTGACATCACAAATGGCTCTTCTTCCACTGCTGCTACTGTGTCTGCTTCGGTTACTACATTTTCAGATGAATCTGAAGCTTGTGCACTAGATGATTCAAATGTGAGATCTGGATTTTGTCAGGTGAAACTAGAGGATAGTAGCGATGGAAATGTTCCCTTTGGTAGTTCTCAGTGTATTAAAGAGGAGTTGGAAGTAAAGGTGGAAGCGAGGGAACTTAATTCGGTTGATGCTTTTGGAAATGGACAGGACCCGAAAGAGGAGAATTTGGATGATTGGTTCATCGGAAATGGCAATGAACAAGAACTACTGGATTTTGGTTTGGACGAAACGTTTGATATTGATGAATTGTTGGGTATGTTAGATGACAACAATCTGTCTGCTCCAGACAGTGTGCTGGGTCGAGTTGATAGCCAGCCAAACTTCAGTTGTGAAATGCAGTTTCCAGATGCTAATTTGATTGGGAGTCGCAATGCTATGGAGATTGCTCATCCTGGAGTTGATTATGGATATTCTTGCGCCCAACTGGGGGAAAGAGAGACTACAAGTATAGAATTAGACCATCCCAGGTTTCAGAATCTTGACGTACAGGATTTGGATGATCCAGGAGGTGAAAAAGATACTGATGGCCGGACATAAAATCCCAGATTCATATTACTGGCCTAAAATTGTGATTCTGCCACGAGGTGGTCTAGCCGTTAGGTCCGTTACTAGCTAGAAGCTGACTTTCTTATGATGATGCTGCGGATTCTTCTTGGTGTTAATTGTTTGAGACATAGTAAATGTGGTTAGGTAATGTAGGACTAGTTTGAATGTGATTACTTCGTTTTTTCTCTCGTGAATATAAACTTACGAAGTATATGAAGCTTCAGACTTTTGGTTTCTAGAAAATTTGTAAACTTCGATACACATAAAGTTTGCCACTTCGGGGACATATGAGTTTATGTAGATTTGACCTTTAAACTTTTAGATATAACTTGGGCTTTCTTCCGGGTAAGACTTGAATGTGAGTTAGTATCGAGGTTCTCTCTGACCCAAATATCGAGGTTACCTTACCTTATCTTTTTTCCGATGCCGCTAACGCCGGAGATGGTGGTTTTCGCCAGCGTCGGGAGCTCGCATATGCTCTCTCGCCTAGTTCTTTACCTGCTTCACGTTTCAAGTTTCTCTCTGTCTCTGATTGAAATCTTGGTCGGAGATGTCAAGCTTCGAAGCATTGGTCTCTGAGAACGGGGATACTTTCGACAGCATCACCACCAAGCATCTCTCCCAGCGACAAGTTCGGCGGTTGAAGTCACTCTGTCAACCACTTCTCTCTCCCTTTGTTCCTTTTGGTTTCGATGAAAGGTTTCATTGGAGAAGATATAACTCCTTCTGGTGGTTTTTCACCACCAAGATCACCTCTTCCACGGCGGTTTGGCCCTTGCTCCTCTCTATTATCACCTCGTCGCTGGCGAGGGTTGGTACAGACCAACCGTTCCATAAATCATGTCCCTCGAGGCCAACAGTCTCCGATCTTGGACCATGTGCTTCATATCTGAAGCCATTCGTGTTGGGCGAGACAGCAACGACCTTGACGTCCTCCAGTGTTTCTCCGGTGAGTATCATCCTCCTGGCGGCACTTCCAAGAAAAAGTCTAGGGTTTTGCTCTTTGTTTCTCTCTTTGGATCTGTTTTTACAAATGGGTTTTCACGGGCATGTATGTTAATGGGCCAATTTCCTAATTTCTTTCTAAAAGATTGTCTGAAATGAGCTTATGAGGACAACCTCTATTACAGTATGGGCCTTGGAAAGATTTTAGAAAATTACTCATGTACTGGAAACTTTTCAACAAGCTTTAGATCTTTGTTAAGACGAGTTCCCCATGTGGTTGACCGACTTCTATTGTCGATAGAATTCAGATTAGTTCAGAATCCTTCACATGTTCAAGAATGCGAATCCAATTTCTATCCAAAATCTCCAGTGTGTTTGAGTTACTCTTCCTGAATTGATTGCTATTATTGTTTGCTTTGTATTAGTGTTAGTCTTGTTGTATTCCATAAACTCTTTTTATTACTTGTAATGTTTGATATTTAAATTAATGAAGGAAGTTTGAGTGAAAAAAAAAAAATCCTGGGCTTTTTTTTCCTTATATAACTTATCGGCACTCTAGAACTAGCCGTAGCCGCAATTAGAATCAGGAAAGTTCAAGCGCCACGTCAACAACAAAATATCAGAAATATTTACCCTTGTATATATACGCTTCTCCTATAAAAATGCAGAACTTTCTTTGTTCTCCTTACGAAGAAGCGATCTTCTTTGGTTACTACGAGTGGCGGAGGTAAAGAGATGAGAGGGGGTGTTAATTGACACCCATGGAACTTTTAAAATCTATATATATTTTGTTTCTTGAAGAAAATTGACACCTATTCTACATTATTCTTTGACTCAAATCAAATAAATATGTATTTGACATTAATATTAATTCGTGAACTTAATATAAAACCAAAAAAATCCATATTTGTTAAGTTAAAATTATTTATTATTTTAAACAATAAACCTAATTGATTGATTTATTGTTATTTTGTTTCTTTTTCTTTTTTGTCTTCTCATCATTTTCTTATATATTTTTTTCCTCATTTCGACTATATAAATCTAGTTAAAAAATAATCTATACGTTATATAAATCTGTTTTCAAATTACATATTTTTACAATTATAACTAGGATATGTGAATGAACGTCGTTTCTAAATAAGTGAGCAAATTAATGTTGTATACTAACAAATAAAACAATATTAGCAAATAACTTTAAACACGGTAACAAATCAAATAATGATTAAAAAAATTTTAAGAATATGAATGAACTTATCATATATCTATATTGTAACTATTTGTTATAAGATATTTTTTAGTTAAATTTATATTTATAAAAAAAATTGACACCCATAAGTAAATACTTTGGCTCCGCCACTAGTAACTACTATTACATTCAATTGGTTATCATTTTGTTCTTCTTCGACTTGATCTCTCACTCTCACTAGACAAATTCAAACGGAATCTTCTTCTTATGCTATTTTATTTTAGTGATTCTTACTTACCGTCGAAGAATTCTGGTTGTAACTTGTGTTGTGGGTAATTGCAAGTTTCTTTCCTTTTATAAATACGCGAAGGCGGAAGGGTCGTCGTATGAAAAGAGGGCCTAAAACTGAGAAGTATAATCACAAAAGAGTTTACCAAAGGAAATCTTGGAAATCAGTCGCTCATATCACACAACCAGATCGATGTTCTAGGTTATGAAATTGTACTGAGAACGCACAACACACTGTTTGATCAGAAACACGCCGATCCAACACTTTCAACTAATTTTATTAAGGTTATCTTTTCTACAAAAGACTCACCTTGTTGAGATTACACACTCACCAACCTAAAACCTGCCTTACACAAAAACACAAACACACTTAGAGATTTTCTCTCTCTTGAACAATATGAAATCACTCCCCCAATCTCTCTAAAGGCGTTGTGGCTTTAGAGACTCTCATAACCTTTTTATAGGTGTTTCCCAACCTAGAATCTCTCTCAAATCCTACCGAATTGGCAATATCTTACAAAACATAAACTTTACTTTTGGAAACAAATTCTTGGCCAATACTTAGAAGTTATTTTTTTTTCACTCTTAGGAGTTATTTTTTTTCTTGTTTTAGGAATAATTTTTCATCTTGATATCTTCCAAATACTCCGCCACTGAAAGTTCCTTCTTCTCTACCACGTGAATTGAGTATCAGATACTTGTTTTCAAACAGCCATTTGTCTTCAACTAACTTCTTGTGTTTAAACAAGTTTTTATATTGATCAACTCTTCGTTTAGCACAAATACTTGCTACGCATTCATCACAACTTCTTATCGAGAACAATTTTATACATCCACTTGTCGAGAACAACTTCTTGTCTGGAACATCTTGTCTGATACAGCAACTTGTTTTGGCAGAAACTTGTCTTGGACACATCATCAATCTTCAACTTCTGTTACGATGATTTGTAGATTCCTTTTTAACTTGCTACTTCACCACATCTTCAATTTCATATTTAGTGTCTGATCAATCTTTTGTGCTCTTTTCCTCAAATTTTCTGATCGATTCACACACTTTCAGGTTATGGCTCGGTAGTTTTAACACTGCAGAAGAAGCTGCACTGGCTTATGACAGAGCTGCCAAAGATGGGTATGGTAAGTCAGCCATACTTAATCTTCCTGAAATCACTAATGGTTCTTCTTTGGCTGCCGCCACTGTGTCTGCCTCAGTTACTACGTTTTCAGATGAATCTGAAGTTTGTGCACATGAGGTTACACATTTGGGATCTGGATTTTTGTCAGGAAACATTAGAAGATGATAGCAATGAATACACTCCCTTCGATAATTCTCAGTCTACTAATGATGAGCCGGAAGAAAAGGAAGAAGTGAGGGAATTTAATTCGGCTGATGCTTATGGAAATGGATAGGACCCGGAAGAGGAGAATTTGGATTATTTGTTATGGTTAATCGGAATTGGCAACGCCCAAGTACCAATTGATTTTAATACTAATGAACTGATGGGTATCGCATTATCAGACGACGGCAATGTGTCTGCTCTAGGCACTGTACATGGTCTAGTTGATAGCTAGCCAAACTTCAGTAACGAAATGCAGTTTCTAGATGCTAACTTTCTAGGGAGTCACAACTCCAAGGAAAATGAACAAGAACAATTCGGTTTAACTTTTGACAAATCAGATAATATGAATGAGATGATAGACAACGACAATATGTCTGCTCCAGACACTGTGCAAGGTCAAGTTGATAGCCAGCCAAACTTCAGTTACGAAATGCAGTTTCCAGACGCTAACTTGGTCGGAAGTCACAATCCCATGGAAATAGCTCATCCTGAAGACACACAGCTATTGGAAATAGAGACTAACTGTGTAGACATAGACCGTCTCAGGTTCCATGATCATGACATACATGATTTGGATTTTGCAGAAGGGAGAAATTAAAGATACTCATGACATGACATAAGATCTCAGATTTTGAACCTGCAGATTCTTCTTAATGTGGTTAGGTAATGAAGGACTAGTTTGAATGTGATTACTTCTCTCTTTCTCTCGTGAATACATACATACATACATAGTTGGTTACATATGAAGATTCAGACTGGATTTGTAGAAAATTCTTAACCTTTGGGTACGTGTAAAGCTTGTAACTTTGTATACATATGAGCTTAGAAGTGGTTTGTTCTTTATGTAACCATGTCTGGCATCGAAGTTTCAATTTAAGGACTGCACAGAGAATGATGTTATGTTTTGTATTTGATTTTATTGACTTGGTAAGTTTGATTATTCCAGAAACATAGCTTGGCTTTTTTTATAAAACTGAAAATATATTCTGGTCTGCAGATTTTCCTCAGGTTTGTCTTAGATTTTTTTCTCTTTTGTTTTGGTCAACATTGTGTTAGATTACATAAGCAATGAGGCAAGATAATAAGTTAATTCTATATACGTGTATTTTATACAGAAGACTAATTGGATATGTGAAAGTGCAAATTGGACATATTTCGATATTATAAAAAGGGTTTTTATTTAATTAATTAAAAAGGGTTTAATTATTTATTTTTAGCCTTCAAAATGGATTTTCGTGCTCGGATCTTAAAGATCTTTGAGCCATTTTTAAAAATAAAATAAAAAACAAGTTGCCAAACTGTTGATTTTATACAAACAATTTGGTGGGTCTTTGATTTGGTTATTGCATCTCCACAATTTGCTTTTGACGATGTGTCTTATAAAAACGAGATGCAACTCTTTTGAACTATTTCTCTTGTTAATAATTACTTTATTTATTATCTTAATAATCGTACATGTCAAGTTGTAATCTTTTTTTTTTGACCAAAATGTCTTCATTCATTGAAGTTGGTCTTTTTTATTTAGTCAATACTATATTTTAGAATTTTAAAATCTTTTTTCTTTATAAAATTTTAGAAAAATTATTTATAAAAAGAATTAAATTTCTAAACCTGAATAAATAAAATAATAGCAAAGTGTGTTTTGTCAACTAACTAATTAAATTCACTTCTGATAATTTTTCTACCAAAATTTAACTTTACGGAATCGAGTATTTTTATGAGGTATTGTTTGGTGTTTGAGAATAAGTTCGAGATATGAATTGTTTTTTTGATCAAACAAAAATAAAATTAAATCAAATAATATTATAAAAAAAAAACTTGCAAATGTACTGAGTAAAGTGTTTGTAAGATATTGGTGAGTGATTATGTCACCTAACTTGAAAGCTTATAAAATGAGCAATCTTTACATCGAAGATTGTGCAAAAAATTGCAAATTGTAACTCTTTTTTAGTTTTTTTCCAAATCTAATAAAATGTATGAATCAATAAGTAATGCAAATGGCAAGCTTATTCCTATTGATTTAACAACTAGGACTACTTTGAGAATATGTATAGTTGTATAGTTGTTGAGAAAACTAATTGCATTAGATAAGCTTTTATTATTTTTCTTCCAATTGTGTTTTGTTATTATGCCACCACTTAAATTCATTAAGAGTCCAATATAATTTCATATATTTGATTTGAATTTACGTTTTGTGGTACAATTTTTTGCCCAATTCGTAAATTTTAATGACTTTGTGTTAGTTACTTTTTAGCAACTGGTTCGTTAATTTTCGTCTATTCTTTGTTGAAAAGGAATTTGATTAATAGTTTTTTAGTACCGTCGAACGATCAAGTTGATTACAAGATGAGGAAAGATCATTTTGATGGACCCATGACATGATATCTTCACCAACTTGGTATATTCAAACTTCTATAGTTTTCTTTTGAATTTTACGGCCTGTACAGTAAGAAGGTTCCAATTAAATTCAAAATCTATCATAAGTTTAGAAACCCAATAATCATACCAATGGAAAGATAAATTGGAAATATATTATTAGAGAATATTATCCTAAAAGATTTGAATTATTATTGATTAAAACACACATATAACAAACAATACGGAGAAGTGTTTAGCGGAATTTGACTTTAAATATTTTCATAACTCCAAATCATCATAACAATTTTCTTACGTTCACGATTCTAAAACTCAGTAAAATGTCTTTTATACAAAAATTAGCGGTTGCGTTTACATTGGTACATTAGTGTAAAAGATAAACAAGTAAAAACAAAACTCAAATAAAAAACCGGTTTATTCAATCGAGAACCAATCCATAGATTTTGTTAGGAAACCGGGCCGGTCTCAAGTGGACAACCGACGAACTCTCTCTCTTTCCTAATCCACATACTTGCATTTTTATAATATTAAACATTCTCTCTTTATATATAAATATCTCATTATACAACCTCACGAACAAAAACCAATTTCATTTCTCTTTATACAGAGACAGAGAGATTTGCAAAAATGCCAACGTCGCTACACTTTCAGAGATCCTCCACCGCCGCAGAAGCAGCCAACGCCACTCATCTCCACCACCACAAGCAACTCCAAACAGTGAACCTCACGCGCGGTATGGCTGATATACCAAACCACGTGGAGATCTCACACACGCACGTCATTAATCCTTCTCAATGCTTCTCAATCTTAGTTCAAGACATTGAAGCTCCTGTTTCAACAGTTTGGTCTATCCTTAGCCGTTTTGAACATCCACAAGAATACAAACACTTTGTTAAAACCTGCCACGTGGCGTTTGGTGATGGTAAAGAAGTCGGGTCGGTTAGAGAGATCCGAGTCGTTTCGGGTCTTCCTGCTGCGTTTAGCTTAGAGAGGCTTGAGATCATGGATGATGATAATCATGTCATTAGTTTTAACGTTGTTGGTGGAGACCATAGACTTACGAATTACAGATCGGTGACGACGTTGCACGAATATTCCGGTGATGGTGATGAGAAGAAGAAGACACGTGTCGTTGAGTCATACGTCGTTGATGTACCGGCTGGTAATGATAAAGATGAGACTTGTAGCTTCGCTGATACTATTGTACGTTGCAACTTGCAATCTTTGGCTAAAGTCGCTGAGAAACTGCTCAAATCGTAATTACATTTTTTATTTTATTTTATTTTCTATATTCTCCAAAATTTATCTTTTCTTTTTATTTTGGGATTCTCGAGGTAGGTTTGGTTTGAGATTTAAGTATTTAACTATCGTCGGGAATTTTTCGAAACTAGAAAGAAAGAAAAAAAGAAGAAGATAGTTTTGGTTTTTTTCGAAGTTAGGGTTTTAGGGTTTGTTTAAAATTGTCGTTTGGACGATGTTTTAGTTTTACCCTTAAGACCATAACTTCTTGAACTCTTTTGTACAGTCTCGTAGCTTTGAAATAAACATTGATTGTTTCAGTTAATTTATCTCCAATTTGAGTTTGATCATTATTAACGTACATAATGATGTTCATGTATTACAAGCAATTTGATTGATATAATTATAAGCATAATTACTAATGCCTGTGTATATAAATATATATGAAGAGATTTAATAAGTGGTTGGTAATCAGGAAACACCATGCATGTGCTTATTCATATGATCTATTTCTTCTCTACATTAAGAGAACAATTAAGTAAAACTATCTCATGATACATTATTAATTTGCATTCTTTCAAAAATGTATAATCAATTATTTTTTTTCATTTAATTGATTAACGACGATGAAGCAAAGATGGAACAAATTCTTATTTTAAATTGGCAAATATATGATATCTCTAAAAATTATAACAAAATGTTAAGTATGTTAAAAAACAAAAACAAAATGTTAAGTATACATATAATGCTAGGCCAAAATAATTGGTAGCAGATGATATTAAATGTTTATTTCTTATTTTGTAAATTTAAAAGCTTAAAACTATTCACCAAAAATAATTTAACTTTTATTCACCAAAAGATAAAATTCCTTCGTTATTTTTTGGAAAACGTGAAATGTTTTATCACATCCTATAAATAAATTATCTCGTTTATTAAATGTAAATTTCCGAATAAAAAATTAAGTTTATTATATAGTTAATCCAATGAACAAGATGGAAAGACTTTCAAAGTTTCCAAAAAGCAAAACGAGTTAGTTACTTTATCATGAACTAGTGAAATTTTCGAGACTTGTGAAACCAAAATTCAAAAATATAAATATATAGAAATCGCAAGTATAATATATGATCGTACGTAAAATGCAAGTTGGGTGTAATAAAATCCAAGTTGATATAGAAAAAAACAAAAGTATGCAAGTTGCAAAGAAAAAATTAAAAGTCGCTACGATTCTTTGACACAACTTTAAATATATTCGATAAAAATAAAAAATAAAACAAATGGATTATAAATGATAATTAAATTTAAAAATGATAATGAGTACGAAATATAAATATGTAAATATTGTCGTGGAAGGAAGGAATTGCAAGTTGGGTTGCAAGTTGGCAAGCAGGCTATTAATGGTTTCCTTCTTTTGTTCTTTTCTATTATCACATTTAAACCCAACCACCTTTTTTTTCCCTTTTACACTTATATTTTCTATTTTATAAAACAAAAACTTTCATATTGATATGTTCAATTTTGTTTGCTTCACTTAAATTTAATAATAAATGAATGAATGATTCTTAGTCTGGTGGTTAGGATGATTTAACTAATAATTTATGATACCGGAGTTTGATTCTTCTTCACTACACTAATAGATTAAAAAAAAAATTTATAGTGTGAGTTTTAGGTTATGGATTGGATTTCTGTCGATCCAAATATTGATAAAAATATAATAATAAATGAATTTTTGTGAAATATTTTTGATTAAATGATTAATATTAGAATATAACTTTAGTTGTGAATTTGGTATGATAATTTATTTTAAGAATTAGATCGATAAGTTCATATTCATAATTTAAAATCCAAACATGATTTTCTATAATCAAATTTTAGTGAAAAATATTTATCTATTGACCAAACACAATTTCTAAAATAAAATTTAAAGTTTTTAGAATTTTTTTTGTAAATCCTCATTTAGAAAAAAAAACTCGCCAAAAAGAACACATTATATTATATATTCCAACGTGGCATGTTGCTTATAAAGTAATAATATTTAATTAATTATCTTATATTTATTTATTATTAATTTTTAGCAAAACGCTAAACTTTTTTATATAAATTTGCATAAAAGAATGTGATAACGTACATAGCTGTGACATATTCATACACTTTATAAAGCAACGAAGATATAGTCTTAGCTGGACAATCTAAACACTTTTAGCTAATAAAATTTTATAAACATACTTTTTGCAAAAAAAATAAAATAATAATAATAATAAAAACAACAAACAAACTTCGAAATAATAGAGTATGTACCTATATCTTTAGTCGTTTTCTGGTTTAGCAATTATTCACATGAGTATGTCTGAAAAAGGCAAACCAAATTCAATATATGTACATGAAGAACACTCCATTGTTCCATTATTCCATACCCTAAAGTTCATTGGGGATAGACATTATTTTTAATCTTTGATTTCTACTTCCAATGCATATGCAATTTACATTTTGAAACATTTCAGTGTGATAGTGATGTAATGTAGAAGATATCGATGCAATCGAATATTAAATGCTAAATTTATTTTTTAGTACACATGCGATTTGAAATGAAAATTGTTAAAAGTACAAAATTCATTTACAACTTTACCAAAAAAAATTCTTTTTACTTTTTTGGTATATTTGCAGTTTTCACTAATATTATCATAGTATAAGATCTATAGAAACACATTGTTGAATACTTGAATAAATGTGTTAAATGATTAGATTATAGTTTTTTTCATCGGAGTTTAACTGTAAATAGTCGTGTTATCCCATTTGTAACAGGAATCAGAACATATTGATAAAAAAAATACATAGTTAAACTGCTCAAAATCATAAGTTCATCACAGATTAATTATCCATTCATAAAACATTAATTATATATGCAGGTCTAATGAAATTCATTGATTCTTTTTGTTAAAAATTAGTTTATGGAAGTACTTTTGTATATTTAAGTAGATCGTCGCATGCAAGTTACTAACTAATATGAGTTTTCTTTTTTGGAATTTTAAATTCATTGGTTAACAAGGTTATCTACAAGAGTGGAATTGAATAAAGAAATGAACTAATAGAACTTTGGATTTAAATCTGAATCTCATTATTATCACGTTGAAGCATTGCTACACAACATGAAGCTTAAGTAAACACAATGCAAATGTGAGTTTGCCACTTGGAATAGTCATTTTCTCAAAATACATGTCGAATTCTTGAAAGTGTCAATCTTTTTGGCTGATGATTCTTTCTCTCGAATCATATTCTTATTCAAATTTTAGTCTGGCATCAATGTGATTTTGTTCTCTAATGTTGTCCATTGTTTTTAGAGAGAATAGTAGCATTTAATAGTATAACCTATACCAATTTTTTTGTTATTTTCCAGTGAAAAAATTGACTAATTATCATAATTTCAGTAACAAATTAAATGCTTCTAGTCGCCGAGTTTTTCTCAATCTCGTAGTTACGATGATTCAGCTAATGACTATGACATCTAGAGTTCGTTTCCTCTCCTCTACAAGTTGGTAGATTAAATAAGAAATTTTAAGGGTTGAGTTAGACTATGGATCGAGCATTATCGATCTAATATCGACAACAAAAATTAAATGCTTGTAGTCACAATTTCCAAAGATTATACACTAGATACTGCCCTTTCTAAGCAGGTGGTTCTCATTGCGCATGATTTTTTTGACATATGAAGAGTTCGACTTCTCCTTCATTGTTTTTCTAACATAGTATTATCAATGTTTTTCTTTACAGTGTTAGTGTTCGAATTCTCCTAATTATAAAATATCGGAAGGGATGGTCTATGTTTTCTAACATATAGTATTATCAATTGTTAGTCTCGAACCTAAGAACATGACAAATCTTATGTGAACACTTGGTTTAAAAGTACAAACAAAATATCTTGATAGAAAACTCAAACCGATGTCGTGTCTCAGCGAAGAAACTATTTTTGCTTTTTGTCAAGGATAGAAAAGTTTGGCAAAGAGAAGCTCATTCCAAAAATCTTGAAGGCCAGGCAAACACCAATGTACACAATCTGCATAACTCGTCGGATTTTTCTTCTGTTCCGCCGTAACTGGACTCCATTGCTTCTTGTATATCGATGTGTGTGCATCTTTCCGATAACTCGACATTTGTGTTATGTTCAGTACTGTTATTGGTGTTTTCGATTTCTTAAACACTTCTCCAATCACTTTGATTATGCTTTTTCGACTATCTGATCCCCAATAGTTCGGATCTTCTATAAGTGTTGTCTGATTATAGCAATTCTGACCCTGTTCAGCTCCCCAATCTATGCCCCTGAAACACTCATAGAACCAGAAGATAACAAAATCAACAAAAGAAACCCTATCAAGTATGTTTCTATAGAAATTATAAGACTAAAGTTTAAGAATTGCTTTCTTTATTTATAAATTCTAACAAATCCTAATCAAAATAGGAAAGACTCTAATAACTCTTAAATAACTAATTAATCATATTTTTTAGGTTGCTTGCTCTACAAGCTATACTTTAAGCTTATCTTCAACAGTTTCTTGCTAAGGAAGAAACAAATTCATTTGCCTATGTTTCGGTTATTTGGGTCTCTCGATTGGGTTCCAGTTAGTTCCAATTGGTTTTGGTTTTTCGGAGAAGAGATCTATATGAAAACGGAAGGAGTTTCATTTCAATTTGGGGTCGGTTCTATTCTGTTTTGGATCAGCTCGATACAATTTGAAGAACCTAAAATATTTAAATACCCGACAATTACCTAAATACCCAAAATTTAGCAAAACACTACATAAAAATTACTTTTAAAAACCCAACATAGTAGACCTATTAATATATACATCTACATAGAATCGAGTCTATAATGTCGGTTCGGTTCAAGATATAACATGATATCCCAGGAACCAATGAAGAATAACCATTGGGTTTTGAGAATATTTAAAACCGACCAAACACTCATTCTTTTGGTTCTGGTTTTGGTCCGGATACTTGGTTATGGGTATTTTAAATTTGACAGGCTTAGTTGATGGTGTCAATATATTTATCATGATTGATATCAGACTGGATTATCAATCTAATGTATCTATTTATAAGCTGAATTCTGAATCAAAAACGATGAAAGTCACTAACTTGGAATGAGTTGGAGACATGGTAGTGAAGAAAACCCTAGTTTTCTTACGATCCATATTGTTCTTTACCCATCTCAACATACTCTTCAAACCCAAACGGTACGCATCTTCAGTCGAAATCTCCACTATATTCTTCTCTTTATCATCAAAAGATCCTTGCCTACACACATACCACCCCATAAAACAAAATCAGAAACCATTTAGATGTGATTGATCGAATGAATAATTGTGATTTTGAAGTTAAGAGATTTGATCTACAAGATTTTCATCTTCAACCCAGTCATCCACCATAGATAACTGTTGAAGATTATAATATCAACGCCTTTCCAATGACGACCATGTTTGTTAATTGAACCTTTTCTCACAACTCTATCTGAGATTCTATGAACAATTGCATCGTCTGAATTTGATTCTAGAAGAAACGGTGCCCAGTAAAACTCAATCGTCGCGTTATACTCCTGCAAAAAGAGATCATAAGCTTTGATAATAGGTGAAATGTTGCAACATAAAGAACCCTAGAGTTACCTTGGCAGTGAAGACAGTGAGGGAACCAGTGGTGTTAATTGATTTCTGATCATCAGGGATCTGACGATGAAGAAGACAAATCATGGATACAAACATTCCTCGGTTTAATGAGTCTCCAATATACATCATCCTCTTCCCTCTTAATGTCTCTAACATCAACGTCGCGTTGAATCTTATGGAAACAGAAAAAACAGATTAAGAACATGGAAACAGAGGAAACAGAGTAAGAACAGAGGAAACGAAGACAATGGCTTACGAGGGAAGATCACAGTGGTTAGGTTGCCATCGCCAAAACTGGTAATCTTTGTCGGGACGACCATGTTCCTGACACGTAAGCTGAGGTTGAATGTACGGACACTCCCATTCCTCGTACGGTGGTCGGGAGATTTCATCTCTAACCCACTTACCACTAAAGACATCACAGTTTTCCTCTGTTTTACCAATAGCAAATGCAAGCTTCTTCGGTTTCGTGTTCTTCTCTAAATAAACCCAAAAGTTTTAAAGCAAACAAAATCTCAATTCCTCATTTTCTACTAGAATTCAACAATTATTAGTGGATAAAAACATTACCAAGTGTTTGAAAAGATGGGAGGACGAAGTTGGGCTCAAGCTGACCAAACATGCACATGAAATCTTCACCATAGAGAACAGAGACGAAGAGGATAAATGCTAAGAGTGTGAAGAGGTAAGGAGAAAGACGAGTTTTTCTTACAAGTGAAGAACTTGTGAGAGAAATTGGTGATGAAGGTTTCATGGTTAAGATTGAGAAAGAAAAGAATGAGAGTCACAAAATGTGATTTCAATATTTAAAATTTATAACTAGTACTAGGAAACGAGAAGATAAAATCAACAAATGAATATTTTGTGTGTTTTGATGATTTCATTCTTCTTAACCTTGCAAATACTATGTGGGAGGAGGATTCCAAATGAATTTATTTTGAAATTGTCTCACAAAATACTAGAGTCAACTGGATCGATAAAACGTGATACATAAACTACACTATACAGTTTTCCATAGTTGACATCTAGTGTAAAAAACTAAGGTGGACAACTAGCTACTCGACCAAAATGTACTATCCTGAAATATTATAAAATTTTTTTTAACAAGACTTAGATCCACATACTAATGTCCATTGGAAAATATTTTTTAAATCTACCAATGGTAATAGCGGAGAAGAATTGAGTTTTTTATGTCAAAATTATTAGCTGAATCATACTAACCACCAGATTAAGAAGAAATCGACACTATAAATATGTATTTATAAAATGATTAGGTAATATATAAATATGGTGATAAAATTTCTTGAACTAGGAAAATAATAATACTTAAGATTGATTAGTAGGTAAATGTTTACGGAACCGAGTGGTTTGTCTCCTAACTAATACATTTTTTTTTGGTTACATATAATAATTTATGTGTAAATGACAAAATAAAAAAGAGAATTTGGTATATATTTATAGCAATTTATACAGTTGTGTGTTCAGCAGAAATGTGTATTATCTTTGTGTTTGGTTCGATATAACCTTAATGGTAGGTTCTGATCAATAAGTATGAATATTCTTATAATATAAAGTTTTCTTTTTGTAGCTCATATTGGCAAAATATGAGATGATGATTGATGGATGTGAGAAATACAACTTCACTTGGCTTTGAAGCTAAGTGTGCTTGAGGCGTTTTCGTACATTTGATCCATTTGTAAAGATAACCTATCATTGTCTTCACTTTTTTCCATTGAATAATTGCTGTTACTTAGAAAACAATTTAGAACAAAATGTATGGTTAATATTAAAAACTACAAAAATGAGATATTGGTCTAGAAACAAGAAAATAAAGAGTGGAATTAGTTGAGAAACAGTTGGGCTTTCAAGCTCAAGTAGTTTGGCTCTCACTGTTCTTCTTTGGAAAACAATCTTAAACCAAAAAAACTAAGAAAATCATATATTCTAAATCCAAAAGTAACTTAGTAATTAATCAAAAGGAGAAAGATCCAATGCACAAGCTTTATATAGTATGCAAGATCAATTTTGATAGAACAAATCAATCAAAAGGAGAAAGATCCAATGCACAAGCTTTATATAGTATGCAAGATCAATTTTGATAGAACAATTGTCTCTCATCAACAAAGCGGTTAACATTGATTTGAAACCAGCTTTAAGGAACCTGAGAGACAACGATTTCTAAACAATGGCTTAACTTTGTTTCTAATCCAATGAACAAGATACTTTTGTTTTTCTAGACAGAACAAGATGAAAAGGAAAGGCACCTTTTTACAACTTGCAGTCACAATAATGGCCAAAAGAGTACTCAGGATCTAATAACCTAAGAGTGATTTGCAATTGGTTGAACGAGTCAGGGATTAATCAATCTTCAGGCCATGGAATAGAGAGGATGCTGTGACTGCTCAGAAGTTGACCTGAGAATATGAGGCTCGTTGAGGACGACTAGAACCCCTGAATCTCGAAAACACTGAACCAAAACAACTCTGCATATTGAAGAGAAAGGGTCACCCCAATGAATCTCATTTTTATACAGAGATCACCAGAAGAGATAGTAGAAACACAAAACAATACCTGTGTTCTGTGAGGTACAGTGGCCCAGAAATCCAAATTTGGGATTACCTATAAAACAGGGTGTGTACAATTAAATTGTGATAGAATTAGTACATGAGATTACTTTGCATGTATAAAGGAAGACTGTGAAACATACATCTGGGCCACGAATCCCAAGGGAGAAATACCGATATAGTGCACCACCCAGCAGGTAAACTCCAAATAGGCACAAGATACTGAAAACGATCAGAGAGTTTAGTATTCAATTCCCACGACATCTGAACTTATTAAAATAGCCTCCCATTACAAAGATTCATTTACTCACATAATTAATAAGGTACTAAACCAGCCCCATCCACTACTATGGCCTGATATAGCTGCTGCACAACCGGAAGGATGTTGGAGCCGAGTAGCCTGTCAATTAAACAAGATCTCTAATTTAAGTGGCATGACTGATAAAGACGGGAAATTTTATCTCAAGTTTCATGGTCGATCAACTCTGTGTCAATAGTTAAGTCAAATCACTCGCCAAACATAAATCAAGGATTAACCTGTACTACAGTATATTCTTAGAAGATTTTGTTTTGACTCCCAATAGATATGAAAACACCCGTCCCAGGTATACAATTCACTATCTCTGACAATACAGACTAAGATTCAACTGCTCTCTTACTTATGTCATATCTTCTTACAATGGCTAGAACAATACCACAAAAATCAGCATTTTCATAACTAGCCAGAGTCCATACTTCTCAAAAATAAAGATATTAAGATGCTAATAAAAACCCAAGATCTTCAGAGCATAGAAGAGCTACTGGACACTCACATACTGACAGGTACCAGATTTCTCCAAAGTGACTGGTCCCTGAGAAACAATAATTTTAAATGAGGTATTAAGTCCTAGAAACTGCTAAAATCAACTTCCATTTATAAACTCCAGTTGAATGTGATATACAAATCCTTACATTAACTTTGTTTTTCAGGCAGATAACAGAAACTGAAAGTGAGCAATTTTCGTTCCTATTTCCACCTGACATCTTAACAATGACGCCTTTGCCAGGATCCTCTTTATCTACAGTATTCAAAACAAAAATCTCTCATTCAGCATTGCCACATTATTATTGCATAAAAAGTTGGGAGAAAGCAAAATTAACAATTTAGCTTTTTCCCAACTCAGAACACACATAGAGCCACGCGTCCATCAAACAAGCAACAAGGGAAACATTGTCTCAATTTTCGATAGATGTATCTTAAGTCTTACCAATAACATCAACCTGTGTGCTTGAGGCATTCCCTAGAGAAGAGCATACATCATATCCTGAAAATGATTAAATCTTTTAGATGGTTCAACTCTTTATTAGCTCAAAAGCATCTCACAATCTACTGAGTCGCATAATATACATTAAGATTAAATGCAGTAATGAGTGAGATATATGTACCTCTTACATTTTCTGACACAAGTGCACTACATGATGTTCCACAGTGTGATGGACCTCCGCAACCCTTAATGAATGAAAGGAAAGTCACAGAGACTAGTTGTGAATTTCAAATTTAACAAAGAAGCTTTCTGTTTCAGTTGAAGGATAGATATCAAGACAATGGAAGTGGCCAAATATCTTACTTCACAACCAACACATCGAGGGGGATCGTGATTGAAAATCAGCACATCACAGAGCTGCTCCACAAGATGATTTACCAAAAAAAAAACAAATAAATCACAATGGTCTACTGTAAAACATAAAAGGCATCATAACTACCAAGCAGTTGTAAATCTTCAAATCGCAATCACCTAAACTCTGAAGACCGTTTTAAGCAAAATCTGTCAAAGATTCGTATTTGTATTCTTCCACAGTTCCAATAGCCTATCTAATCCGTTTCAGTGTTATCAATAATCACAAGTCACATACATCAAAATGAATTAAGCAGGCACAAAAAAAGGATACAGGATTACAAATGTGAAGATCAGTTTAACAGAGAAAAATATAGAAACAAAGTGTAACCTGATGTAGAAGACAACCTGAAACCATAGTACGGTGCTGTTCCCTTCCACTTTATAAAACCTGCTTATCCAGTTACTTTTCATTAGTATGAGCAACGAAGATTCTAACTTAACACATAGTGAACTTCTACTTATCTACAGAGCAATTATTTAAGACGTGTGTACCGGAGATCGAAAAGAAGGTAAAATCGGAAATTGAATGCATTATCGAGACACCACGAAAGCAAGATTCAAGCATATGTAATCTAGAAAATAGGGAATCTGAGCAGAATAAAAGGAAAAGTGAAAGTACCCATCTTCACTGAGGACACCGTGAGGAAAATTCCGAATTGAAGATGCTAAATTGAAATGAAAGACCTTGTTGCGTCCAGTGAAACTGAATTCACATTGAGAGTTAACTCGGAAGCAAATAAGCACGAGAGTTATGAGAAGAAATCTCGGAATCCAAAGTCTTCCCAACATTTCTCTTCACTCGTCGTCTTCCGATTTCTGCTTCAATATTTCAAGATTCCCTCCTAAGATCTCATGTCCCAGGATCTCAACAGAGTGCTCGTCACGGCTGCACTGTCTCGCGTTGAACCGATATTTTCACTAAGATCCCTAAACTTTGGTATTTCTTACCAATAAGCCACATAAATCTAATTAGATTATTTGAAGCTTGAAATTTATCATTGGGCTTACTCAATGGGTAGACAGGCCCAGACTCTCAAAATGGCCCAGTCAAAACCTAACCAGACTATTTATGATTTTCATACCGATAAAAAAAAATAATGACTCAAATAGTTTACAATAAGAGGTGAATCCATGTTATGGGAAAGGGGTTCAATTGAACCCCTTAAATTTTGAAATTTTTTTTTTTTTCAAATTTTGAGAAAAAAAATTATATGGAACATTTATGTTTTATTATAACCAAATTCAAGCAATTAAGTAAATTTTAATAATTAGCAAAAAATCAATTCACAAACATCCATTTACTTAACTCACCAATTTTTTTTTAAGAATTTTTTTTTATACTCGCATAAATACACAATTACTTTATTCAATAAAACCTATTATTTAGAAATAATTTAATTTTTAATATATTTTTTTTGTCAACAATTAAATCAACAAAGTTCGATCAATAGCTAAAGTCTACACTTTTAAATCTATTTTTAATCTACTATAATTAGTGGGAAAAGATCAAACCCTTGATGCATAAATTATTAGCTAAATCATGCTAACCACTATATTGATGTTTTTATCAATTATATTTTTATATAGTATTTATCACTTACTATCTATGAAACAATATGTTTTATATTTTTTCAAAAATATTATTTTATTATATTATGACTCCGGTAAATAATTTTTTTAGGTCCGCCACTGTCTACAATTATCATGTAATTCCTCAAATACTCCTTTAAAATTTTGAAAAAAAAAAGTGAAAAAATCATATTATTTATGCTTGTCTATTTTATTACAAAAATACCATTAAAAAAATTCTTTTTTCTTTTTTCTTTTTTCTTTTTCTTTGTCTCTTCTCCACAAATTGTTCTATTTTTTCTTCTTCGTCTTCTTGGATTCTTCTTTTTCGTCTTCGTCTCATCTTCTTCATCTTCGTCTTCTTTTTTTTTTGTCTTCTTGGATTCTTCTTTTTTGTCTTCTTTTTCTTCTTCTTCTTCGACTTTCTCTAGTGGTTTCTACAATCGTTTTCTTTCAAATTGAAAGTAATGTAATAGTTTTTCTGCGATTTCGAACTCTAAATCGTAAGGTTTGTAGCATATTGATGTTAATTTTTTTCATAAGGTTTAAGAGATTTTGAACCCTAAACTTACAGATCTAACGATTCAAACCATTATTTGGTCTGTATAGTTAAAAACTGAATCTCTTACGGTTAAACCAGTAACATCTTTCTCTTTTTCGTTCTTCCCTAAGCTTCCAACACTAATCCCATGTCCAGGACCACATTTGACTTTAGAGATATTGAGGTTAGTGATTCCAGAGAGTATGGCGATACAATTGTCTCCGGTACCGATGGTTGTGTTGGAGATTTGCATGTTGCTACAAAAACCCATCTTGATACCGTCGGTGTTTGGGCTTTCGGCGGGAGCAGTTATAGTGACGTCAGTAATGTTGAAGTGATGTACATAATAGAAGTTTATGTGTCCCATTTTGCTGTTGACTGATGTTATGCCTTCGATTTTTGAGTTGTTCACGAATGCAAATCCTATACTCTATAAAACAAATTTAAAAGTTTATCAATTAAAATCAACTGTTAGCTAAAACTTCCAGACAAATTCAGATGATTCAGTCAGAAATTAGTAATATGGATTTAACTCACACAAGCTAGCTTAAATGAAGATTGTCACGTAGTTATATATTGCTCAAGAATGACAGATATTTCTAATGTGAGATATTGTAATGTGAATGTTTTTATGCAGTTAAAAACATATAGATAAATTCCAATCAGAACCTGTTAGTGAAATAGATATGGTTTTCCAATGGATTAAAATTAAATTCTGAACGGGGCTTCGTTTGTAGAATTTCATAACATTCCAATTTTTTTCTTCTATTCAAAATGTAAGTAATAATCATATTCTTTTAAAAATGAAGCATATTATATGAAAAGGTTTAAGATTTGTTACCATAGCAAGAACTTTACACTTGGGAGTTTTTGTGGCAGTCATTGAGTCCCCAAGCCTTTTTTCCTTGACCGTCAAGTGTACCTGAACCAGAGATAGTGAGATTATTGATGTACCTAAAGCTGAGCCATAGATCCTTCTTAATGTCTGCAGGGTTTTCAGGAGCCAATAAAGTTCCATCGATAACAAAATCAATTGGACTTTTGCATGGACCCTTGAATTCTACATCACGTCCAATGTAGAATATTCCTTTTGGTACATAGATCTGACTTTTTGCTGTATTTGCGCATGCACGTTTCCATACTTCCATGAATGCCTAATTTCATATGCATCAAGAATCAAATAGGTTAACTTTAAACACAACAAAAATCGAATGAGAATAAATAACTAAATACAAAGTAAGTTGGGAGAATGAATAAGAAAGACAAACACAAAGCCTCAGCAACGCAAGACATTTTTTTTTTTTGTTTAGGGTAAATTATTGTTTATCAATACTTGTTCTTATTAAGACACAATAAGAAGTGTTTTTGTTTTGTTTTGTTTTCTTTTTCTTTCTTTTTTGTTTTGTTTTGTTTTGTTGAGGAAGCACAACGAGAAGTGTTGACCCACTTTATCTGCTTATATAGAGTTAACAGAGCATTTTTCTTTCTTTTTTTGGTCGTGGAACAGAGCATTTTTCTAATGGTTACCTTTGTTTTCTACTTTCAAAGTAGAATTTTCTTTAAAAAGAGTGGAAGCTAACTCCAATGATATTTTACTCTAAGATGTGGAGGATTATTTCGAAGAAATCTGTATAAAATGAACTTGGGTTGTTTATTTGTTATTAATTACCGAATAAAATTGGTTGATTCTTTGATAATATTATTGTAATTGGTTAATATATTGTTTTCTTCTTCTCTTTTTGCTAAAGTTGGTTTAGTATATAACTTCTTTTTGTTCTATCCTGTCAAACAAAACCTTAATTTTGGATATTCTGCCAGTAAAATTTATCGATAGACTAAAATTCAGTTTAATTTATTAAATTTAAATCTAAACCTATATTATTACATATAATTTTAAAAATTTAAATCTAATATATTTTATTACATATATAATTTATAAGATTTAAATATAAACCTATTTTATTACATATAATTTATTTAATCTAGATGTGATTCTATTTTATTACTGAGTCTATTTTATTACATATAATTTATTAAATCTAAATTTTTTTTGTTCAACTATTAAATCTAAATCTAGACCTATTGAATTACATATATGATATAAAGTTTATTAAATATCAAATTTTTATCTATTAAACATGAATAAAATACATTATTATAAAAACAGCCTAATCTAGTAAACTAAAGGAAAACATAAAAACAAAAATATGCAGAGCCTCTAGAGAGCCGACAAATTTTGTAGAGGATATCGATGATGATAACAAAATTCCAGCTACGCAGTAGAACCACAAGCTTGCCACGCGCCTTCTTCTATCTCTTAATCATGTACGTACACGTGTCTATCATCTGTAGCCTGATCGTCAACACATTACAATCTAGGCTTTTACTATTTCTACCCTTGCCTCACGAGATTCCCATCGTCTTCTCCAATTTTATCGCGAAGAAAACCTTCCAACTGTTTCTATCTGAACGGTCAAAAATGCTCCTTAAGACTGTTTCTTCCTCTGCTTCTTCAGCTCTCTCGCTGGTTAATTTCCATGGCGTGAAGAAGGATATTTCTCTTTTGTTATCCTCCATTTCGTCCTCGAATCTTCGAGTTTCTTCTGGAAAATCTGGAAACCTATCTTTCTCCGTTCGCGCATCTAAGAGCTCAACCACCGACGCACTAAGTGGCGTCGTTTTCGAGCCGTTTGAGGAGGTGAAGAAGGAGCTTGATCTCGTCCCAACCAGCTCTCATGTCTCGCTTGCTCGACAGAAGTACTCAGATGAATGCGAAGCTGCCATCAACGAGCAGATCAAGTAGGTTTCCTTTTTTACCTCACTCTCTTAGATTCGGTATTGTAGTCTGGTCGATTAGCTATAAGATTTGGTACTTGAACCTCATGTGGATTCTGCTTACTGTTTATCCTGTGGATTGTGAAATTTCTACAACGGTTTTGGATTTGGCTGCAGTGTGGAATACAATGTCTCGTACGTATATCATGCTATGTATGCTTACTTTGATCGGGATAACATCGCGCTCAAGGGCCTTGCCAAGTGAGTCTCCGGTTATTCAAGAGTGTTGATTGTTGATATCTTCAGGTTTATTGTTCTTTTTTTCGTTCTCTTTTTGTTTATTCAGAGTCAATTGTTTCTTTCTTGGTGTCAGGTTCTTTAAGGAATCAAGTGCGGAAGAACGCGAGCACGCTGAAAAGTTAATGGAGTATCAGGTCCCATGGATACTATCTCCACTTTTCCACCAATTGGAAGCTTATTAAGTTCTAACAGGTTTTTTTTGTTTTCCTTGAGTTGCAGAACAAACGTGGTGGGAGGGTCAAGTTACAGCCTATTGTAATGCCTCTCTCAGAGTTTGAACACGTTGACAAAGGAGATGCTCTATATGGTAAGCTCAAAAGTTGCTATCACTTTGTTTCTATTTATGCTTCTAACATTTCTGAGTTTCTACACGACAATCCCAAGTGAAAATTAGCCTTAGTTTCATATGTCTGCTACATTCTAAGTCATAGGACTGAAAAATATCTGAGCTCTGAAGTATCATGAAGTTGTTTATCAGCTCTCATATGGAGATTAATGTCTCAATGGATGTATGAGTAGTTTCTTGAGTTTAAAGTGAAACATACATTCTGTGACTCTTGTTGCAGGCATGGAGCTGGCTCTGTCACTGGAGAAACTAGTTAATGAGAAGCTCTTAAACCTACACAGTGTAAATGATTTACCACTCCTTGAATCCATCTTTTCAAATTCCTGTTTGTGGTGGACATCTAATTATTATCCTCTGCAAGAACTATTCATAATCTGTAATGCTTTGTTCAAGCAGGTTGCTTCGAAGAACGAAGATGTTCACTTGGCAGATTTCATTGAGAGCGAGTTTCTGAACGAGCAGGTGGAAGCAATCAAAATGATCTCAGAATATGTGGCCCAACTACGAAGAGTTGGCAAAGGACACGGTATATAACAATCTCTCTCTCGTTTTGTTTTTTTGCTTCGTAATTGAAACATACAAACCACTTATGCATCCTGCACATTGGTGCCTCAGACTCAATTTTTACTTATTTGTGTCGTGGATTTGCGCAACAAGAAACAGGACAAGATCCTAACAATTTGCTTTAATGTTTGTGATGATCTTCAGGGACATGGCATTTCAATCAAATGCTTCTGGAACAATAAGCTGCGAGGAACTCTTTTGTGTCTACTGCTTGCTAGATAAACCTCTCTTAGTAATATGTGGAACCAGTTTATGTTTTGTTCTGTAGCTTTTGCTATTTTTATGAGGTAGACTTTCTTTGTTTTACTTTGGTGTGTGCGCAATAGTTGAAAACATATGACTTCAAATTCTACTCTGAGTTCTTCGAAGATACCTGATGACGGATTCTACATTTTACTCTCTTGTTCGATCTGAGTCCAGATTAGCTTTTGATGATATTGATTCTGAGAGTGGTTCGATCTGAAATCTTTTGGACTGCAACTGTGGATTCGAGCCGAACCATATGATATTTTTAATGCTGGTTAAGTGCAATTCATGAGTAAAATACCATAATTTTTGATAAACAAACAAAAATCTCTGACAGAAACCTTTTTTTCTTTTTGCCAAACTGGGCTATTTTTGGCCCAAATGAAAACCTAATTGTTTTCCCTTAATTTGCATCCAAAATCAACAAACCCAAAACGGTGACGTTTGAAGTTAGCATCTCTGACACTAGTCAGCTCATTTCCGTTTGCTTTCATCGCTCGTCCCTTATCCCTAGCCTAAGAATCAGCCTAATTGCTCCGTCGCCTAAAACCCTAAATCTCTCCGCCTCGTAACTGCTTCGATCCAACAAAGAGTGAATTCGGGTGCCCTTTAGCAGTTTCGAAATCTTTCAATCATGGCGAGTCAAACGCCGAATCTTGAGTGTCGGATGTACGAAGCTAAGTACCCAGAGGTGGATATGGCTGTGATGATCCAGGTGAAGAACATCGCGGATATGGGAGCTTACGTTTCTCTTCTCGAGTACAACAACATTGAAGGCATGATCCTCTTTTCCGAGCTTTCTCGCCGTCGGATCAGAAGTGTGAGCAGTTTGATTAAGGTCGGAAGAATTGAGCCTGTCATGGTTCTGCGTGTGGACAAAGAGAAGGGTTACATTGATCTGAGCAAACGTAGGGTCAGTGAGGAAGATATTCAGACCTGTGAAGAGAGGTATAACAAGAGCAAGCTTGTCCATTCTATCATGCGCCATGTAGCTGAGACTCTATCACTTGATTTGGAGGTAAATATCTCCTAAAATAGTGAAGAATTTATCCGTTAAAATAAAAGTAGAGTTCTAGGATATCCACTGGATATGTTTTTGACGATAATTGTCCATCTGAACTCTGGATTTGCTGGTTAGAGATGTAGTCATAGAATATCGGTAAAATCTCTCATTTAGTTTCTTCTTCTGGCAAATGCTGACACTGGTTTGGTTATTACATCTGCTTACATATTTAGCTATTAAATCTCTTATATACTGCTATCATAGTTTACTGTAAACTTGATTATAAATTGATTTAAGCTTTCATGTTGCAGGAGTTGTATGTGAACATTGGTTGGCCTTTGTATCGAAAACATGGTCATGCTTTTGAGGTAAGAATTTGTGAATTAAGCTCCATTGTATGGCAAAATTTATTCCTGAAATATTTCTGTCTTTTGTTCAGGCCTTCAAGATCTTAGTGACCGATCCTGATTCTGTGTTGGGTTCCCTCACCCGTGAGATCAAAGAAGTTGGGCCAGATGGAAAAGAGGTACACTTGTTGTCTAGTTTTTTTTTGCTGTAGTTGTTCAATACAAATTTAATTTAGAGCTACTCTTACAAGTTTTCAATTTGCAGGTGACTAAAGTTGTACCTGCTGTTACGGAAGAAGTGAAAGATGCTCTTGTGAAAAATATTAGGAGGAGAATGACACCACAACCGATGAAAATCCGAGCAGATATTGAATTGAAGTGTTTTCAGTTTGACGGAGTTGTTCACATCAAGGTCAGAATTCTTATTCGATTATCTATATAACTTATGAAAAGAATGCATTATCTTTGTACATGATTTTCTCACCCATGCGTGCTTTTTTCAGGAAGCCATGAAAAAGGCTGAAGCAGCTGGAAATGATGACTGTCCTGTCAAGATTAAATTGGTTGCTCCACCTCTATATGTCCTTACCACTCAGACACTTGATAAGGTTAGGCAATCTGGTATGTTCAATTATGGTTTTATAGAATGGACTTAAGTACATAAACCCTCCCCTCCGTATTGTTAAAGAGGTTTATGGTCTACATATTCAGATTGTATATCCACTAAAGCACCTTGCCAGAATTTTGATAGCAATAGGTGGAACCATTTTAGCTGTAAAGAAAGCAGATGCTTAAGAAAATAAAGGCAGATATGCTAATTTTGTCCCAGAACTGGTTATTGCAACGTCATTGACCAACAATATAACTCTGCAGATATCTACACTTCAGCCACATATTTTTGTACTTATTCACTTACCTAAGCACATATGTTTAAATGGTATGTTTTGTCCCCCATTTCTCAGTTCTATAACATATTATACAGGACCAAGGGATTGAGGTTCTGAACAAAGCCATAATAGCTTGCACTGAGGTAATCGAGACACACAAAGGCAAGCTGGTTGTTAAGGAGGGAGCTAGAGCTGTGAGTATCTTTATCCTTTAACATGTCACAAGAACCAGCTTTCCTATCTGTTTATTCTGGTTGATGACCGCTTATATTTGGGAGTTTAATATTAATCTGTGTGTTCAATAGGTGAGTGAACGTGATGATAAGATGTTGACAGAACACATGGCTAAGCTACGACTTGACAATGAAGAAATTAGCGGCGATGAAGACAGTGGAGAGGAAGAAGAAGAAGACACAGGAATGGGTGAAGTTGATCTCGATGGTGCCGGAATCATCGAGTAAAAAGATTGCAGGTTTTGCTGTTTTCCTACTAATTCTATTTCCATTTGATCTACCCAAATCATCGGGTATTTGCTTTAAGCTTGACAAGGCAGTAGAAATCCTCCGAGAGGATTTAATTATTTCTCTTTTTGAGGCATTTTATTTCACCCATTGGGGGTTACATATCAATCATCATACATTCATGGTTTTATAAAAGATTTGATTCTTTTCATATATATTATGCTCAGAATTTGTTTGTTACTCAACCCACATTTGACTTACTATTATCGTACTATAAAAATCTGATGAAAGTCTAATACAATTGACGGCGACCAGTTTTTCCAATTGACCCATAATTAATTAATTTTAAGAAGAAAAAGAGAGTTGAAGAAAAAAAAAAGGAAAAACAGCAATTCGAGATCTGAAGAAGAAAAAATTTCATTACACAGTTATTCACTTAACGCGGATTCTATTTACTGTTGTCGGCGAATTAAGAATTAATCATAAATTTGATTATTTGTAGCTCTGCAGATTTAACATGACTTAATGTTGGGACTTTTGGGGCTAAGCTCACCTTCTTCTTCGCTGAACAGCGTCTCGTACTGATCTCTAATGATCTTGCTTCAATGGCGATATCTGTACAACACGTTGTCGTTTTACTCCTCTCCACTCTCCTCATCACTATCACTGTCCTGCTCTTAACCTCCGATAACTCCAGATTCCCTATCCCTTCTCTATCCCCCACCGAGTATTACACACCAAATTCCAAATCCTCAGTTCCTCAAAACATCTCCTTCTCTTCCGATCAGACTTTACAAAATAAGCAGAAGCTAAACCCTTCTCAAGAGGTGGAAGAGAAAAAGGTAAACGATTCTCAAGAGGTGGAAGAGAAGAAGCTAAACGAGTCCCAGGAGGTGGAAGAGCTGAAATGGGATCTCTGTAATGGTGCAGAATCTGTTGATTACATACCTTGTTTGGATAATTACGCTGCAATTAAGCAGCTCAAAACGAGGAGACATATGGAGCATCGAGAACGACATTGCCCCGATCCAAGCCCTAAATGTCTCGTTCCATTGCCGGATAATTATAAGTCGCCGGTTCCGTGGCCTAAGAGCCGGGATATGGTGAGAGACACATCCTGTTTTTCTTTTTGGTAAGATTTGGTTTTTCAAAAAAAATTATAGCTTTTTGATCAGCTTGATCTGAAGATATATGGTTTAGTTTAGTAACCATATATGTGCATGTGGAGGTTTATGTAAAAGGAAAGGAGAAAGATCCAGTTTTCAGAGTCTGATAGATTCAAAGTTAGCGTTTTTGAAGTTTTAGTCTTATGGATTGGGCTATTGAAAACAATTCTGTAACTGTGTAATTACAATTTGCAGATTTGGTATGATAATGTTCCTCATCCCAAGCTTGTTGAGTACAAGAAAGAACAAAACTGGGTTAAGAAAACCGGTAAATTTCTAGTTTTTCCTGGAGGAGGTACTCAATTCAAATTCGGGGTTACTCATTACGTTGAGTTCATTGAAAAGGTCAGTACTTGGTTTTTGAATTGTTTCCACTGTTATTGTACTGTGGCAAAACTGACTTGTATTAAATTTGCAGGCTTTACCGAGTATCCAATGGGGCAAAAACATAAGGGTTGTATTAGATGTTGGTTGTGGCGTTGCTAGCTTTGGCGGATTTTTATTAGATAAAGATGTGATTACAATGTCATTTGCTCCTAAAGATGAACATGAAGCTCAGATTCAGTTTGCGTTAGAACGAGGGATACCTGCAACACTTTCTGTTATTGGAACGCAACAGCTTACTTTCCCAAGCAATGCGTTTGATCTTATCCATTGTGCACGGTGCAGAGTCCATTGGGATGCTGATGGTATCTATTTGTCCTTTGTTTTTTACTTCTTTGTTTGTGCTTCAGCTTCAAAGATTTCATGATCGTTTTGGTTTGATTTGGCTAGGTGGGAAACCATTGTTGGAGCTCAATAGGGTACTCAGACCAGGAGGTTTCTTTATATGGTCTGCAACACCGGTTTATAGAGATAATGACCGAGATAGCAGAATTTGGAATGGTTCGTAACAATCGATTTTTTGATTTGGTCATTGCTACTTTTGCTCTAACAGTTATTCAACACTGATTTTGATCTTGATGGTTTTCTTTTTTTGGTTTCAATTTATGTTTTGCAGCAATGGTTTCTCTGACTAAATCAATTTGCTGGAAGGTCGTGACAAAAACGGTTGATTCCTCTGGAATAGGACTTGTGATCTATCAAAAGCCAACTTCAGAATCGTGCTATAATAAACGCAGCACACAAGATCCACCTCTATGCGAAGAAAAGGAAGCAAATGCTTCATGGTAAATATAACTTGTACAAAATGATCCTTCATCACATTACATATAATGTGTCCACCTGTTTTATAACATCTTCGATTTGATTAAATATAGGTATGTTCCTCTTGCTAAATGCATTTCCAAAATACCAAGCAGAAATGTCCAGAGTTGGCCTGAAGTCTGGCCTAAACGGCTTGTGAGTGTTAAACCTCAAAGCATTTTAGTTGACAGCGGAACAATAAAGAAAGATACAGAGAAATGGTCAGCAATTGCATCTGATGTTTATTTTAAACATCTTGCTGTTAACTGGTCGAGTGTGCGGAATGTGATGGATATGAATGCCGGTTATGGCAGGTAATTTTTACTTTCTCTGAATCTTAACCAGAATCTGTGTATCCCAAGCCGAAACTTGACACAATTTCTTTATGTTCTGCTGATAGTTTTGCTGCTGCACTTATAAATCTACCTCTCTGGGTGATGAATGTTGTTCCTGTGGATAAACCCGATACTCTCTCAGTCGTTTATGATCGAGGCTTGATTGGAGTTTACCATGATTGGTGTGAGTCCCTCAACACTTACCCTAGAACATACGATCTGCTACATTCTAGTTTCTTCTTGGGAGATCTCGCTCTAAGGTAAACAACATAGAAGTATTTCTCACTCACTCCGAAGAGTCGAATCTCAATTCTTTAGCAGTAGCCAAGTAGGAGCTCACTGTTTTGGCTCGGTTTGATATTGCGGTTAGTATGAATCGTTTTTTGGTTCGATTTCAGATGTGAGATTTACCAAGTGGCTGCTGAGATTGATCGGGTAGTGAGACCAGGCGGATATCTTGTGGTACAAGACACAATGGAAGTGATACAAAAGCTTAAATCCATACTTAGCACGCTTCATTGGTCAACCAAAATATACCAAGACAGGTTTTTGGTTGGTCGGAAGGGATTTTGGCGTCCGGTTAAATCGGAGCTCTAATAGACACGAAAAGAAGCATAAACAAAGTAGCAGAGTAATTTCATTTGTACACTATCAATGAGTCACTATAGATTATATATCAAATTTTACATTAAGTTTCTAATTTTGTTTGAATAGAAGAACTGAATCGAGTCACTATAAGAACATGTATTCAATGTATTTTGTTTTCAGTGTAACATTCGAAAGAATACTCAAATATTTTTCGTCTTTTTGGTGATGTAACACTCAATTCAACAAAATAACTTTTCCAAAAAATAAATAACTCCATATCGTTTGTAATTTTGTCAAAAATAGGTTATAAAGTAAGATTTTCTACTATTTTTGGGTATGTTGATATGAGAGTAATTTAATTGTTTTGAGCATTTTAGGTAACAAATAGAATTCAGATTTTATTATGATAATATCTAGTTTTGTTTTTACTTTTTAACACTTGTAAATCTAACTCGCTTTTATTTCGCTGTCACTATATATACCTTTTCACTTTCCTCTAGATTACTACCGTTAAATCTCCCCTAATGTTCCCAAATTGGCTTAAATTACGCAAACGACGTGACCAGATCTCGCCGGAGTCGCCGAAATGGCCGAGACATTTCTCATGTTCATCTTTCAAAGACATTGAAAACCTTCTCCACGACGAGGATCCCTCACCTGAACCTTACTCTCCGCGTCGTCAAATCATTCACCAGCCTCGGAGTCCCAGGATTCACGGCTCTACCTTAAATGCCAGTTTCTTGCCGCGGACGCTCTTCTCCGTCGTTGATATCCCCAACGCCGATCATCGAGGTGTGGTTCTCTACTATACTAGTCTTCGAATCGTGAGGAAAACATTTGAGAAGTGTAGATCTGTGCGATCGATCCTCCATAGATTTCGAATTCCAATCGACGAGCGAGATCTATCAATGGATTTGAGATTTCAATACGAGTTACAAACGATTTTCGGAACGAAGAAAGTGTCATTGCCTAAGGTTTTCATCGGCGGGAGATATATCGGAGGGATGGAAGAAATCAAGCAGTTACATGAGAACGATGAGCTGAGGAAGTTAATCGACGAATTACCACCGTCGGATGAAAAATTCGGCGAGATTTGCGCTTCATGCAGAGGATGGAGATTTGTTATGTGTGATCGGTGTAATGGTAGCCACAAAATCTTCTCGGAGAAATCTGGATTCATGAACTGTACTAATTGCAATGTACAAGGATTGATTAGGTGTACGTCGTGTTTTTCGATTCACCGGCGACGGGATTCCGAGAGCTCCTCTGGTGGACTGAAATGTAAGACTTGATTACAAAAATTTAAATTAGAAAAAAAATCTATTGGTATTTTTTTTTTTTTTATGCCCAAAAAAAATCAGAGGGTCAAATTTAGTCAAGAGTAATAAATTTTTAATGTTTGACTTACTATTTAAGACCAAACAAATTTATGTTTGACTATTTATTCAATCTTTGACTAAAGCCCAAAAGAAAAGCCCATTTAAGTTGTTCATGTTAACATTAATATTTCAAGTAAAGCCCATTTAAAATTCTGATATCACAACTGATTAAATTCTTCAAACCATAAATTGATTCAAACTAACATACAAAATCATATCCTAACTGTATCCATTAAAGCATACCCAACAACATAGGCATTAATTAGATCAAATAATTTCTTCATTATCTCTAGATTCTCAACGACAAACAATCTTTTTTTATTCGCATTGGTTCCCAATTCTTATAACATTAGAATATGCAAAAATTAACAAAATAAAAAACACTAAGAATTTAAATAAATACTAATAATAAAGAGGAAATCAAGGGGTTGATTCCTGACTAGTGACCAAACCACGAGGTTCCCACATGGAAAGCAACAGCTAAGCAAAATCCTTTATATTGAAATAGTCAGTCACATATACTTAAAGAGATATATGACAATCATTCCTTCAACTTCAATCATTTACATATTATCAATCAAACCAAATCTACGTGGCTCTTTATTATTGTTTTCAAGAATGTATTCGTAGAATTTTAGTATTAATAAACCAATACGAGTTGTTAGAAATAACCACGAAAAATCAAATAGAGATTGAACCATTCTTAACGTCACAAGTCTTTCTCGGCGGTGACTGGCCTAAAATAAAACCCTTTTACTTCTGCCACTTCAATTTTTGGTTCCTTTACTATTTATAACCACTATTCTTACATGTTTTTTTTCCCAACTTTTATTAAATTCAACGCGGTTTCATTAATTTTTACAATAGGAAAACATATAATGAATTTTTATAACCCCAAAAAAAAAATTAATACATATACTCAAATCTTTAAAATTTTTGAACATATCCCTATAAAACATAAAAATAATACTAGAGGTTGATAACTCGGATGAAAATATATCTTGGGGTAATCTAAAATATCATATAATTGAGTAATAATTGAGACGAATAATTTATTAAATACGGATCCGACATGAAAGATTAAGGATTTTTACCCAAAACCTCCTAGTTAACGGAAAAAAAAAAGATAAGGATAATTGTCTGAACATAGTTTGGAATAAGTCAGATATTGTTCGAATATAGTTTACTGGTATGTGAAAAAAGACAATGATCATTGAAAAAGACAATTTTAATTTTGCAGGAGAAAAAGGTTTGATTGGTTCATAAAATAGTTCTTGTTGACCTAAAATAATAAAATAAAAATTCCTTAGTTAAGTTTCCTTCATCGGGCAAAACACGGCGCACGCGCTTTCTCTTCAATCAAAAATCGTCTGCTTCAAGTCTCTATCTTTTGTTTCTTTTTGTCTTGAGTTTGTAATAGTCTGATCTCATCTTTAATCTTCTATTCAGATCCAATCTCCAGTTTCTTCATTATCTTAACTATTGTTGTCTTCTTGTCGATTTATTCAATCGATATTAAAAATGTGTCCTTTTGTGGGTTTTGTGATTCTTCTTAGCTTCTCCAGTTTGTGTTCTTCGCTCAAAGTTGAAGGTATAGAGAGGTTTTTTCGTTTCACTTACTTGTTTTGCTTCTTTTGTGTGGTTGTTTCATATCTTCTGTTTGGCTTTGGTGTTTTTTCAGGTGTAGATTTTCTGAAAAGTGAAGATTTCACGAATTTGTAAGTATTCAGCTTTGTCTTTTCAGAGATTTCTTAGCTTGTCAACAAGTTTCGACTTGAATTTAGCTTAACTTAGTGTGTGTTTGGATTAGATAACTATTGACTTGAAGATTTTTTTTGATTATTTTAACTCAACTTCGTAACGTTTAGCAAATGTATGCTTAAGATCTAACGACTCTTCAAATTCGATTTGAAAATTGTTACTAATTCGTGATATATCTGAAATTTGAAAGATTCTTGATATAACAACATAAATGTAGTCAGGGGTTGGTAGATCTATAATTAAAAAACCTTTAATAATTCTCTCTGTATATTTGGTAGAAAGAGTTGTAATTTGTAACTAAGACATGCTTATAACCTGCCTGTTTTGATCTTACTTAAGACTATGTTGCAATGGCTTAATGTCTGATCTATACTTTATATGTATTTTGTTAGGAAAGCTGTAAAATTTCGGAGGAAAACAATTGATCTTCACCCACCAACACAATCTCCAAAAGATGTTTCAACTAAATCCTCAACACGAAATCACGATGCAACTATTACACCTTCACCATTCCCAAAACTTTCTCCAAATCATGTTTCAACTAAACCCTCAACAGTTTCAGAGCCGCAAAAGAGATCATCTACACAGGATGTTTCACCTACTCCATCTTCCACTCCAAGGAAAAGCTCTGATTCGACTACAGTTATTGTTGGCTGCGTAAGCGGTGCTGTTCTTCTTCTCCTCCTTTTAGCTTGTGGTCTCTACTTTTTCAGACGTAAGGCCGGGAAACCTGTGAATCCTTGGCGTTCAGGTCTTAGTGGACAACTTCAGAAAGCATTCGTAACTGGTAAGTCCTTTTCTCTTTATGTTACAATATATATGTGACATGTTTGAGCAGATCAACTGATCATCTTTGTTGATTATGATATTCAGGCATTCCTGTACTCAAAAGATCTGAGGTTGAAGCTGCATGTGAAGATTTCAGTAATGTCATTGGAGCTTGTCCCATTGGGAAAATGTTCAAAGGAACACTATCAAATGGAGTGGAGATAGCTGTTACTTCTCTTGATACTACATCTGCTAAAGACTGGAAGGAAACTACAGAGATTCATTTCAGAAAGAAGGTATTGTAATATTCAAACTCATGGTCCGATTCCTTGTAATCATATAACTGACTTAGCGTCTTCTGTTTCTCAATTTCAGATTGAAATGTTGTCGAAGATAAACCACAGGAATTTCGTAAACCTTCTTGGATACTGTGAAGAAAAGGAACCTTTCACCAGAATCTTGATCTTTGAATATGCTCCAAATGGATCACTCTCTGAGCATTTACACTGTGAGTACATTTTTCAAAACCAACATAATCTCCCATTTTAGTTCATGTTCTGTCTGATCTAAATGGGAAGCCATTCTTTTTTGTTTTGTTCCTGCAGGTAAAGAATCTGAACACTTACACTGGAGAATGCGGTTAAGAATTGCAATGGGTTTAGCATATTGCCTTGACCATTTGCACAAACTCAATCCACCTGTAGCTCACACCAATCTCGTCTCATCATCTCTTCAGCTCACAGAGGATTATGCTGTCAAACTAGCAGATTTCAGTTTTGGTCCATCAGAGACAGAAACTAGCATCTCAGAGTTAAACCCTGCAGACAATGTTTACAGCTTCGGTTTACTGTTATTCGAAATGATAACCGGGAAACTCGCAGAATCAGTTAGCAAACCAGACTCAGTAGATACCAGTCTGGTTGATTTCTTAAGAGGAGAGCCTCTAGCCAAGTTGGTAGATCCAACACTAGAATCTCATGATGTCAAGATTAAGAATATAGGTGAAGTGATCAAATCATGCATCAGGACTGACCCAAAAGAGAGGCCTACAATGCGAGAGGTCACGGGATGGTTACGGGACATAACCGGAATATCGCCAAACGATGCTACGCCTCAATTATCACCTCTTTGGTGGGCAGAGTTGGAGGTTTTCTCCATGGCGTAAGAGAATACTTCACCAATAAAACTGTATATAGTTTAAAGATTGTGTGCGTTTTGTGTTTGTCTTTACTAGTTATTTAGTAAAATTGGTAGGTTAAATTTGAAGTTTTCTTCAAAGTTAAAGTATAGATGAATCAGTGTGCATATCGGAAAAAGGTCTTGTTAAAAATATGTTCTTCTTATTGGTCTAAGTGAATGCAACCCTTTGATCAAATATTATTTTGTACCAAAGTGTTTTCGCAAGACATTGATAAATGACAGAACATAATTTTAAAACATGGAAAACTCATTAAGGTTAGTTTTGGGTACACAGTTTTTCTATGAAGTGTAGCTCTTACCAACTATATTGTAATGTATAGTTAGATGTTAATTATTTTCGGATATTTGTTTGCTTCTATATTGTTTTAGCATTTTAAACTTAGAACATATATAGACAGAGTTAATCATGTTTTAGTCTCAATAGTCAATATAATATATACTAATTGTAGATTCAACTATCAATAGTCTATAAGCATATTTACTAGTTGTTAGAAACTGAAGAATTTTTTTGTTTTGAATTTGGTATTTTCGATTTCAGGTTTTGACAATAAAATTGACTCAAAACAAAATATAATTAAATAAATATGTTCAATATTGTATTGAAATTTGTATCGATATATATATATATATAATAATTACAATTTAGTTATAAAAAGTACCAAAATATTTTTAAATTAATTGATCAAAAAATTAAAAGTTCTTTATGCAATTTCCATATTTAAAAACATGGTGTTCACTGTTCAGGAGTAAGATGAGTAAACATTGTGTGTTTCTTTCTAGTTTTTGGTTTTTCGTCTCTGAAACTTTGTTTTGATAATTTATTTTAGAAAATTTTATACATAGGACAATTCAAAATATATCACAAAAGAGAAAACTCGAAGATTGTTACGAAATTAATAGAGATTTAATTATTGAATATTCCGTTATGTTACCACACTCACAATTAACAAAATCATGACTTTATACTTTGTGCGTTTTTTGTTTGTTTGTTGCTTCTATATTTTGAATACAATCATATGACAACACAGATAAAAAGAAATCATACAGTACAACCGAGCCTACTAAATATGCAAATGAAAATATGAAGCATATCCTCTGTTTGGTTTTGGTGTTTTTTAGGTGTAGATTTTCTGAAAAGTGAAGATTTCACGAATTTGTAAGTATTCAGCTTTGTTTTTCTGAGATTCATAGCTTGTCAACAAGATGCAACGTGAATTCAACTTAACTTAGTGAGTCTTTGGATTAGATAACTATTGACATGAAGATTGTTTTTGATATATTCAGTTCTTAAACGAGTATACAATTTTTATGCTTAAAAATCCGGACCCAATTTATTTGGAACCGATCAAAATATCCAAACGTATGGGTTAGCTCTTACCAACTGTATTGTTATGTATAGTTAAATGTTAACATGTTCAAATCAAAAGACACAAAATTCAAGAATGTTAAAATGAAGTGTTTTTCTAATATTAGTACTATTTCTTTATAATGTAGGCCAAGAGATGTTTTTATATGATGTTTAATTTATAACTATATTATGAGTATTATTGTTTGCGTACGTATTCTAAATTTTTATAACTATATAACCGTAAACATAAAACTAATTTCAACTTAGCATAATTTTATAAAACTGGCCAATTTGATTGGAATTTGTATCCATAATTGTATTATATATTAGAAGAATAAATATTTAGTTATTACTAA
The DNA here is from genome assembly GCA_963920545.1 of Lepidium didymum. Lineage (NCBI taxonomy): Eukaryota > Viridiplantae > Streptophyta > Magnoliopsida > Brassicales > Brassicaceae > Lepidium > Lepidium didymum. The sequence goes on from OY986991.1 coordinate 3,401,401, forward strand.
AAAAAAAATAGCAAAACTTTTTCAAACTGTCTGGTCAAACACGAGTCAATTCCTTAGTTTCTATAATAAGAAAAAACAGAGTCGCAGAATAAACACAAAGTACCACAACTACCAGTCCCCTTCAACTCGTATTCATCTTCAAGAAGAAAGCTCAAAAACATGGTGTAGAAGAAATTCTGAAAGACTCAGTAAGTGTGGACTTCGATCTTGGTCTCAACCAGAATATTGGGCCTATGGTTAATGGGATGTGAATGGTTTTGTTGATTAAAGCTAATCTGTGTCTTCTTTGATATAAGACAAACGTAATTGTGCTAAGGGCTGTATTGGTAATTGTCTTCACTCTTTTATGTTGCTGCTGCAGATTTCTGTTGCAACGGATCGTGAAGGACAATAACGTGTACCAGCAGCTATAAAGCGTGAACCAAAAGCAGAAAGAGGAAGATAAAGTAAAAAGCCTAGAGAATGCTAATATTCGTGTGTCATACTAATATTCTTCAACTATAATAACATTTGTTTTATTGATAATGCTAAATTTTTGTTACTTCTTATAGTATTTTAACTTTTTATCCGAATAAATATTTCATAACATTAATTTTATACTGATTACTTTTGTTTTCATTTTCAATTTCCTACATTAATCTTTGAAACTTTAACCATTACTTAATAAATAGTTATAAGTAACTAATGTCTTAATTTTAGTATTGCACAAGTGGTGCACAAAATCATCATTAACAGACACACTTAACTTTGGGCTATTGTACATAATAGGCAAATAAAACTATTCATGTTTTTCCTACCATGAGAGTGAACCAGATCACCACATAGAGGATCCTTGGGACTCTTGGAGCAGCGTTGTTTGGTTTCATCCAAATAAAGATGGCGAAAGCTGCAACTAACCCACCTATTATTACGAATACTGAAATCCTCACGTCCATCTTGGAAATCGTCAAGCCTGCAACAAGAGGGGCAGCGCTCTCTGTTATAAATCAGGTTGTTGATATGTAAGCTTTTAAAAATGCTTGTACAAAATTAACCTTAAATTGTGTCTGTACCAAAGTTTTTGTCATGTTTGAAACAACTTATTCAGTAAACAAAAACAGAAGCTCTTAGACATATAATCATCTTAGAAAAAAACTAGACAAATCCAAAATAAATTAATGATGATGTTTGACTTAGTGGAATCATTTTTTGTCTTCATCTATTCATGGTGAGTTATACATTTGAAAAAATTATCAATGATATCTTTTTACATTAATTTGATAACATTAATTTTATACTGATTACTTTTATTTTCATTTTCAATTTTCTACATTAATCTTTGAAACTTTAACTATTACTTAATGAATAATTATAGGTGACTAATATCTTAATTTTAGTATTGCACAATTGGTGCACAAAATCATCATTTTTCACTTCTTTTTTAGAGAATGTTTCTAAGTTTATAGAAATTTTAGAAAATGTTTATATGATCCTATGTTTTAAACAGTTTTGTGTTACAAAAAAAACAGTTGTAATCATCATAAAAAACTAAGAAATAAAATATAATAAATAATATCTAGAAGTTGGGTTGAAAAAAAATCTAGAAGCAGAATCAAAGAAGAGGGAAAACAAGATAATTTTGTGATAGACTATTCTTATAATACTCAAATTTAGATTCGCATTGTGAATAATCTAAGAGAGTCATCTAACTTGATTAAAATATCAAATCCTATAGGCATTAACTAAAGTTTTCCGTAAACCTAAAAACAATATCTAAAAGGAAAAGCAAAGAAGAAATAGAAAAAAATGATTCTATGATCAAAAACCTTTATATATAATACTAAAATTAAAACCTACATTATTGACAATATTTGAAAAAAATTAGTAACCTAAAAACTATTTATAACATAAAACACTAAGAAACAATAAGCCCACCAAAATTTCAAAGACTTCTTGAAAAAAAAAAGAGAAAAAAATATTCATAACGAAATATTAAGGAACGAAATATCGTTAATATCCATAACATTAGATTTTATGTGTTTTTTACAAATTTATTTTTGGTCAATCGAATTATATAGTCTTTTCTAAATTAAATTTTATTCTATTTTGTAAATTATAAACTTTAACGTTTTGTTTTACAACTCATTTTTTATTAGACTATAAACATGGCACACATGTTTTATTTAATTTTTTACAAATTCAGATTTTTTTATTTACACTGCACGGACACAAGATTCATTTTCTTCCCCTATTTTTTTCCAAATCAAATCCCTTCATTTCCTTTTCACTAAATAGAACTTTAAATTTATGTAACTTTTTTTTTTAACTTTAAAATCATTTTTTTAATTTTTATTTGGCTTAGTTGAAAATATAATGATATAATTAACTAGAGATTTTAGCCTAATGAATTGTATTGGTGATTATGTTGTATCACAACGCGTATTTAAATTCGATTAGCTATGAGTTACAAATAACAATAAAAAATAATAATCATCGAAATACATTATATGTATTAATAGCCACGAGTTTCAAATGATTCTTCATGTTCTCATGATGCTAGGCTACAAAATATTCAAGTTAAAACTTGGAAAGCAATGGGCAATAGCTTTAGGTGGTGGCTTTGTCGTGCTTGACCACGAGCAACTTCTTCTTCTTCTTTTTAAAAGCTTTGGGCTTGTGGAGAAATCGCATCTTTGAACTTGATCGGAGATCCATAGCGATGCTGACTCAGGTGAAATCACAATTAATTTAACAACAACAACCATTTAATTATAGTCATCCAATAGCTACAATAACCTAACTTGGTACTTTAATTATATGAATGATATACATATCTTTAGATTAGAGAGATCAAAATACATGGAATCGGTACCTTGACAGCCACGACGACTTGCTAAGACCAGGCTTCAACTCCGGGATAGAATGGAATTCAGGGTAACCGGTATACGAAAATTTTGGAGATAGATGGCCACAACACTTATAGCGTTCAGGAGGGTTATACATTATTGCTCTGCTTCCGAATTCCCACGCTAAAAACCTAGTTACATATATATATGAGCTCTTCAACTTATGATCCAGCCCATACTGTTATGGCCCAACCCTTGAAGTAACTTGGATTGCAATTTTGCCGAGTTCTTCTGAGTTTGGGGGTTAGGGTGATCCAACTAATGACTATGACATCTAGAGTTTTGATTCCCCTCTCTTCAAATTGGTGGATTAAATAAGAATTTTAAGGGTTGAGTTAAGTTATTAGATCGGACATTATCGATTCAATGTTGACAAAAAAAAAGTAAAACAAATGCAAGTCAATATCATCAACTCTAAAGTTAATGTAAATTATAGTTGATGATATTGACTTGTATTTAAATTATTGGACAAGTTCTCATGAAGGTCTTTTGATGTTTTGATGGATTATCTAAATATTCAAGCTCTAAAGGCTTTGCATATCACATGGTATATTGTTCTTCGTAGGCCCTTTGGGCTATTTGAATAAAGACTCTTAAATAAAATGTTAAACTTAAATATAACCTAACACCAATTAATAGGATTTTCTTAAGCTACTTCTCCAAGCTTCAATCTATTCTATTTGGTGAGAAAGGAACAAGTGGATTTTCTCATATGAATCATCTACACTCTCGATTGGTTGTTAAGGCTGTATTGTCGACCAAAATATTCGGAGCAGACTATTATCGATTCCTCCCAAAGATCTGTTTTCTCTGATTTTTTTTTCTTGGTTTCCATTTCGTTTGTATCTTATATCCTCTTTAAGAACTAGTCTTAAGAAAACCCAACCTAAGATCTTTTCATAAAAGAGCCAAAAGCGAAATAAACGGATGAGATCTAAGAAACTAAATACTCACAGCCAAACAAACCCAAATTGAAAAAGCATAAGACAAAGACAAAAGATCTCTATTATCTTTTGAGAGAAAAGATCTAAAATGAAAATGATTATGTTAAAGGAAGCCGAAACAATTGAGTTGTTCTTTTATAGGAACATAGACTTAATCAGAAAACTAAACTTGAATTAAATTAAATTGCTTTATAGTATACTGAATTACATATTCGCCAGCAAAATTAGTAATTATTATTATATCAAGAAGTATATGCACATAAGAATAAAATATATTTCTAATATAAATCATACAATATATTTTGTCAATTTATTGAGTTTGGATTGAATACGTTTGCATTCTGATAGACGTAGAATATTTGTAACATCTCTGATATCTTCATGAAAAATGGAACAACTATGTAGGCAATAATCTCCAATTTCAATGTCATACTCTTCTTCTTTTTCGTCTGTGTTTTTGAAATAATAAAGTGAACAATAATAAATAAATCCGTAGATATAGATTAGTACGATAATGAATATCAAGTAATAATAGACCAAATGTGAAGTCTCTCCATCTGCAATTAGAATCAACAAATTAAATATGGTCAAACGAAATCAAATAATTAATTGTGATAGAAGTAAGGAAATTTACCAGAAATTGGAGGCAGACTAATATAAGCAAAGTGAATTTAGTAGTTGAATGCTCTTATGATCGATCAATATGACAATTGAAACGAAAGAATATATTTGATGAAATAGATCAAAGTTATATGTGTATATAGTCAACATGGATAGAATTATAGTTTATCTATAGGATTAGGAATACCTTTTTTTTTGTCAAAGGGAGTGCTTTTCATTAATATTAAGGTTTTGGAATTACATAAGCATAAGCATAATTGCTTAGATAAATGATACAAAGCATACTCCAATACATAATAAAACATAAAAGAGATAATATCCTGGCGGAGAAACTCAAACGCTTAGAAGTTCTTGGATAATGGTTGAAATATCGATCAAATATTCTAGGTTCCATTGCCACAAGGGGCGGGCGAACCAAACGTGGAGCTTTATGAACCATAGGTATCTGAGTTTTGAATGAACTTCACCGAATCACAAAGAAAACGGAAAGCATATTTCTCCCCGATGGAGAAACATATTAGATTTAAAGGCTTCCATGCCGAAAGATTTTTAAGATGGGGCTTCTCCATAATGGAGGATAATCTAATCACAATTCTAAGATACACATTTAAAGCCCAACTAAAGCCCATGGGAGTGCTCATGTTCTCTAAAAGCCATTCCAAAAGGGTGAATAGGACGAGAAAAATAATAGACTTTAGATTAAGTTGGATCCATGAAACAGACCCAAAACTTATATAGATCCTATAGGGCCCATTAGATGAGACAATGGAGTTTGCCCTAGCTACAGTGAGTGCGGCGGCGGCAGCTGGTGTACTCCACACGGCTTGATGACCCAGCTCAACTCGGCGTAAACGCGATGAAGCAAAGGGAAAGATTGCCGGTGGGAAGGTTCGACACAAAGATCTCGAACTCGAAAACATCGATGTGCAAGTAAATAACAGAACTTGAGCCTCATAGATGGCTGGATTTAGCATTGAATCGAACAAATAGAGGTTACTAGAGACAAAAGCCATTGGAAAACTCTGCTCCAAAATAATGAACTTGTAAAGAGGACGAGCCGCATAGATGGAATGGAAGGTACACAAAGGGAGAGACAACACATGATTCGTCTCTGAAGGAAGAAGATGGTGGTGTCTGCTTCGAAGAGGTCTTTGTCCTCAAAAGAGAGATCTTCTAAGCTGTTCAACGCCAGCCAAACTTTCCATTGGAGAAGAAAGGAGAGAAGACAACAACATGGAAAAAGAAAAAGAGATCGATAACTCAACCGGTTTTGTCCGACGCTGGCGAAAATTGGCCACGCCGGCGTTGGAGAAGAGAGCTTGAAAACTTGTTTCGGTAATTGGGCTTGAGAGAGTCACGACAGAGTTTCGATTGATTAGGAATACCTATAAATCTATATTCCTAATAGGTTTTGGATTTATTTACATTTAACCTAAATTCATCATTTTCTTTATCATATGTAATATAGAAGATTTGATATTCACTAAAAAAATATCACTTAATTTTAATAACAAAAAATAAATTTTTCTTATTTTGTAGAATAAATTAAATAGTTATATATAATTTTAAGGTTAAGTTTAGATTGGATAAAAACTGATATAAATTTAATAAATCTAATAGATATTATTAATAAATCTTTGATAATTAATAAATTTAAACTAATTAATATCAAGGCAAGTGTCAGGCGGTAAGTTCACTAAGACATGCACACTAGCACAAACCAGGGATCGAGTCCCACCGCCTACATTATGAAGGAACTTGGCTAATAGGCTGGCTAGTTGTGGTCCAATGTTAGACAAAAAAAAACTAATTAATATCAAGCAGGTGGTCTTTAGTCTAGTGGCAGGTGGTAAATCCACTAAAGCAGGCGCACTTGCACATCCAGGGATCGAGTCCCACTGTCTACATTATGTAGGAACTTGGCTAAGGGTCCGACTAGTTGTGGCCCAATGTTGACAAAAAAAGTAATTAATATCACGAGTGATCAATAAGTTTAGTGACATGTGGTAAGTTTACTAAAAGTAGACGCACTTGCACATCTAGGGATCGAGTCCCACTGCCTACACCTTCCTAATCGGTTTTTCATTCTCCTATCACTTCGTTTATAGTAATCGAAAATTGCATAGAAACTTACTCTTATATTTGGAGAAATTTACTAATCTTCTTGTTGGCTTGTGAGTGCATGTGATGTGTTAGGATGTTGAGGTCGTAGTTACCAGATGTTGAGTTTCGTTTTAAGTTTTCGATTGAGTTTGTTTGGGTAACGTAGAAAGCAAGAGAAAGAGAAAGAAAAACTGTTCATTTTTCTTGTTTTGTGTGTGTTTTTAGTTTCTAGTTCTTAACAATGATTCTTAAGTGAGTTTCTTAAGAATAAAAAAAGAAAAATAATAATAAGTGAAGAAAGAGAGAGAGATGGGTCTATTAAGTAAAAGACTTAAGAGACCATTAGATGAGACTCTTAAATATGTGACACATTCTTATTGATTTAATTTTTATTAATAATATTAAAATTTAATTGTTTACAAACTTTTATTAAAATATTATTATTAAAATGTTAAGATACTCTAAGATACTCATTGTTAAACATGCTATAAGACTTTTGTTTAGAGCTTTTGTGGAGAATTTAAATATCCAAGTTCAAGTTGAAACCAAGATTTGAGACTTTCTTTCTTTGCTTTTGGATTATCTCTTAGATTTCGCTACTTACCCTTCTATAATCATGAGACAGGTGAGCACTTGACAACTAAAATGTGAATTCAGTTTTACCATTTAGTTTCACATAGAGCAATTTACATTAGACGAGATCTAGAAGAAAATAAAGAAGTGCATATTCACTTATTACATAGCCTAACACCATTAAAACATAGCAATCTCAAAACACACAAAAAAGGACAATCCAGAAGGAAATAAATAGTGCAAACTTCCTTCTTCCATAGATACTATTTAGCTTACGAAGATCAATACTATATAAAAGTGCGGACTTCCTACTTCAGCTTTGTCGGCTTTACTTGTCGATCCAACATCTAGCTTCGAGGCACATGTGTCCAACTCTTCCATCACTTGTTTTTCTTACTATGCCTCTACACTCAGGACCTTCTCGAACCTTGAAACGCATGTAAAAAATTGCATTGGTTGACCTCAACTTCAGACTCGAGTTGACATCTTCTTTTGTTTGCACAACTACTTTCTTCATCACAAATGGCACATAAGCATCCTGCAAGAAACCATCAAACAAAACTTTGTTGAGAAAATAATGTTTAATTCTCAAAGATTTATATGTTTATGTCAACAGTCATCACCATGTCACAGTGCCACTCGGAGAACAATGCAGCTTCGGCATACAGATTAAGCCATTCATTGTCTCGCAACTCTGATTCCTTAACCTACATTTTTTAAATCAAAACTTAGCTGAAGAATACAATCATATTATATCGTTGTAAAAACAGATTATATACTTAAGAAATTGAGTCAAAATTAAAACCTCACCTCATAAAAGTGTAGTCGCTTATCATCATTAGTAAATGCATCATTCAATGGCCAATCAGGCATATCACCTTTATAGACATCATCTATAGCATCGTAATCCCAACTAACAGTTGCCTCTCCAATACCTAGAACATATCTAAATGATTAGTCTAACCAAAAAAAAATTGTACCACATGTCGTCAGGGAGAAATGGAAACAATGGAAGGTTGACTATCAAACAAAAAGTGAAACTCTTTTTACACAATTTTACCTAATATTAAAGGCTTAAGTCTGCATATTTTTGTCATAAGTATCAAGCGCGCTTTGTTCTTCTTCCCTGCATCTGTAACAAGGGCTTGAAAAGTGTGAAGTGAGTTGTTGACAGGATCCATCACTTCAGATGTTGTATAGGAATTGTAAAGTGAAGCAATTTCTCCATTAACTTTGAGTACACTCTTGAATTGTAAGTTCTTTCCCTACAAAAGCGAAAAAATTTAGAAATCTCTAATGAAGTGATTACGCAGCCATGAAAATTAGACCTTTTATATTAAGTGAATGAGATATAACCTTTTCAAGATTGTAACAATGAAGTCCCACTTTCGCGAAGAGTGTATCATAGGAAGTACATCCAATTGGAATAATCCCATTATATATGTGAATGAAGAAATCAACATCAAATCCCTATACCAATATTAAAATCATCATATGAAGTTCATCCAACATTTGGGCACCTAAACAAAACCAAATCCACAAGTCTTGCAAACATAAACGCAGCATCAGAATCAACTCTCAGAAACATAAACCCTTTGCAAACACGAACGTCACATCAGAAACACAACCCTATCAAAATCGCAACGCAAAAACTAATAGACAACAAAATCTATGGAAATCCAGGTCAACTTTCAAGAGGAGTAAAAGGAATTACACAGGATTCGACAACTTGGCGACGATATTTTTCCTGTTCCACCGGATCCATGTCTTCGTCAGAAGAATAGTAGTCATCTTTGACAGGTGTAGGTGGAGCTTCGATCTTACGCTTACGGAGAGGAGGTTCCTGTTCGTTAAGGCACAAATTAGCTTCATGCAACATCCCATCAGACATGTTCTCTGAAATTCAAAGAGAATAAGAAACGAGTAATAATTTTTTTTGTTGAACGGCACGAGAAGGGGTTTTTCTACATCTTTTCTAGTACCAATAAACAAGCTACGCCCCGAAACCAAATTATTAATATCAACAACGTCGTCTCTAGACTAAAGGTATGATTGGCGAATATGTTGGTTGAAACTAGCCACCGAGAGCAATTACAAAACCGAGAAAACACCATCGCCAAGGTATAAAGAGATCTCTGAAATAAATCGAGACTAACCTGAGAAACGCGAAATCGAAGAAGCTCTAATCGAAGACGAACTAAGGGTTTCGATTCCAGGGAAGCTAATGATTTATAAAAATCGGTTCAGATCAAACCGGCCCGTCTTTTAAATTGGTAAAACGCCATTGGATGTGGTTTTTATTTGTAATATAGTTTTATAAATTAAATTGGTATGGATTTCCAATATCAAGTGTAATCTTTTTTTCCTTTTATTAGAAGATCGTAATAGTTGAATATTGAATCTGATGGAATTTTTTTTTATTTTTCTGGCAGAATCTAGCAAAATAAATTAAAATTAAATAGTAACAATGAAGTTTGGCTGAATTTCGTGGAATTTAAAATATTAGTTTAGTAAGAAAATAAATAATATTGTATCATATATATAATAATTTAATTTAATTTTCTTTTGAAAAATAGACTACCTATAAAATTAAATAATAACTAAAAATATTTGCACAGTTACATTTGTTGGATATTGTTCTTAAATTGAATCTGTTAAATTTGTTTTAAACATTGACAATGAGATTTAATTAAGTCACGTGTTCAACATGCTCTTAAAAACCTTGTTTCTTGATTGATAATGACCGACACTGTCATATAAATAATAGACTCAGAACGAGAAAGAGGTAGAGAGAGGATGATAACATTCTCGATGAGAATTATTAATGTCGTTCAATCTTGGTCTGCTTCTTCTCCTTTTGGTGTTCGGTTCTTAAAGAGTTTTGACCCTCAACTCTTGGATGTACAAGTGTTGAGTTGCAGAGTAAAAGGCTAAGGGATTCCATCCATTGAATCCTACATCGGAGTGGGTGGCTATTTCTCTCAAGTCCAGAAGATCAATCTTCGTCTCTGTATCTTTTGCTATTTCGATTCTTCTTCATCTTTCTTATCTCTGTTTTGTTCATGCTTCTTTGATCATCTCTGTGAATCGAGTTCTAACAACATTAACACCATTATGTTTTGTCGAGTCCTGTTAAGTGTTAAGCTTCTTTTACTTTGGATTAAATTTGGATTAGGATTTTGGGTAATATATCTAGTGCTCCGTAAAATTATGCCACAATGTAAAATAAAACCAAAATAAAAATATTATATTTTTTCAAAAAATAACGAAATTACATAACTCAAGTGTGATTATGGTTTTTTCTAGTACATAATATAGTCAATAATAATCCAAATAGAAAAATAAACTGAACAAATATTAAGTGCACACTAGATGCAAAACTAAATGAAATATTAACTAATTTGGATGCATGTAATATGAGAATCATATAGTAAGAAAAAATTAAAAGTTCAAAAACAAAAAGTAATTAAAGGTTCAGAAAAATGTAAAAGTTGTTAGTAAGAAAAAAATAATAAAACAATAGACAAAAAACAAAAAGTTGAAAAATTCCTCAAAGTTTTCGACAAAGTTAACCGGTGAAAACTGAAAAAATACAAAAATTCAGCCCATTCAACTAGAACACTCAGTTACCAGTTAGTACGGAAGTACCCAAGTGTAATCTTGTATTGTATGCAAAGAATTTGGTAACAATTAATATGTATCTTATATTTTGTAACTATTAATAATTTTTGCAATTTCTTATATCTTTGGTGGAATGCTATTAAACTAACCTATTAAATGATCTCTACTAAATAATATTTAAATTTTTAATATCTGTGTTTTTATCTGTCATAACAATCTGAATATTCAGTTGTTTATTATATTGAATAATATTTAATCTTTCAATATGTGTGCTTCTTTTTTTTGCTAACTAAGATGTGTGCTTCTTATTGAGCTTAGTACTTTTTTTCTTTGAAAATATCCCATAAAAAACTTTTAAAGTGTTAATTCATTTCAATTTAAACCTTAAATATTTTTACGTACATGTATCTTAAAACGGTTCGTTTGGTGATTTAAACCTATAAAATAACATTTTTATGTGCAAACTCACAATATATGGAACTTTCTAAGAATATTTTTGGAAATTTCAGGATTTTTCTTATTTTCTAGAATTTTGTTGCTAATTCAAATCTTTAATCTTTTTTGGATCAGATATCAAATCTTAGTTGGGTCGACCAATTATTGCGATAGGGTTAGGGACAAGGTCCATCTCCAACATTACAAATTAATAACGTTTATTATTTCAGCTCGATACACTGAACTTCCAGAATATGATTTTGGATAACGAAAGAAATATCATAAAATGATTAGCCATAGTTCCCCATGACTAGAGTAGAACATTGAACCATATGAAAGCATGGACTCTTTCCAAACAATTACCTGGCACTAGAGGCTTAAGTCTGCATATACTTGTGTAAAATATTAACCGTGCTTTGTTCACCTTTACCATGCATCCGTGACAAGGGCTTGGAAAGTGTGCAGTGAGTTATCAACAGGATCCATGACTTCAGATGTTGTATAAGAATTGTAAATCGAAGAGATTTCTACACTCCTGAATTGTAAGTTCTTCCCCTACAAAAAGATAAAAAAAACTTCCAATGAAGTGATTCCACACACATTAAAAAACTAAAACATTATACTAGGAAAAAGAGAAAACCTTTTCAAGATTGTAACAATGAAGCCCAGTCTTTGCAAAGAGTATATCGTCCCAAGTACATCGATTTGGCATTATCCCATTAAATATATGATTGAAGAAATCGACATCAAATCCCTACACAATTTTCGAAAATCATTGTATAAATTTCATTCAACATTTCGACACCCAAACAAAACCACACAAATCAGTAATATAAATAAAAACAACAACAACAACAAATCTACAAAAGCAAACATAAACCCTTATAAAAATCTGAACGTAAAAACGAAAAGATCAACGAAATTCAGACAAAATTTCAAGAGGTGTAAAAAGAATTTACACAAGACTCGATAACTTGGAGACCATACTTTTGGTGTTCCACTGGATCCGTGTCTTCTTCGGAGGAATGGTAATCGTCTTCGACATGTGAAGGTGGAGCATCCATCTTCCTAAGATTTCACTGAACGTCTTTTGCTTCCCAAATAATCGGAAACCTAATTAACTTATGCAAGTCTTATAAGATTTTTTTTACTTTTTGTTGAAACAAGGGTTTTTTATTTTTACGGTTTTACCTCATTTCGAGTACCAATTATTTTTAATTTATCTTTTCATCCCTTAATTACTTTAGTTATCAACCCAAACAGACCCCTATATTTGCAATCGGATTTCAACTCGTAAAAATTATGTAATAACACTTTCCATTCATAGTCTTAGTCTTTTCTAGTTATTTAGTAAAACTTGTTAAAAAAATTTGAAGTTTTCTACAAAGTTAAAGTACAGATAAATCAGTGTCTAAGTTATATAGCGATTTCACTTGTTACCTAGAAGGTTTATTCGAGGTGTGATTCAAAAATCTATCTAAGATGGAGTATAAATCTAGGTTAAATAATTGGATTATAAAATCATATAAAGAGGGTTTAACAAATCCAACTCAAAATAACAAGTATTGACTAAGGATTTGTGTTTTGGTATTTTAATGGGGATCCACAATTAAATCCACTAAAAATAAAAATACATTCTCAAATCCTGATATTGATAAGAGTTGATTTTAATTATTAAGATTTATAAATTATAGAACCAATAAAAGATTATTTTAAGAATTATAGAAATAACATGTTCGGTCAGCTTTTTTTATAAATGAAAAGTTGGTTTCTTTTTGAACACAAACTTTTAAAATTGAAGAAGACATAAACACAGAGAATAAGAGATATTGGCTTATGACAGATAAAACATCAAACCCAGAAAGAGAAATTTAAGCATTGAAAGATACAATTTTTAGCTTATCGCTTATGAATTAGCCATCAGTTATGAGTTAGAATGAGTTTTTAACATTGGAACATTTCTTATAACTTCAATTTAGGGTTTGTCTTTGTATGCACATTTGGGGGGAAAACACAGAAGAGAATAAAGAAGCAGTTGTGAAGAAAGAGAAAGAAGGGTTGAAAGATAAGATCTCAAACCTCTCATATTGGGTATAAAAATAGATATCATATGTGAAAGTGACAAGTACATGAGAAAAATGAGGTTTTTGACTTTGTTTGACAAATGGTTTGACCATTTAGAAAATTTTTGTCTTTCGGTTGTTTGAGATGCAGATCTGTTTATGTTTTCGATCGATTTTGGTTTTGAAAAAGGGTTCTGAGATTAGTTTTGCAAAAAAGTTTCAATATAGGTGTTATAAAAAGGTTTTGAGATAGAGTTTACAAAAGAGTTTCGAGATTGATTTTACAAAATGTTTTAAAATTGGGGGCAACTCAATTAGACATTTAGGGTGTGTTGTTTGAAGGTTTTTGCAAAATGAATAGAGTTTGTCTATTGATTAAAATTGTCTCAAAGACATGGACTGGCGACAACAAATGAACTTTTAGGACATATCAATACAAGTTTGGGAGTTATAGAGTTTGTGTGGTTGTTTTTACATGGATTTTTAATAAATAAATTGAGGGCAAACATGGATTGCATAGTTAAATTGAGAGTGTAAGACCTTCGGATTAGTTTAAAAACCATAGTTATAATTGCATTTGGTGAAACCATTTTCCATCACAGGTCCATGTCCATTGCATCGTCTATTGTTTATTGTCCATGTCTTTGAGCTTGAGAAAAAGTTCAAATGCATGAAACGATGCCCATCGTAGTGTCCATGTCTATCACATTGTCCGATGTCCATGTCTTTGTGTTTGAGAAATGATAAAATATATGAAAATTACGACCACATTGCCCATCTATGTCTTATAATATTTCATAATATTATCCATGTCCAAGACTTAAGTAGCATTGTTCTGAATGAGTTATGTAGTCTTACACTCCCACATTTGGATAAAAACATATTCATGCATCAACATCATGTAGACATGGACAATCATTGATAATATGTTAAAACACATTATTTCTTATAGATTTTCACTGTTGAACATCACATGTCTATGGCCATGGCCATGTCCTTGACATTGATCATTGTACTTTTCTTTGAGTTTTAGAAAACGTTAATATACATGAAACATATGTCCATCGCATTGTCCATGTTCATCACATTGTGCAATGTCCATGACTTTGCACAATCCATAATATTGTCCATGTCTAAGACTTATGTAATATTTTTCTCAATGAGTTATCTAGCTTACACTTCCACATTTGGACATATAGTTGGCCTTGTTATCTGCAAAAAAAATAGCATAGAATGTCCATGTCTACAACGAAAGCAGGAATATGTTGCCATGGGAATGATACTATGACATTCCTTTGTCCACATATATTGCTCCCTACTTCCTTTGTTCATGAGAAAGGTTGTTCATGTCTATGTACACATGAAGAAATATTAACCATGTCCCAATATCTTTATTAATTTTTTCTACATCAGAAAACATTGTTTAAAACTTATGCCCATATTTGAGAACCTATTATGCAAACTATTTGTTCATGTCCATATGAATATATATTACTCTGCATGATATAAAACATGTCATTGTCCTTGTCCGTGTCCATGTCCATGACTGAATATAATAACAATTTGTCCACGTCTGCAGGGTTGGGTACCAATTGCCATGTTCTTTTCCCAAATACACGAGCCTCATTCTGAATATCATTCTAAATAATATAATTTGTCTATGTCCTCGGATTATTATTATCTTCATTGGACTACAGATTTGGAGGATAATTATTACGATCAATATATAATAATCTATGTTCACGTCTATCTGATTTGGGAAACTATTTCCTAAATAATTCGTCCATGTCAGCCGGGTTTGGAAACAATTCTCATGTCCATTTCGCAAATACACGAACCTCATCCTTAATATCATTCTGAATAATATAAAACATATCCATGTCCATGAATAAATGTAATAAAAAATTATCCACGTCTGTTGGGTTTGGTACCAATTGCCCATGTAACTTTCCCAAATACGCAAGCCCCATTATGAATATCACTATGTATATCATTTTAAATAATAAAATTTGTCTACGTCCTCGAATTAGTACTGTCTTTATCTGTTATACACGTTCTTGGATTATTACTGTCTTATCCATTATACACGTCCTCTGATTTGAGATATTACTTCTTTTGCTATCTGTCAACATCTAATTGAATAAAAAAAATCTGCACAATATAAACTCCTTGGCCACATGTAGTCTAACAATAAAGAATTATTTTTTTGTTTAAACATGAACGAGAATAGGCAAATTCGGTCAGAGACTCTATTGTCTATTTAGGTGGGAGAGAGAACATTTTACACAAGGAAACATAGTGGAGGACATTTCATATAATTAATTCTGAAAAGAGGGTATTTCAGATAATTTTTTCTTAACTTAATAATTTTAGTCACCAAATTGAGAAAAACGTGATAAAAAAAATACATTTTTGGGTAACATTTTTTTCTCAAGTTAAATATCTGCAATTTAATTTCAACTCATGTAATATCTGATGAAATTTTGATTATAAATCAAATTCTTAAAAACAAACCAACTCGAACCAAACATAATTTGGTAGAAAACCCAATAGGCCTAACCGGCCCACATGAATAGTGAATTTAATTATCGTTGAAACTTGCAGTATTCACGAATTGGTTAGTATAAATAAATCAAATGAAATTCCTGCTTTCTTTTTTAATTCAACAAGCAACCTACATTCCACGAAGTTGCCATGGTCCAAATATTATTCGTTTTTATTATTTAAAAAATGGGAACACGACTTTTGTCCTCATGGTAATATATTAATGTCAGACCAAAAAACCATATAAAAATGACTACGAATAATATAATATTATGAAATTGTAGTTTCAATACCTAAACTATTAAGTCTATTAAATTGGGCCATACTGATTGATTACTTCGCTGCAGTGACTATGCATGCAAAACCCATGCATAATACGTACAAATTCCTTTATTATTCTATTCCTCTTACCTCTTCTCTTACTTATTCTTTCTCACTAATATAGTTTTCTTTCACATATCCTCTAATTTTATATAATTTGTATTGTATTCACATTATTTGAAGTATTATTTATTATATTATATATTTCTTGAATTTCTACGGTCTATTATAGTTTCTACAATCTCATATCTTTAGCTCAAATCCTTTGTTATTTATTTATCAAAGATTATAGTAATTTTCGAAACTAAAACACGAAGACTTTGGTCCACTCTTAGAATTTGGTTGTTTTTTGTTTTTGTCAAAGGAATTTTGGTTGTTTTATACACGTTTTCAAAGAGAATATAAATTTAGTGTCGTGGTCAATTTCAACGGATTATGACGTAGTAATATTTAATCAATACCGTAATTAATATTAATTATTTTTGTCAACATTGTTGGGTCGTATATACTTAATTAACGTTAGGCATTTGGTATTTAACCTTTTTTGTTTTCTTTTTTCTTTTGCTCATGTGTTGTCTGATGATGATGGAAGTAGGGATTATAGGGTAGATATAAAGAACGTCAATTTAATTGTTGCCACAATTATAAAACCAAAATATACGACAATTTTAATTCTTTCTACTAATTAATAAACGACGACATAATACTATTACGGCTGGATACACTGGGCTTCCAAACATGATTTTGAAAAAACGAAAGACATGTCATTTACGTAATTCATTTGACCGATGACTTAACACATAATTATATAACTGGTCACCATTCACATTAATTTGACACAGTATATTGCATGTCATTTACACGAAAAGTTCGCCTGCTTATGTTTTTTTTCATTTTTCAACATTACTCATTACGAAAAGTTCGCCTGATCTCCAAAGTATCAGAGCTTTTTTCGTCTGAATTTGTTTTATATATGCATTATTTTATTATTGGCTATATGATGATTTATGTATTTTCGTTATTTGGATGTAAAACCGAACATTTAATTTAACAGAATCAGTTGTTTGACAAAAAAAAACCAGTCTTAGATCAAATGATGAAGGCCATCTTTACATTCTTTACCATCCAAATTTGACTTTACAGAGATAAATTTGAGTTATAAATCAGACATTATCAATTGTTGAAGAGAAAAAACAAGCTAATCGCTCTGATTCCAAAATAAAAGATCAATTAAAGTTGCGCCGTGTGTGTGCAAATACTCATCTCAAGTTTCAATTCTGTGATACGGGAGAATTCATGTGACTTATCAGCTTAAATTGCGATATATATTCTCTATATATCCTAATTTATTTGGGCAATATATCAAAAGATAGAGGTGTACTATTTGCATGTATAGAGAGAGAGAGGCATGTGTAGACAATAATAGATAATAGGAAATAGTAAGAGTAAGAAGAGATGGAGACAAACCCGTGATTGTCGTTGGTGACAGAAACAAGTAGCAATATTTTCTTCTCGTGTCTCTCACTCGAGACAGCCCACCCCAAGCACCTTTTCACTTCTGTCTCATTTCTCTCTCTCTCTCTTTACATATACATGTCTAATTATGCTTTTGGGTTTCTTCTTCACAGCTTTGTCTTGAAGTCATCACGAGCCCATCCCCCTAACCATCTTCTTTTATTTTGTTGCTTTTCCACTCAATTTAATTTTATGAGTTGTAAGGAAATATGAAAGAAGTTTCATTGATCTAATTAATGTCTATATGTCTCATTAATGTTGCCTTCTTCCTATATTGCAAAAGCTAGTTAAGTTCTATTGGAACAAAAACACTTCTTAATTCAAGCCAATTATCAGTTTTTATTCCGAGTACAATTAGATTAACAAGACTAGATTCATAATTTAAATCCCGAATTCTAACAATTTTATGCAGGATTATATGATTGATTAGACTTAAAATTTAATGGATATGACTACAAAAATATATATTTAACCACTTGACAAAAAAACATTTCCCCGGTTATGAAAGAAGAAATAAGATTATTGTACCAACAAGTTAATTTATATCTGTTTTAGGAAACCACTTTATGTTTTACTATGTAAATCAAACCACTATGATCAATTAATAGTTAGACAATTATATTTACTCGTAGGAGTTTCTTTTTATTTCCCTATCACATCGAGATATAATTAAGAATTTGAACTAAATTGACTCAATGAGTATAATCTAATATAGTAATATTAAAACATATCTTATGACTGAAGTTAACAGTGTTTAATGGAAGTAAAAGTACCATTTTTGTCATGAGGTGTAAATCTAGATCTACCTTTTCCCTAACTACAGAAAATAATAGTGTTGAAGAAAAAACTATATATTAAATAGAATTTGGAATATCCGTTTACATCATATACATATATTTCAACATATATTTGTAGAATTGTAGAGAGAGAGTGGATGGAGAAAAAGGAATGATGGATACAAGCATCCAAAAAGTCATACATATAGACCTTCAAAAGTCTTCACCTTAAATTCCTAACACATATGTTTGAGTGTGTGTGATCTTAATTTGTTTTGATCTTTGTCCAAAGAACTCCAAAAAAGGTTCAACCCCCAAAACAAAACAACACCAAAAACAGCCAAAGAGCTAGAGACCAAGATGAGATCAAGCAGCAAAAGTTGTGAAAACTCCAAGACTTGTCTATCTAACAACTTTAAAGTAACTACCAAGAAAGAAGAAGACAAAGATAACGAAGATGATGATGAAGAAGATGAAGAGGAGATTTCAAGAGATCAGAGCCAATCTAGCCATAGCTATGTAGAAGAGAGTGGGACTCATAATCATCATCATCCTCATCATGATCAGATCAGGAAGAATGGTGGATCTGTGAGGCCGTACAATCGTTCAAAGACTCCGAGGTTGAGATGGACACCTGAGCTTCATATTTGCTTTCTTCAAGCTGTGCAGAGATTGGGTGGTCCAGATAGTTGAGTTTCAATTATATATATTTGGATTAATATTCATGATCGTTTCATATATGAGGATCTATAATTTCTAGGGTTTTCTTTGAATGATTTTGTTGGAACAGGAGCAACACCAAAGCTTGTTCTTCAGCTGATGAAAGTTAAGGGACTAAGTATTGCCCATGTTAAGAGCCATCTTCAGGTTTTTGCAAATATTAATTCACAAGTATTTATATCTTTATACATCATTGAGATCTTAGAGACCTTTGTTTTTTCTCTTAGATGTACAGAAGCAAGAAGACCGATGACCAGAATCAAAGTAATTAATTTACTTCTTTCTGATTTTAAGTTAGGGTTTCAGAGGAATTTGATCATAAATCTTAAAAATTGGATACGACTATATTGATTCTTGTCTCTTTTTTTTTCAATTTTTCTTATGATTTCAGGAGATCAAGGATTTTCGTTTGAACATGGAGCTGGTTATACTTACAACCTTAGCCAACTTCCAATGCTACAAAGTTTTGAGCAAAGACCTTCTTCTAGTTTAGGGTATTTACAAATTCTTCACTTTATTCACTTTCAAACAACAAGTTGAAACTGATTATGTATATAATTTGGAATGTATTCAATAGATGTGGTGGTGGTTCGTGGATCGACCATAGACGACAGATCTACCGTAGCCCTTGGAGAGGCTTAACCACACGAGACAATACAAGAACAAGACAAGCACTGTTTAGCTCGCCTGACGAGAGACTCCATGGAGTTAGCAATAGTATTCTTGATGATAAGAACCAAACTATATCGTTTCGAATCAATTCTCAAGATCCAGCTCATGAGAAAAGTGCAGTAGCTGAAACTATTCCGAGAATTCATAGAAGCTTCCTTGAAGGTAAGAACATGTTGAATAAATCATGGGGACAGAGTCTCTCCTCCAATCATACAACAAGACCACAAGATCATATTGCTACAACACTTAATTCTCATCAATGGGAGAGTACTCGAGTCGCAGAAGGATCAGAGAATGTTTCAAAGAGGAAAAGATTATCATTGTCTGATGATTGCAATAAGTCGAACCAAGATTTGGATCTAAGCTTGTCCCTCAAGGTACCTCAAACCCTTGACAACTTTGGAAGATGCTTGTTAGAAGATAAAATCAAAGAACAAGATGATCAACAGTATAACAAGGGTTTGTCTCTCTCATTATCTTCATCTAGTTTATCAAAACTCGATCAAACCATTAGAAAAGAAGATCAAAATGATCATAAAACAGTCCTGGCAAGTCCCCTTGATCTCACTTTGTGAATATATATAAACAACATATATATATATAGGTATATTCTAAGTGAGATCTTGAGGTACTTGTTGATGGAAGACGGTTCTGTACTGTTTATCATTCGTTGCATACTTTGGTGCCAAGACCCATAATTAAGGAAATAAATATAGAAAGATTTTTCTAACGTTTTTTTGTCCTTTTTACCATATAATTGTCGAGATGTTGAATGAATGCATAATTTTAATATAAAATGAGTTGTGATCGATTTGGGAGCAGAGAGATTTGTTTTCTTCTGAATAGTAACCAAGAAATAGATTAGTGAGTTTATATGGTTTTGAGAGTTACAAGACATAGCACGTTGTCTTGTGTCTTATTGTAAAATGTATGTATAGTTCCAATTTTCACTTACTCTCACATTACAAGTATCCAAAGCCGGTCTTTTATTTTAGCTTGAAGATCTTGTCTGAAACTTCACACATTAACGTTATATCAGTGAATCTAAGTTACAAAAAATATAGGCTTCTAATATATACATATATATATTGTCAAAACCAGGTTGGATAAATTATGTAGTTGATGCTTTGAAGATATTGTACTTACGAATTGATCAAAGTACTTATTCTATGAGTTATGGCCTTTTAAGCTAAAGTACATGTCAGCAATTTTAAGTTCTACCCATACCTCAAATCTCACTCCCTAAATTTTTTTTTAATCTTCTATCTGCAGTGGAGAGTCCTTAAATCCCGATAAAATGTTATTTTATGTTTTGATTCTTACATGACATAATTTCTAGGCCGTTCATTCAAAATCAGGTTAGGTATTTTAACAATTTGTAAGATAATTTATCGGTTTTAATATTTATTTTAGTTAAAAAAGAGACATTGTTTAAGAGAAAATTGGAGAGAAAGACAAGAAGACAGATGTACTTAGACATATAGAGATGTGTTTTGATCTCCTCGATAGTCAACAAGCTATTTGTTATTCGCATATAATTGTTTTCTTATCATCTCGGGCCTTGAATAACATTTGGCTATATATATCGTATTTCTGTTTTTCAGAATATTTACATATTTCCAGAGAATCAAAACTATGGAACATTTTTGTTCTTTTGTGTCTACTTACATGTGTCTTACTGTCTTTGTTCTCTCATTCTTCCCAATTCTTAATAATTTGAACTTGAACATATAATTCTATTTGCTAAGTCAAAACATATTTGTAAAGTGAGAGATTCAATTTTCTTTTCATCATATTTACATTTGACATCGTCAAATTCTTACAAAATTTATGTAAAATAATATTTTTTCCAATTATTTTAAATGAAAAAAAAGGAAAAAAAGTAACGAAATTATTTAAAATAATGATTATTACATGGTCAATAGTAAAGTACTTAACTAAAAAAATAAAGTGTAAATACAAACACAAATTATAGAAAATAAAATAAGAAGTTAGATTTGTGTTTGCATACACAATTTTAAATAAATTTAGGGTTTATTTGGAAACTCTTTTGAACCAAACCATATTAGAGATGAGGAATTAAATTCTGAAAAGCGTAACGAGCAATGACCGAATAAGCCTTCTGTGAAGGATGCACCGAATCAAAGAACAAATACTTAGAAACATCAGCACAAGTCCCAGATTGTGACCTACACAATGGTCCAGCTTCAAGCAGTCCTGTTCCACAACATCCACTCAATGTTTCCTTAAGTCCTGCGTCATAAACGAATCTTCTAAGTTCTAGTTAGCAAATGTCACAATTAAGAAAACAAACTTGATCTTGTGCTTACCGTATTTACGAGGATGTTTGATCATGTCATTTAACGGAGTGTAGATATCGAGGTAACGAACTTTAGAGCCTCGAAGTCTCTGACTGAGACCAAAGGTTACCTTCTGTAGCTTTTGGTTGTAGAGACGAGAATCAGTGTTCTGATTTTCCATACACATTGGATGATGGAAGAGACGAGAAATGGATCTAGCAAGTGTTACTTGCACTGGAAGGCATCCTACTGGTGGTAATCCAGCTACTGCAATCCTTCTTGCTCCAGCTTCGTATAGTCTCTGTAAGAATTTGTGAAGTTTGAAATTTAGATGCTTTTGGGCCTCGAGAGTAATCTCAAAGAAAAAACCTCGGCCCAATAAATTCAAGGCTCTGTGGCCTAAAATTACAATTGTATAAACCCTAAAAGGCCCAAGCATTCATGACAATACTCATATTATATCAATAATTTTCTATGAAGTTATTAGCATCTAAAAATATTTTCACAATTTATTAATTTACAGCATGTGATATAACAAAAAAAAAATCTAATTTCCATAAATAGAAAAGGAGAAAATATATATATTTTTAAATAAAACAATGCAAAAAGGGTGAAAAACGTCTTTAATGTGGGTTTCAATATTTTTTTGAAATAAAATAGAAAATATAAGCTGAAAAAAGAAAGAAAAATATTGAAATAAGTTAATGCGTGGGATCCATGAATATAGGAAACAGATATAAACATAGATATTAATATTAATATTGAATATATATTCTAAAAATATTAACATGTAAAATTTTATTTAAAAGTATTTTTATGTTAATAAACGATAAAAATGTATTAACCAAAAAAATTAAGAAAAATTGGTAAATTAAATAAAACTAACCTGGACAAAAGCTTGGATTTTGCTTAGTACATAATCTTGATAATCCGGAACAGAGATGAAATTCACATGAGCAAGATCATAAACATTATAGATCATATCATTAGTACCCGCACTAATCACAAACACAGCATTCCTAATCACTCGATTAGTCTCATAATCTCCAACCAAATCTCTCATCTTACGCATAGCCTCTTCAAAATAACTCAACTGTTTATCCATAGTCAAAGTCAACGATAACATCGCCGTTCGATCATCTAAACCACCTCCAGCCGAAGCAAAACTAACACCGGTTAAGAGATCAAGCGGTTTAACCAAAGGGTTTAAGTAAGCCGGTAAAGTTGGTTTAAGTCTTAGGGCTGAGGCTAAGAAGTCAGTAGCAAGTTTTCCATCGGAGAATCTTCCGGTGGGAAGTTTGGTTGGGAATGATTTGCCGTAAGGAGGATGGTTACTTCGGAAAAGAGTTGGAATGTAATTGTTGTTGCCGGAATCCACCGTGGAGTCACCGAAGGCGTATAGAGCTGTGATTGGTGGAGATGGTGATGCATTGATATGGTTTGGGGATTGAATAAGGAGAAGAAGAAGAGTGAAGAATCTAAGAAGGTTCGGTTTGTTATGATTAGGGTTCATGGTTAGGTTTAACGGGACCATGATAATAGAGGAAATATGTCTTCTCAATTGGAATTGCAGTTAGATATGGAAATTTATTTCATTCTCCAAATAGGAAAAGGAGTTAGAGATATATTATTTATTTTCAATATTTATTTAAATTATTGGTCCCGAAAGGAAAAGAAATGAGAGATATTAATTTTATAGATATATTTATATCATTGGTCTCAAGATTTGTCGTATCGATTTTTATTTATATATATATATCATAGGTGTATTTATTTACGGTATTTGTCAGTTTTTTCTATATTACGTAATGTGGAGATGTGTCGGCAAAAAATAAAAAATTCTAGCTAGTATTTATTTTTTAAAGGATATTATAGCAGTCAAAAAATGGATTTTATATGCATTGGGTATATATAAACATTATATATACTTTTTAACTATTGGAAATGATTCATAACTCAAATTTTAAAAAATTTATTGTACAAAATTAAACGATTATCTAGAATTAAATTTTGGTAAACATAATTGCACAGATGAACATTAAAAACCTTTCCTTATTTTTGACTAAAGTTGATTATAAAGTGAAAAGTAATCTGTTAATTTAAAACACATATGCAATGTATATATATCATAAATGCATGTGCAGAAAACAGTACATGGATGGTCACATATAGATAAACAATTGAATGCGTTTACTTTCTTCTATTAATAACATTTCTTATTAATAAATGGAGCAAATCAGAATGAGATTTGCCCATTAAGTCTGAAAGATGATGAATCATAAATGACATGTCAAGAGCTGGCACGTAGCTGACGATGATAGGCTTTTAATGCGCGCATTAACCATCTTAACTCATATTTTATCTAATTTTCTGATTCCCTAATTCCTTGGGATATAATTTGTATATAAAATTAGATATGTCAATTTGATACTCAAAACATGTAACACGATGAGGCTCGTGATACGTTTTACCCATTGATATCTTACTTCTTTCGTGTATCGAGACGATCTTTATGATTTTCAAACAGATTATATGATCGAATCTTTTCGAAATCTTACAAATTAATTCCGGCATCTTAGTACAAATATTTTATGTTTGATGGCAAAATGTTTGGTCATGTGATACTTCTCAATTCGACTCCATGTAGTCATATTTTTACTCTACGTGATAATGATATTGTTACACGTAAAAAAATTTAAAAATCGGTTATGGATTGGACATTGTAAATCTAATAATTTATGACAAAAGAATGTTTGATTAGATTAATGGTTGAAAGATGATTTCCTTTGTAGCTTCCTTGATTAACTCATTCGGTTTGATTCAACAATTTATGCTCATAATCTCTTGTAATTATCTTCATCATCATCACCATTTCTGACATTGTTTTCATAGAAATGCTTCAATTCATCTTCCATTCTCAATCCTCTATTAACCATTTCTTGTACAACAATCTTAGCTTCTTCAAACCTCTTCTTCTTCACAAGCTTATTACCCAAAATCCCAAAACTATCTGCATCCAACTTCAAATCATTTCCGGCGTACGTTATCACAAACTCCAAACCCAGCGCGTAATAGCCTCCATCAACAATCGCCGATATAACGTGCGCATGAGTTGAGTACAACACAGTCACACCGTCTTCCTCCATCCTCCTCAATATCGCTAGTGCCGCCTCTACTTTCCCCGCTCTGCACGCGCCGAGTACGAGCGCGTCGTAGCTACGCGCATCCGGAGAGATACCGTCTTCCTCTATCTTACGCATACGCATCACTTCGCTCGCTGAATCCAATTCGCCGTCGTAACAGTGGGAAGTTAGGAAGTAATTATATGACGTTACGTCTAGAGATACCGAATTGGATCTCATTGATTCCACAACTCTCCTTGTGAGCTCGCGTAAGATCGGGTGAAATGTCAACGACGTCAGGCCGATTCTACCTCTTTACATGTCTTCAATCACGATTAGAGCGTCTTCTATTCGACCAAGCTTGCAGAGACGAGAGATTAGAATGTCGTAAGCGTTTTTCCGCGCGAAACCGTCGTCTATATGAGGCAAAACGCGGCGGAGATCTTCTAAAGCGGAGGAAAATGAGACGGTGTTAGTTAGGAATTTGAAGGTATCCTTCGTGTTGAAACTTCCAACCACCATGCGGTTGTTTAGGAGACGGCGTACGGTCTCAAAATCGCCGGAGCTGCCAGCTTCGTTGATTAGTTTGTCGAATTCGGTGGTTCTAAGACGACCTGAAGGAATTATCACGGTGGAGAACAATGGATCTGCGAGGAATTGAAGGAATCTTCCGGAGTTTACTGATTGGCTCACGACTAGTCGCCGGAGAAGAGACATTTGAGATTTACGAATTAATTTTGCTCATTCGTTAGGGTTTAAGCCAAGCGTGCGAAAGAAGAAAGTAGTTTATTAAATGGGTCTAATATTAAATGGGCGTAATATTAAATGGGCTTGCTTTCGTTATTAGTGGCCCATATTAATTAAACCCTAACCCACTACTTAGCAAAATGGGCTTGTGAAGTCCGTGAAAGAGTTTTTGTTTATTTTATAAGTTTTGTTAGGTTAGTAGAAGATAAGTGAGTGTATCACTAGTGACAAAAAAAAAAAAAAAGTGAGTGTATCACTAAAAAAAAAATTGATATTTGAAGGGAAAAAAAAGAAGTGAGTGTATCACTAAAAAGAAACATTAAATGATACACCTAAAATGATCTAAAGGTAATATATATTTTTGGAAAGCAAGTTATCAAATTCATATTTGATTTGGAAACATTTTTTGCATTTTTTTAGTATATATAGGTATATGAGTATACGTTTATAATTGGATTATGATCAAATGAATATATTGCTAAATTAGTTGATAGTTATACAAGAGTAATATATAAAAATAAAGTTATACCACTAGCTAGGTGAAGAAAACTAACCAACTAATATATATATATATATATATATATATATATATATATATATATATATATATATATATATTGTAAACATTGGACCATAGATGACTGGTCTATTAGTCAAGTTCATATATAATATAGGCAATGAAACTCGATCTCTGAATGTGCAAATGTGTTTACCTTTAATAGACTTATCACATGCCACTATAATAAATACCAACTAATATATATATATATATATATATATATATATATATATATGTTATTAAAGACTATATATTATATGTGAATTTGATCACTAACAAACAAAAAAAACAAAGATATGATTTTGGGAATAAAATACTTTAAAAGAATATCTCTTCTTCATCTTTTTTACGAAAAGACTTGGATTCAATTGTTTGTGAGGAATCCTTTTGGTATGGTTTGAAAAGATAAAATTAAAGGCGTAGAGAAAGGAGGTAATGAAAAGAGGGGTTGTGATAAAAAGAAGAAGAAAACAATGCTTATCACATCATGAAGATAAAACATAAAAATGTTGGGGTAAAGATCCAAATCACATCTAATCTAATCTTAAGCTTATCTTAATATTAATATAGATAATCTGTTACATGATTATTTCGATCATCTGCAATACATATCCTAGTAAGACGAGATAAAATACTAGAACATGATATATACACGAATCAAACCCGATTCAAAAATTATAAATATATGAATGAGTCTTAAATTTGTAGAACCTAAAACTCAAACCCCCCCCCCAAAATCCAACATAAATACAAACAGATACATGAATCTGTAGGTCTAATATATATATATATATATATATAGATATTAGAAATTACCAAATAATATGATGTTGCAACTATATAAAAAATATGTTTTGTAATGCAATGAACATTGTCACATGTAGTCTTACTATGTGCTAAAATGATGTTATGTAATTTTATAATATATGATAATTATGAAGACCAATATTATAATTTATGAATTATGTCCGTGATCTACTACACATATAACCATAACATTTATATACAACAAAAGAACAAAATTTACTCTATTATAAAATTTAATTGAAGGAAAATTCCAGTAAAATGACATATATCGACTTGTCTACATTGGCTTTTCAATGCTCAAATAATTTGAAAAATCATTGTCAATAATATTTATTCCTAGATTTTACACTAGATTGCAAATTTACTTGGTTAGGTAGCTATTGTCAAAGAATAATTAACAGTCTTTCACTTCTTGTTTGTATCCAAAATTTTCTTTTGTCTCAGAAAATTTCCAAATCCATATATTACAATCTTGACATAGTTGATAAACTGCTATGAAAGAATAAAATTACGAATTATAAATTTGTCTCCATGTAAGTGAAAATTTCTCTGCCGACCAATGTTTGACCATATGAAAGCTTTGGCAAATTATAGAAAAGACAAATTCTCTCTTTTAAGTATTAAAGAATCAACTTTACAACTACGCTCTGCATTTATTATGATCGCATACTCATTAAGAGGCCGGTGACCTCTTTTACATTTTAGCTCACTCGAATCTTCCTCTCAATTCCTTGTTTGTTTCTTAACCTAAAGACATTTATATGTGTGTGTATATGTGAGGTCTATGTTTTTGTACACATCTATGCTTATCAATTATCATATTTTCGTGTATTTTTTCAAAGAAGTATTGGTTTGGATTCACATATGATGTGTAACAAAGGTCACATGAATCATAGTGAATTGTTATTTTCATGTTGAATACGATCAACCAATATTTCCCTTCAATAAACTAATATAGTGAATGAAGTGTCTTAGTGACAAAAAAAAAAGTACAATAAAAAGTATCTTGATTAAATGGTTAAATGCTTAAATCTACAGTTTTATTCACCAAAATTTAATTTGAGGTAGTTGCGTTATTGTATAATAAAGTTTAGATTAACATAAAGAGCTAATGTGATGATATAGATTCACATTTCTTAAGCTCATACAAATTTCCTATAAAAGTTCTCTATGCTCATATTGTTGTACATGTACCATCAATAAAATGTATGGGTTAAAATAAGTTTAGAAAGTTGTATCATTTTATCAACATATGGGTCGACGGCCACCAATTTTGTTACATAAGGTCGTGCGACTACCTGAAATCGAAATTTGGTAAGAAATATATATTTAATTATTTGAGAAAATGTAGAAAAACAGCAGTTAATAGGAGCAATTTTATTCCTTTCTTTACATAAAAGATTATGATTAACTTTACACAGTTTCACCTATGATTTAAACAAATGCTATATAGATTAAGAAGAATAAGCATAAAAATGAAAAGCAAATGTGGGAAGAAGTAGTCTTGTTTAATTGAGAAAGAATGGTGGCTAATTCATGCTACTTGCCTAGCGCTCGAGAATTGGACCTACCCAAATTCTTGTTGGATGGATAATATGTGCATGTGGTGTTTCCTTGGCTACACACCCAATATATTTTTATTAACTTTTAAAAATAGATATTATGCGTTACAAAGTATGAAAATAACGTTAAATAAATATACATATAGAGATATATAAATAATGAAAAAAAGAGATGATATGTTTACCCTTTGGCCTGGGCCTGGCCTACGCCTTTTTGAAAATCACGTTCTGATCCATTGAAAAATGAAAAGGAATATAAGTTAATGACAAAGGTTTTGTCTTTATTTTCAAATGACTTTCGTCATATTAATTGGATTTTCTTTCAAGTAAAATTCAAAATAGGTTTTTGTATTTTCTATAGTTCATCGGAGTAAATAGATTCTCTTTACGATCTTATGCCTATTTTTTATAATCTATGGGTTCCTTTATACATATATACTTAAGTATCTACAAAAATGTAATATCTATTTTATAATATATATTCTCTACAAAAAAAAAGTTTTTATTGGAGAAGTTTTTTTGGTCAAATAGCTTGAATGTCATATACTGTATTTTTCATCTAAGTTTGATCCTAAAGAATCATCATCTACCCTAAATGATATTGTTAGGTGTTTTTTAAGAACACGTTTAGCTATAAATCGAATTTTTATCAATCTATTTATTGATAAATAAAAAAAACTTTCTATCCTAATACAAAGTATAATTCTTCTATCTCATTCTAAGAGCATCTCTAATCTACCTATATTTTTTTTCTAAAATAGTGGAATGCTATTTTTCTCTATATTTAGGGAAATGTTATATTTTTGCTCTATTTAAAAGATAATTTTTTTTATTTACAAAATAGTCTTTTAACTTTTTATAATGATAGAAATAATCATTAACTATTATAAATTATCATTAATCTAAATAATAATTATTTTTAAAATTTTAGTTAAATTTAAAATATTATAAATGATAATTAATATCTAAATAATAATTAAACTTCTAAATAAAAATAAAATTTTAAATATTTTAAATGATAATATTATAAACCAAGATATGAAAAATATTTAGCATGAGACAAAACTAAACTCCAAAAATATAAAGTTCATAGATTAAACAAATAGTGAACTAAACTCCATAAATCAATCATTCACCAGACTAATGTTAGATGCTGTCGAATTCTAGTTTGCTAACAATCTCTTGCTACATTTTTTGTTTAGTGGACGTAAATGAAGAATGGCCATTTGGTTAAAAGAAAGAACAACTCTGAAGAAAAGAGCAGCAACACTAGTGTCACACTCAAAACATAACTTTAACTTTTATTTCTCTATCAAGCTTTTCATCGTTGAGCGTCGCTTCTGATCCTTGTAAGTAAATTTGAACATGTAGTAGGCGTCACCGACAAAAACACAAGGCCTCAAAAACTATTTATATGGAAAAGTGTCTCTCACTTTTCAGCATGCATCTACTACTCTATAATATTATACGAACGACCAAAGTTCGTAGATTACTTAACTTTAGATTCCTTCAGATTTTAGTAAAAGGAAAAACATGACCACCGTAACATGTGCATTCCATATCAAGTCACACTTTTAGTTTGCTCCCCATAAAGCAAAATTTTCGATAACTTTTTTTCATTTTTCTTGGTACAAAATCTTCCCAAATCTACCTTATTTCTTTTCATAAACAGAATCAAAAATAACATAGGTCTAATCCCATTTTATTTCTAGATTACCGAATCATTTTCTTTAAGAAATTTTTTAATGGGAATGTGAAATGTATTCCACCTTCTTATATTTTCTTTGTTAATGAGTTTGATCTTGAATCAAAACCCTAACTAGCCACTTAATAATGTCTATAAGGACAAATTGATACCACAACAGTAGTTATGAAGATGGTAAATTGTGTTATCTAGAGTATTTTATTTCCATCAGCTAATTATATAAATTTCTTTTGTCAACAGTTTTATCGACAAAAACTGATATACTATACAAAATAATATTTAAAATCCAATTCAACTCAAAAAAGACAATAAAAATGGACACTTAACAAAAGTATACAACTCCAAGAAGATGTTTTTAGTTTATTTCATTGTGAATTATTGGCTTGTTATTATGTTTTTTTTTTTCACTTTGTAATGGCAGTTTTATGTCTATGCTTAGGATCTTTTGTATTTTTATTTTAACTATCTATGGAAGTATATTTGCGCACACAAAAAGATCAGAATCATATTTATTTTAATAATAAATGTTTACTTGGACACTTGTAATAAATAATTCGGAGAGACAATATAATGTGATTATACACATATAAATGACCATTTGGTGTATGTGCATCTTCTTTGTTAGAAATTACATAGAACGTATTTAATTAAGATTTGATCGATCCTTAAATCTCTCTCGACTCTACTTATCACAAATTGGATTATTAATAAGAACAGGTTATATTTGTAGGGCCAAAGTACACTGTTTTATCATCATTGAGAAAAGAGGCTTTATATCATACCAAAAAATTTAAAATATATATATGAGTTAAAAGAAAAGTAGATCATGAATACTATCCGAGTGACCACGTTATATATTTATGGGTCCATGTTAGAATTGACTAGACCACTAGAGTGAATTTTAAAGGAAATAAGTTGCATTGCTTTGAAATGTTTTATTTTACCTTAATTCACATGTTTTTGTTACCATTTGATTATTAAAATTCCTTGATGATATTTTGGTAGATAAAATTGAATAAATAGTTTAAACTCTACCAAATGTACAACATTATTATGTGGGGTTATATGATTTTCTGAAATCGAATTCCAATAAAAAAAATTACAATAACAGATATTTAACCACTTCTTCCAACATACTAGGTAAAAATGTACAGATTTAAAAGAATATTACTCATTAGTCATGTTAGCCATATATAAGATGTCTATAATTAGAACTAATAAGGAAGAAATTGTGATAGTTGAGTCTAGATAAATATTGCAAAATTATGAAAGAGTAAACATCTGAAAATAATATTCGTTGAGTATATTTTTTTCATCTGTTAAATAAAGTTATTCTAAGAGAATCTTAACACCAAATCTTTCACTGTTTTTAGATACATACGCCAACATCCAAACAACAAGGCACATCAGATTGTATGTAAACTCTCACAACAACCATTTTTATTCTCATTATTGTGATCCTTTAGCTACATCCAAAATCATTTCTAAAACAAGAAATTTGTAGATTTAAATTCTAATAATACAATTTTTCGACAAACTATTTGTATATAACTTATGTGCAAACGGGATATTCGTTATGTGTATGTGAACATCTTTTATTAAGTTGATGAATTACTTGCACACATTGTTTTCCTACTTTAAATGTCAATCAATTTTTATCTTTCTTTTCATTTTCACACCTTGTAACACGTCAATTCAAAGACTTTTCAGAATAGATAAATTACAAAACTATTTTTCATTATCTAGGTGATTCCATCAAAAATATTTTTTTGTTGTTGTTCAGAGTTCGAGTTCACCTCAAGAAAATAAATATGTAAATATCTTTTTGAGATATACTTGCACAAATGTGAATTAGAAAAGATTTAAATTCAAATAATGTACTATCGCTGTTTATATTTTCTTCGCTTCGCCACTAGACTCTTGTAAAATTATTTTATTTGTAATGCTTAAGTAAATAGATAAAATAAGCTAAGTGACATTTAATATCATAATTTTAAAATATATGACTTCTTTAGCATTTGCAAAACACTAGCTTTTGTTATCTTTATACATATTTGTCTTAGTCTTATACGATGATCATTTAGAACATCCACATTAGTAGTTTCTCACAAGAGTTTCTTCTCAAAAAACAAAATAATAAAATATTAAATAATAATGAGAGATTATGGGTGAGAATTCCAAATTTTTTGAGATACTCTCTAAATAAAAAACTATTATTTAATATTCTATTATTTTATTTTTTGGTAAAAGACTTTCATGAAAGACTACTTATGCAAATGGTTTTAGAAGTTCTTAGAGATTGGTACGGACAATGTATAGTTTTGAGGACCATACGTGTTTGCATAGATATATTATCTTCTTATATGGAATATATTGCTAGTATAGGTATATGTTTATGTATTATTTATCAGATGATCTTGTGCTGAGGTGTTTTGGTTAATAATTTTCTAACTTCAAATTTTTTTACATGAGATTATATGGGATTATGTTATGCATAATAGTGGTATAAATTTTTTGCAAATGTTGATAATAGTGTTCATGTTTAATGTATAGAATATGTGTTTGCTGAGGCCCGAGTGTCCACTAAAAATTTATCTACCAATTTTAATTCACCAAATATCCCAAGATTAAGTACTAATTTGTCGAAATATTCCCAATATCCACCAACAATTAATGTTTTAACACTCTTTTTCAACTCTTATACAGTAATTAATCAAAAGGCATAAACTCAAAAAGTACCTAAATCTGTTGTAAATTAAGCAAGACAACACAACTCCTAATTGGGTGAAATTTTCAGAACAAAATATACAGTTATTCTAATGAAGTAGTATCATCCCGTATGCTTGAAATTTTAAAATCAAGATTTCAAGCGTTTAAATTTAAATTTAAAAAATCAAGTTGTATAGACGAAGTTAGGAATCGATTTTCCTCACTTATGAGACTCTTGTCATTTCCATTTGATCAAAAATATTTATATGGACTTTTTCGGCTTCCAAAAAAATTATAATGAAAGGAAATAATACATCAATCTTCAATATCAGAAATTCTAATTTTCTATAAAAGATAATATGAGATTTCTGCTAGTTAGAGTTGATGGTCTCTTAAAAATCGGAATCTTTCGGTTATAAAAAAAAAATCAAAATTTCAAGAACTTGTAGAACTTTCGTACCAAGAGATGAATCAATATATGTGGTCTTAAAAAATCGAATAAGGTAACACGTACACATAACAATAGTGAAGAGTACATTTGCACCATCACTCCACACAACACAAAGACACACTACAATGTCAAAAAAGAAACACCAAAATTACAAAATTACCCTATTTGTGTCGATGCCCTATCTACGTGACTATACAAGCACATTCATATGTAACAGAAAAAAGATTAAAGAAGCATATATTATATATATATAACAATATATACATATATCAGAGAATCATATATATATTTATAACTCGATTAGCTACCAGACCCACCTTGTTTATTTTTCTGAGAAGAAAAAAACAGAGCAACAATGGGATCCTTAGTTCATGTTAAAGAAGCCACAGTTATTACTCCTTCCGACCAAACACCTTCTTCAATTCTCTCTCTTTCCGCTTTAGATTCTCAGCTTTTCCTTCGTTTCACCATTGAATACCTTCTCATTTACCCACCCGTTTCCAACCCGGATTATTCTCTCTCGGGTCGTCTTAAATCCGCTCTTTCTCGAGCCCTCGTTCCTTACTTTCCTTTCTCCGGCCGAGTCCGGGAAAGGCCTTCCGGTGGAGGAGGGCTTGAGGTTAATTGTCGTGGTCAAGGTGCTCTGTTTCTCGAAGCTGTTTCTGATATTCTCACGTGCCTTGACTTTCAGAAACCTCCAAGGCACGTGACTAGTTGGAGAAAGCTTCTTTCTCTTAACGTCATCGATGTTCTCGCTGGTGCTCCTCCTCTTGTTGTTCAGCTTACTTGGCTTCGTGACGGTGGTGCTGCTTTAGCTGTTGGTGTTAATCACTGTGTCTCTGATGGAATTGGAAGTGCTGAGTTTTTAGCTTTGGTTGCTGAGTTATCTAAAGACTCGTTGAATCAAACTGAGTTCAAACGGAAACATCTTTGGGATCGTCAATTGCTTAATCCTTCTCCGATTCGTGACGGATTTAGTCATCCGGAATTTAATCGAGTTCCTGATTTGTGTGGATTCGTTAACCGATTCAACGCCGAGAGGCTTGTTCCGACCTCCGTCGTGTTCGAGAGACAGAGACTTAACGAGATGAAAAAACTCGTCACTCGACTCGGTGAGTCAAATTCGAAACACACATCGTTCGAGGTTTTATCTGCTCATGTATGGCGGAGCTGGACGAGATCGTTGAATTTGCCGTCGAATCAGATCGTGAAGCTTTTATTCAGTATCAACATTCGAGACCGAGTCAAACCGAGTTTACCGAGTGGATTCTACGGAAACGCATTCGTCGTCGGATGTGCACAAACCACCGTGAAAGATTTGACGGAGAAAGGATTAAGCTACGCGACTATGCTCGTAAAACAAGCGAAGGAACGAGTCGGAGATGATTACGTTAGATCGGTGGTTGAAGCTGTGAGCAAGGCGAAGAGTCCTGACTCGGTTGGAGTTTTGATATTATCGCAATGGTCACGTCTCGGTTTAGAACGGCTTGATTTTGGTTTAGGTAAACCGGTTCATGTAGGATCGGTTTGTTGTGACCGTTACTGTTTGTTGCTCCCTGTTCCTGAACGAAGTGACGCCGTTAAAGTAATGGTCGCTGTTCCGTCAAGCGTCGTTGATACTTATGAGAATCTTGTGATTAGTCCTAACGCTTAATTAGAGAAAAGGATAAATTCTAATTTTTTACTCTTTTTTTTTTACGATTTTATAAAATAAAAAGATGAACTCTCCTTCACTTAACTTGTATGATATTGAGTTTTGACTTTATTTCATTTAAATCCTTTTTTCCTATATTTTGTTTACTTCATACTTCTTTAATCATCCAACATTAGTCATTGGTATAGTAATATAAATAAATCTATTTTAAAGTTGAAAATTAGCTTAAAATATTTTGCATCCCATACCAATAATTTTTGCAATGTTACATGAAAAGGGTAAAAAGTTTATAATTGCAATCCGTGATATGTATAGCCTTTGGTGTTGCATTGGTCCCAAGAAACGCGATTGATGCAATAGTATGTGTCGGCAAACGACAAGCACGATTTGCTATTATTATGTTACAATCCTTTGTCCTTCCAAATTAATTCTTACTAGAATCTCTTGTACCGCCGAATTTGTATAATTGATTTTTTTTCAAACAATTAGATAATCGAGAACATCCGCTTTTGTAGTCTAATTTATTCCAAAATTTTAATAATATTATGTGAAGTAAACGCAATTTCTTGAAATCGAACTCAAATAAAAAATACATTAGAAATAATACGCAACTATTTTACTACATGTACTTTTTCATAGTTTTTTTTCATGTCTTTGATGAAATAGCTAACTTTATACATATATTTTTTCACCAAAAAATTCATAAATAAACAATCACGTAATCTTATAATAAAATTTAAAGTTTGAGACAATTTCAGTTATACAACATATATTGTGCATCAAATTTATTGGAAAGAAACATATATCTTTATCTTTTTATCCATTATCATTCAATGAAGTATCATAATCCAAAAGAAATATTGATGGTATCATTTCGAATTTCTTCATTGTTGATTTTTTTTCAGTTTAGTTGACTTTATAATGATCTTATAAGTTTATGCTTTTGAGGATGAATCTGTAAAATTATGGAGAATAGTTTCGGAAATTAGTCTTGTCAAAGAATAATCGTATAATCTAGTAAAAGTGACATTTTTAGTATATTTATCATTAAACTAACCAAATATAATAGACACATTTGCGTAAGATATTTTTCCCCAAAATGAATCACTTCCCAAAATATTAATCATATCCAAATTCGATTATATTCATATATTCTAATTTTGAAATATAATGAACTTTATACCAAGTCTATTTTACTTTGGACAATTTCCAATTATTCAAGATTCTCCAAATATTAAATCATAATGGAGCATGAGAATCACCATTGGAACCGCCCCATTAAAGATTGAAAATGGTTTGACTAAGTTGTGAAATTGTGATTAGTTAGATAATATGTTTATAATTGTGGATTTATGGTTTAAGTAGACGTGCGTTAATATTGTTTAATTAGAGGCTTCATAAGTCAAGACCGACATGTCGCAATTTCTATATGGCTTGACGTCAATCATAGAATCATATAATTTAGATAAGCAATTGAGATAATCTTTATTTAGAAAAAGGAATTTTGACACTGATTAAAATAATCTGATAAAATATTTGATGATAAATACGTTATTATTGATGAAATAAATAAATATGTATCAAATTTGTTAGTCAACGATGAATGGGCATTATATGAGTTATGAGACATGAATCTACTCATTTATGGTTGGATCGTATCTTAGTTATAGATTTGGCTCTAAGAAGTCAGCTCAACCAAAGGGAATGAACTCTGCATAACTTATATTTATATTCTATATTTTATTAGTTGACTATTATATTAAAATAATTTTATAACCAACATGGAACTACCTACTATCCAGCGTATATCTACTAATGGAATGTATAAATATTAAGCCCCATCATGGAAAATAATTAAATAACAATCTAATCTCAATGAATGGGCCAGAAAACAGGCCCATAAGGCCCAATAAGACTTTTTTAGTGTCTATGCTAGAGAGGCTTGATGAGTGATGATGTTGGTTGAAGTTCTTAATGCCTGAGTATGTACTTCGACCTCACTAGTGTTTCTCTTTGGACATCCTCTCATTAACCCAAACTATTCACTTCACGGTTCCTCAAAGTTGAGAAAAATTACATGATCCAACCAAGGAGAATCCAGATCCAATTGGATAGAACCCAGATCCATTTGGTTTAATGAGATATTACGTTTTTACCCTTCTGAAAAGGTAAAACAAAAAAAAATTAACTTCAATACAATATGGGATTCGAACCTTTCACTAAGAATGAAATTACAAAATGTAAATATATAAACACTGGAGGGTCAATTGGTTAACTAGAGTTGTTGGCCTTTAATTTCCGTTTGTAACACAAAATTCGTATATCATAACAATTGGAAAATCAAAATTGAATTACTTCAAAGTCATAATTGTGGAAAATTTTCAAAAGATTTGGATTTTGGTTTTGGAGGGAACATGAAAATTTTAGTTGAATTTGAAATTTTGGGTAATTGTTATACCAAATTTTGTAGTTGTCCGGAAATACAAATAGTTGTAATTTGGCCATTTTTAACAAATAATTAGTTTAACTTAACATAAATTTATAATAAGTAGTTGAACCAAACAAATTATGTTCTTAAAGTATATTTTTGACAATTACAAACACTTATTTTTTGTTTTGAACATTTTATACAATTTTGGTTTCATAATAATGTAAGTATTAATAACAAACTCAATAGCCAACATATTTTACTTGAAATATGAAAAATCCATTATGTATATTAAATCCTAAATCTTTAATATGATTTTCAATATAAAATTATTATTACCATTACATATACTTTATTAGTAATATCATATTTTTCATGAAATTGACGTGATATTTTGGATAAACTTCATAAGGAATTGAACCATTTCAGGTGATTTCAATCATGAATATTATCAAAATTGTAACTGAACCAATTGATTTTAATTGAACCAATTGACCCATGATTTTAATTGAACCGATGGAATTTAGGGATTTTTGAAAGAAAGAAGATGATGGATAACCGTTGTAATCACTAAATTTGAAGTATATCAAATAACCAAGTAAACATTATCAGATAAATTGCAATTGAATCAATTCATAAACAATTGAGTCAACATTCTAAATATCAATTCATTACCAATTGAATCACGAATCACGATTTCTAAATACAAAAAACATACATATAATACAAATCAATTCCATAATCAGGAATCATGATTTCTTAATGGATTGGATTGAGCTCAATAGCTCCACTCAGTCAGAATCAATGGCTATCGGTGCATGGAGGTGTGTTCGCTGGAACCATCGGATTGGTCTGTCGAGGATGTCGAGTTCCGATTTTCCGATTTGTACAACAAAATAGAAACAAGATTTTGATTTGGTTCGATTGGTTTGAGTTGGTTGGTACTAGTTTAATTAATTACTCAACCAAAACCAACCATTTTATATATTTTGTTTATATTTTAAAATTAAAAAGAAGGGCAAAAAGTGGATAAATTTAAGAAAAAGAGTATAGAGAGTATATCTGATCACATCAGAAGAGTAAATTTAAGTTATTCTTCTCCAACTAAGAGCAAAACAGATTTTCGTCCCATTACATGATTGTATTATAAAATCAAAATTATGATAACATTATGGCCAAAACCACTTTCTTCAATAATTGATTTGATTAAAATGATTTAATATTTTCTCAATATACATAGGGCCTCAAACTATTATATGGGCTCAGAAATTAGGCCCATGTACAACTCTGACCTAGGGTTTCCTGGGATATATATTCTCAGATACGCACCATTTCTTCTCTTGTCACCGTCGCCTGTAAAATCGTCGATTAGGATTTTGAGAAAAGGAGATTCTCCGCCATGAGAGCTAAGGTATCCATCTTTCGTTAGCTTCACCAATACATTATATTAGTCTATTATTTGCGTCTAATCTCTGTACAATCGTGGTTTCGCAGTGGAAGAAGAAGCGTATGAGGAGGTTGAAGAGGAAGAGACGAAAGATGAGACAGCGATCTAAATAGATTCATCTTGAAGATTAGACTTTTCATCTGTTTCCCTGCTTTTGTTTCTCGCTTAAATCCTAAGTACTTTTCTCTAATTTCGTTTCAATTTTGTAACTTTTCTTGGCTTTCGTATTTGTTGGATTGTATGGATCCTCAATTAGTGTTAAAGCTTTCTCTTTTTAATCAGATCTTCAGTATTATTCTCATCTTACCAATGCTTATCTTCATAGTTAATAGTATTAGATCAATCTTATCATTTGGATTGAATTTTATGGAATAAATCAGATTTAGATTTTACAACTTTGAAATATACAGACCTAATTTGGTTTAGGAATAACAATCTATGTAATAGGTTTAGCTTTATGGATCAAATTGCTGACAAAACCTTTAGTAATACTGTAGTGGGTTTTGTGTTATACTGTGTGTTGTGTCATTGTGAGTAATGAGATGAGAGGAACCATCTCTGTCTCTTGCTTCTGATTCTGCAAACTGAAGAAGCAGATGAAGAAGAAGATGTGAGTCTGTTTAATGCAGCGCATAGAGATTGCTTTAATGCTTTTGCTGAAACAGCCATGTTTGTTTTGGAGTTGTGATCTCTTAGGATGAAATTGATTTTCATTCGACCTCCTACACAGATAATCTCAGCGTGGATTGTTTCAAGTTGAAGCTTTGTTAGAACTCCGATGATCTCTGACATTGCTTCAGGTTGATCCTCGCAGCAAAACGAAGCTTTGAAGATGATAACTGTATTTTTGTCTGATCCAAAGTCGGAAATTGTTTCAGGCTGCACAGTTACTTCATCTGCTTCTGTTGGTAGATCTTGAAAGATCGGAGTCTCTGTTGCTTTTTGTTTGAGCTCCTTCACTTGTTCTATTACTGTTGCTAATAGAGCTGCTTTGTCTAACTGTAGAGTCAAAGTCAAAACCGGTTACCTCAAATACAAATCAAAAACCAAACCGAAACGTATCAATCTCGGTTTTGCTGGTAATTAGAGTGTTCATCTATTACGAATAAGCGATTACAGTTTTGCAACTAATGAAGAATTGTGTAAGAGCTCAGACTGTACCGGAATCTGAATCCGATCAAAACCGGTTAACTTAAATTCGTGGCTAAACCGAAAAACATTTCAATCTTTCTGAAACTAGATAAAACTGGAAAAAGACAGTTATCTGTATCAGAGTCAAACCTTGTCTGAATTAGGAACAAGTTTCCGGAGAGAAGAGAGATGAGAATTAATCCGGTCACGGCGTCTTTTCTCAGCTAGACGGTGACTTCTAGATAACGACTCAGCTTTTTCAATCCCACCGACACAATCATCCACCGGAAAATTACCGGACGAGGATGACGAAAAGCCGAAATTAAAACGACTCCAATCAGAATCAGAGGATTCAGATTGTAGTGACCATGAGACCATATATGGAGTTGTAGAATCAGACCACTTGGCAGACTCGTAGGAATTCTCCATCGTTCGAGAAAAATAATAAAGAACTATTTTATTATATTTTATTTGGATTTAAAAAAGAAGTAATAAAACCTTATGTGCGTTGCAGAATCTGAAACTGAGAGTTGAAAGAGGTTTTTGTGTGGAAGTGGAAGTGAGTGAGATAGAGAGAGATCGAAGTTTGGGTTTGGGTGTTTGATCTAAATAATGAAGAAGAAATTAATGTTGATGTTGATTGGTGTGATACTCCTTGTAGACTTTTTTTGGCTTTTTTTTCTTTCTTTTTATTGATTTTATAATTTTGAATAAACGTGCAGAGCCGCAAATTTTGTGTTGAAATTTCACTCAAAACTTTAGTGTTTATGAGGTCATAAAATACTACGTAGTATTATAGTATATATACAATTTTACAAAAAAAAAATCGTGTATATAATTAATTTCTTGTTGAGTGTATATATTATATATTATCCCATAGCTTAGAAATCTGATCGAAGTCTCTTCTTTTATTGAGCTCTACTGACGTGTTAATCAGTCGATTTAATTTTTGACTTTATTATTTCTGGTGTTTTAGTATGCCAGTTAGTTATCTTCAGTCTTGTTTGCATATAGGCTTTTTTCCGTAACTTCACGCAACTATGACATATATAACAATTCATTCTTCATTCGTGAGATATTTTTATTCGTCATAAAATATTCCATCATCAAATTGAGCTTCAATAACTGGTGATTTTGATTTTTAGATAACTTATTACGTAGTCCTTTTCAGTTTGTGTTCTAACAAAGTTTCTTCATGGATGGTTTGTATTTTCAATATAAAAATAGTTTCTCTCGTTTGGACTTAGCTTCCGAAGCTATATCTTTTTTCCGTTAGCTTATGTATTCTATTTTTGTATTTGTTTTTTGTTTGTGATATGTTATCTTTCAATGAAAAAATTTAATTTTTTTGTTTGTGTATGAATTAAAATGTGTTATTATGTAATTTAATAAAACAACTTGTTGTTATAAGAAAATGTAAGATAAATAAATTTTTTTATCTATAACTTTTGTTTTCATACGTGTTTTTTGCAAATAAATATTAGGTGCACGTAGTCAAAACTTAACTACCGCACCACTTAGCTTTGTTTATTGTATCTATTTACCATTTGCTAGTTAATTATTCTTAATAAATTAACTTTGTTTTGTTATCTTAATAAATTACAATCTCAGAAGATTTAGGAGCTTACTAAGAGTTTGCTATCTGTATTGAATTCTTTGTTCTCTGAATTTTAGAGCAGACTTTCTGTAATTCTAAAGAAACTGTTCGAGATATTGGAGAATTTAGTGTTGTAGATTTTATTTCTCTTAGTTTCAATGAAATATAAGCAGCAATTAACAAACAGAAAAACTTAAGTTCGTTTTAGATATCGTAATTACAAAAAAATGAAAAATATATACAATAGAATGAATGTTTATTTCTATAATATTTTTATATAGATTTTCAATTTAAGGAAATTATGTAACCCTACAGAATATAGTTTAGAGTTTGAAAATGTTGAAATTAGCGATCATAATTTATCGATTTAATTATTTATAGAGAATTGTATCGAAAAACATCAAAGCAAGACTAAGCAATTAGAAGAATGTAAGAATATTGTTTATTTATGTAACTATACAAACATGTTTTTGCATTTTTTGGATAAGTCGACATACAAGTGGTTTTGGAGATCTAATTTAAGATTGAGATATGTAGTTTTGAAAGTTAAGTGGTTTCAATCAGTGGCAGACCCAGAAAATTATTTTACCGGGTTTAGAGTATATATTAAAAAATAATAAATTATATTTCATAAAAAGATAAACTAAATATCCCATAAAATAATAAGAAGTAAAATGTGATATAGAAAGCCAATAATAATAAACAAATTTACAAAACCACTATGCGATACTTTATATTCTGAAATCTCTTCATCATAAACTCATTTGTAATAGACTCGAACAAATATTTATCGACAAAATAAACTAAGCAATCAAAAATTGATCTCTAATCTGATTGCGTCGTTTTGTCTTCATAATATGTATTGCTGAAAAACATCTCTCAAAAGTTGCAGTAGCAACACATAATATCAAAACCAACTTCAAAAGCCTAAATACAATTAGATTAATTTCAATTGGGTAGATATAATTGTGTTTCTTGATTAAAAAAAAAATTTCTATAAAAAATGAATATATAATTCGTTAAAAATGAAAAGAATTGTGAGTGACAAAGATTTTGAGTTCTTATTGGGTCATAAATTTTTAAACAAGTTAAAGTTATTGGATTTTAATTACATTAATGAGTGTCAAAATAAAATAAAAAGAATCTTAAGGTAAAAAAATACACATATGTGTGAATAAAGCTCTATATATAAAAAATAAAATTCGCCGAATTGCTCTTAGTCTGGTGGTTAGGATGATCCAGCTAAAGACTTGACATATGGTTCGATTTCTATCTGCTAAATTATGGTAACTTAAAAAAGATTATTGGGGATGAACTTTAGGCTATGATACGGGTCTTGTTAATCCAATGTTGATAAACAAAAAAAAAGAAAAAAAAGAATAGGGTATATATCGACCCACTTTAATCATATCGAAAAAGACCAACTGGTTATAAAGTCGAGAAAAAGAATTTAAATCGATAAATCAAATAGTAGAAAATTTGGTTTTGACAACGATTATCGTCAATATTGGGATAAAAGGCAAAGTCATCTCACGTGCTTCTCACGTGTCTCATTAAACCACATCAATTTCGATTGTATTTGACATTGAGGCTCAGATTAGAGTCGGTCATTCATTGTTTTCCCAACGTTCGATTCTCTCTTTTGATGATTAATGAAATCAAGTCACTTTGATACCCAATTTCTACAGTCAAAAACAATCATTGGACTCAAAATACTTTAATCTTTAACTTTTCTCTCTGTAAAAAACAGATTTCACCAGATGATTAGTTGGTCTCACTCAAATTTTAT
Organism: Lepidium didymum; assembly: GCA_963920545.1. Lineage (NCBI taxonomy): Eukaryota > Viridiplantae > Streptophyta > Magnoliopsida > Brassicales > Brassicaceae > Lepidium > Lepidium didymum. The sequence goes on from OY986991.1 coordinate 3,445,202, forward strand.
TAATTTTCCAATCATTTATTCTAAATTATTCTTTCTTCATGATTATTTTTTCTCTGGATAGAGTTTTGGATAGGAACAAATAAATAATTAATCTGCACATTATTTTCTCCACGTTCTTGATGCGTTTCTTCGTGATATCCACTTTTGCCGTCACTTTACTCGAAAATTATATTGGCATATGCAATATCATAATTGCTAGATAGATTTCATTGTGAATTTATTCTCCAATGATTAAACGTAAAAGAAATTTGTCTTGCTCAAGTTGATTTGTCTTTGATTTATTTTGGTATCAGATAATTATTAGTTAGGGTTTGTCGATTTAATTATTATTAAAAAAAATATAAAAAAAATTTCTTTTACTTTTTAAATAAGAAAAAACAGATTTAGGGATGTTTCTAGCATGAGGCTATGTGAAGAGGATTGGCTACATGAAAGTTGACGACGAACAAAAGACCAAATCAAAGATATTCATGTTTTAAAAAACGTGTTAACTCTTTTTAATCAATAAATATATAATAAATTCTAATTTTATTACACTTGTTAATTAACAAAAGAAAGAAATTTATTAGATTTTTAACTTTTATAGCACAAAATTTTAGTTCGAAGTTATTTAGTGCTATATGATAATTCAATGAAAAAACTCAATGAGAAGCTATTCACTCGAAAAATAATTCATACGTACATAAACAATTTCTTTCGATAAAAATTTAGAACTAGTAAAAAACAATTTCTATCGATAATCTTAAGCGCAATCCTGTAAATTTTTGTCTAGGTTTGTATATGTTGTAGGAGTAAATATAAAATTATAGTATGTGATAAGAAACATTGGAATTAATTATGGGATCCCATTAATTATAGTGTGATTTTATGAAGATAAAAACAACAACTTGGATAGGTATCGACAGAAAAAAATAAAGCTTTAACTTAGATTTGGTGGCGCTTCTTGTCACATATATTCACATGCGAAAGAGAGAAGTCTGTTTTCAATAATCAATATGTGGTGGCACAGACAAAGCCAGTAAAACGATTATTGTTTTATCATTTTTTTTTCAACATTATTCATTGGGTTTTTGGATCAACAAAGTATGATCTATAACCTAAATGCTTCAACTAGAACTGGTAGAATTCAAACTTCTCACCTGATGTCTACCTAAATCAAAGAAAAACCAAATAGATCACCTATTTACTATTGTTTCATCTTAAAAAAAATATATCTATAAAATTTCCATAAATTAAGATATGTAGGGCCAAACTCACACTTTAAATCAAAAGTTTCATACCACACAAAGGACTAAATTGAATCCTCAAGATTGCAATCAGATTCGAGTTTATCAAAGCCATTGACATTCTAGTTCTTATCACCACACTCTAGTTTCATGGGCAGAATTTTATCAATTAAACTGATAGATAGTCTTGGAGCTTTGTGAATTTAAGTTGGTTAAAAAAGTATATAAGTTTAGCTTTGTTCTCTTTTTTCTGTTAACTTTAAATTTTTATTAATACGGGAGAAAAATTTCATTCAAGTTAGAAAAAAATTCAAAAAATCAAAATACGAACTAAATTTTTAGCATTAACTTCTAGAGTTTTTGGTCAAATATTTAAGTTAGTCTTTATTATATTCAGAGTAGTATAATCTCGACATTATATTATTTGAAATTACTATAAATCAAATTTTGTATACATAAAATTAAATAAAAACTCCAACATATATGTAAAAAGTAGGACATTGTTGAATCATATAAAATGGTCTATCATGATTTATAATTGTGTTATATTTATCTAATAAAGTGCAGTACACCATCTTACTCATCAAGCACCTCCGGTGACAAGTTTAACACTATTGAAACTTAAGTACTCATACTTTCTTCGTAGTTTCTTTAATGGTGAGAATCCTAAGTAATAGACTATGGAATGACGAACATGATCATACTTTATATTATGAAACTAATAATTAAAATAAAAAGTGTTAGAATAATAAGCATCTCTTCGGTGCAAATAATCTAGACTTGCTATCTTGGTAAATTGGTAAATTAACCATATCAAGCAATCGAGTACTTTTGTTAGTTTCTTTATGGCATTTTAATCTTTTTAAAAGAACCAGCTGTTGATGAGAACCGACAATGAAGAATTGTCTTCCATCTTTTTGAATTTGGATCAGTTAAAGGAAACTTTAAAGATTTAACTCATTTATTTGAGAATGATCAGTCTAATTTCACTCCGAAACTTTTATATAATTATGAATATACCAAAATATTGACGTACTTGTTAATTGCACACAAAACTAAAATTAAAACTCTAATTCTATTCGAACTATTACAAATAGTATCAGAAACACCCAAACTTTGCCCATTTTCTTAATTGCACACAAAATTAAAGTTAAAAATATAATTCTACCTGATTTTGAATTTTAAATTTTTATGAAAATAAATAAAAATACTGTATTCGAACATGATCTATACCCGAACTAAATCCAATCCAAACATTTAAAATATTCGAATGAGTCTTAAAATCAACGGAACCGAAAATCCGAAAAAACTCGACCTGGAAATGGCTTTGTTGACAAAAAACTATCTTGATCATTTGAGTGTTTTTGATACTATGTATGTTAGTTCAGATGAAATTAGATTTTTAACTTTAAATTTGTGTGCAATTAAGAAAAGAGACAAACTTCACGTGTTTCTAGTACTTAGGAGTGTCAAGCGGGTCTATTACCAGCAGGCCTAGCCCGATAAGGCCTTCTTGGATGCGGGCCTGAACACTATAATATATGTCCATAAATTTGTGGGTCTCATAGGTCAACCCGTTATGGTCAGCGGGTTAAATGGGTTAAACCCGTGGCGGGGTTGAGGGTTACCCGCCAAAAATAAAAATCTGAAATTCATTTACTTGAGTGAGATTGGCATCGTCGTTTCTGAAAAATTTCTGTGTTCCAAATAAGAATTTCCTCGCTCAAATACTCATTAAGTCGATCTCGACTCAGATTCGTAATCTACAAATCGTAGATAAGGTCAGATTTCAAAAACCTAGCTGCTTTTGTTTTTGTGAATCTGATTTTCGTTGCGAGTGTGAATCGTTTTTGCTTGGTTTCAATTAGGTCTCAGGTATAATGATTTGCTTGGTATGATGGTTTGGAAGCATATTAAGATCAGTGTTCTATAATTTTTTTCTTCTTCTTCTGGGATTTAGCTTTAGACTCATTATCTCATGATTTGGTCCATTGAAGTAACTTGCATCTTCTGAATTAACAAGATATGTTATATCATTGGTCTCAAGATTCACCATGTTGTTATTGTTGTTGTTTAAGAACATATCATTGATTGCTTCCGTCTGAAAATTACTAGTTCCAAACAATTGAATAATCTCTTGTTGAGTTTGATGGTTATCAACACTTGTGTTTGGTAGTGGTGAGTTTGCACTACTACTCATGATCCCAAGTAGTAATTAGGATCTAACAAAAGCTGAGGGAAGGAGAAATCAAAAGGGTTGTAGCAGAATCTTGTTGATGATCATTTTTGTGGTTCTTCTTCAATCTTAACCATGTTCTTAAGTGTAATCAATGGCTTTTGTTCTTGATAGTAGTTATAGCTTGCTGGTTCCATCATCACAAGTGGTATTTGTTGTGGTAGTAATGGCCATGATGATGATCCAAACATGTTAAGATAAAGATCTGTATTACCATTATTTCGACCTTGTCGTTGTTGTTGTTGTCTTTTCATCAAAACCATCTTTTGCTTCATTCGAGCTTCCTGAAACTCTTTCCTTTGTTTGCTCTCTCTCTTTGTTTGTGCCTCTGAGATTTTATTACTCTGTATTTTGTTATTATGGTAAAGATAAGATAACTCAGATTTGAGAGGCCAGAGAATCGTAGAGTCATGGTTGGTGACGATCGGTGTCTTTCTTAGCTCTTGAAGAAAATGTGTTGAAAAAAACACAAGAGCTATAAGATAACACTAAACGTTGTTCCTAAGGATGATCAAGTTTGTAATGGGAATATGAGAAGCTAAACGATGACGTTCATCCTCCTACCAGATACACGACCTTTGTTGCATTGATATATAAAGTCGTCTACATAGAGATAAAACTAAATGAATAGCTTATTGCAAATATTCACATGGTACAGTGGTTGCTTTGTCTGCATGCATGAGTGATTAAAGATTTAAAGGTGTTGGGTTCGTGTAGTAAGTTGTTTTATGTTTTATTTAAAAGGCCCGTTAGTTCATTAGGCTTAGCGGACCAGATATGGACATTGATATAAAGTCTGCGATCCTAACGGGCCAGACCCGCAGCGGATCAAAAATTAAAAAACAAAAAAAGTCCACGGATTGGGCCCGATGGACTATTGCCCGTTTTACACCCCTAGGAGTAATAAGAACTCTTCTTGTACAAGTGAATTCTAAAGGAAGGTAACATACATATTTATACTACTTCAAGCAGTTAATATGAGGCGGTTTATTACATAAGTCGGTAAGAATATATTAATAAAATAATTAGATTGGATAATTACCAATTATCATAACATTCCCCTTAATTATCTATAAAAAATATGACAATACATATAACTTTTCTTCAAATATATTCTGAGTGTCGTAGTCGGAAGTGCCTTTGTAAATAGATTAGCTGCATTGTCACATGAACCAACATATTAGATATCCACTTTTTGATTTTTCTCGAGTTCCCGTGTGTAGAAGAAAAATCTTGAGAGAATATGTTTTGTTCGGTCGCTCTTGATATAACTTTCTTTGAGTTGGACGACACAAGCATCATTGTTTTCAAACAATTTTGTTGGCTCTTTATTTATGACTATTCTGCTTGCTTCTTGTATATGATGAGTCATAGATCTGAGCCACACACTCTCTACATGTTTCATGAAGTGCAATTGCTTCTGCATGATTTGACAAGGTAGCGACTAGAGTCTGCTTTTGAGAACACCAAGAAACTGCATTGCCTCCAACAGTGAAATATCTGGTTTGTGATCGGGCTTTATGTGGATCTGATAAATAGCATGCATATGCAAATCCAACTAAATTGACACTAGAATTTATGCTTTATTTCATTCAAGTGTATACGCGTAGGTGACGAACTGTATCTTCCAAGTAGATTTGTAGCAAATGCTATATCTGGTCTAGTGCAATTTGCAAGATACATGAGTGCACCAATAGCGCTCATATAAGGTACTTTAGGATCTAATACTTCTTCGTTATCTTCACAAGGTCGGAATAGATCTTTATTAATATTGAGTGATCTATTGACCATTGGAGTACTCAAAGGAGTCACTTTATCCATGTAAAAGCGTTTTAAGATCCTTTTCGTATAATTTGATTGATGTACAAAAATTTCATTCCCAAGATGCTCGATCTGGAGCCCAAGACAAAATTTTATTTGTCCAGGATCTTTCATTTTGAACTATTCTTTCATATGAGTTCTTGCATCATTGATCTCCTTTTGAGTCCAATTATGTTCAGGTCATCAACATATACATCTATAATCACAAATCCGGATAACAATTTCTTAATAAATACGCAAGGGCATATCATATTGTTGGTATATCATTTACTCAACAAGTATTCACTTAAGCGATTATACCATATGCGTCCGAATTGTTTTAATCCATAAAGTGATCAATGTAATTTGATCGAACATATGTCTTTAGTTTTTGAGCTCAATGCCTCAAGCATTCTCAATCCTTTTGAGATTTTCATGTATATATCATTATCGAGTGATCTATATAGATATGTTGTCACAACATCCATTAGATGCATTTCTAGATTTTTAGATGCCGTTAGGCTCATCAAAAATCTGAATGTAATTGCATCATTTACCGGAGAATATGTCTTTTCATAATCTATTTCCGGTCTTTGAGAAAAATCTTGGGCAACAAGTCGGACTTTATGTCTTGTTACCTCATTATTCTCATTCCTTTTCCGAACAAATACCCATTTATACCCTACGAGTTTAACATGTTCAGGTGTTGTGACAATATGTCCAAAAACATTTCTTTTATTGAGGGAGTTCAACTCAGTTTTTATGGTCATTTCCCATTTCTCCCAATCAGGTCTTTTCTGGCATTCCAATATGGACCTTGGATCTGGATTGTCACTTTCATTATTAATTTCTTTTGATACATAGAATGATAAAATTTCATCATCATCTTCTATCTCATTCCTAAACCATATAATTTTCTATTTTGTGTATAATTGATGAAAATCTTATGATTTTCAATATAAATGTCTTCTTCAGGACTTCTCTCTGTATGTGGTTCTTCTAGACCACTTTCATTTAATTCTTCCAATTTCTTTATTTTAAGGAATTTTTATCATTTGATCTCATTAGTCTCCTCCTTTTCAACTAAACCTTAGGTTCATTTGCTATATTTCCATCATTTTGTTCTTTAGAACAATAACTCTTGATGAAACATTCACAACTCTTGATGAAATATATGATTTTGTCACCCTTTTTGTATCGGTGAATGCATCTGGTATCTGGTTTGACATATTTTGTAAATGTACAGTTTTCTGAACTTCTAGTTCACGTTGTTTCGTAGGGGGATCAAAGTGCAATAACGACGATATGTACCATGTAATATCTTTTGGAACTTTCCTAGTTCCTCCCCTTAACGCTGGAAATTTATTTTCATTAAAATGACAATAAACAAAACGTGCCGTAAACATATTACCAATTTTTGGTTTTAGATACCAATTTTTGGTTTTAGCTACCGAATTATACTTGGTGATGTATACCCAATATATATTTCTAATCTCCGTTGTGGTCCCATTTTTTTTTCTTTGTGGTGACGCTATGGCAACATAAACCGCACACCCAAAAATATTAATGGGTTTATTAGTCCGTCTTCAATCATGTTTATAAATATTGTAGAAAACACCCGATATTATGACTGAACTATAGTTAGCCCCAAAATATCTTGATATATTGATTTAAACCTTACAAAAATTGTTTGATCATCAAGTAATATCTAAAATGAAATTTCATTGAAAATCTGCATTTCTTTAATCAGACTTGGTTGAGCTGAGGACAATGGAGACATTGTTGTCGTGAGTAAGCACTGAAACCATCTGAAGCAACTCTTGAAAACCTCTGTTTGAAAGATGATAATCTTCCAACTTTACGACCATCTTCTTCAATGTCTTAGTGGTTTTACTATTAATCATAAGTTCCATAAACGAAGCCACATACTTTGGCTCTACATTCCGAGTGAATATCTTCCCAAAGACCTTTGCTTCCGAGCTCCTGCAATCATCTGGATACCGGCCAACCATTGAAAAGTAGTTGTCAAGTTTCTCCCCCTGAATACAACAGAAAACATTTTCATTCATGGAAACAGATTATAAATATCTTATAGGGTTCTTGGGTTATATAAATTAGTCATAGTTTGAATGGTGAAGGAATATACATACAGATATGGTGTAGTGGTTCACTGTGTGTACGGTCAGCTTCTTTAATTCAGGTGAGTTTTGTAGCAGCCTTACTATACTAGGAATTACGTATTGAGAAATTGTTGTCTCAAGTATCAAATCTTTGACCTTCAAGCTTGGAAAAAGAGGTTTATAGAACTCGGCTAGACTTAGAATCTAAGAAAATTCAAAAGCAAAGACATAACAAACTGGTAAGAATACTTTTGCAGACAACTTGATGACTTGTTGAAGTGTAGGCATTAGAGAAACTAATGACCATTCATATATATAATACTTTGAACACAAGAAAAACATATCTTAAGAAAGCTTTCCCCAAAAGTGAGCTTCTGTACATTCTGCAACTTCTCTAGCATACTTTTCATCCTAACCACTATGAGTTGAACTTTAATAACATTCAGTTCTTGAAGTGTAAAAGGACAACAGTCAAGTTTAGCTTCAGTTAAAGACGAGACATCACCTAAAGTACATAGCAAGTGAGGGTTTGTTAATCTGAGGGAATGGATCTGTGGTGCCACAATATTCCTTGGCCCTTGAGACCATATATCGCTAAGTGTATCTAGGAAAACCTCTATTTCTAATTTTCTTAGACGCAGTAATTTGCTGAGATCGAGAACCTTCAGTTGATGGCTGAAAGACAACTTTAAGCTTTCAAGTATCGGACAACCAGATAGAATCTTAACAATGGATTCATCATTAGAATGAAAAGACAAAGTCTTTAGGGATGCCCAAGACACAGAGCATCTGGGAATCATATCAGCATACAAAACTGTGATTTGCTTCACAGAGGAATTGATGTAGAAGACATCAGGAATAGTTTATTCATTGTAAAGAAAATCAAACTTCAGCCACATATTCTCTACGTCTCGATACATGGCGAGCTTGATCAGTCTGTCAATGTTATGATCATTCTCTGTTGTTGTGCTGATATAAAGCCGTAAACTCATCATCTTGCGAGCCTTATAGCGAGTTAGGGTTTTGTTTATGGAATCAAAGTCCAGTTCAAAGCTATCGAAGGAAAGAGAAGGTGTATTTTCCCATACATGCCTCCATCGTTTCGACAAGATAGAAGTGCTAATTGCCAGTTTGGTCGGAATAAAGGAGAGGATATGTTGGGGAATTTCATCAGGCAAAGAGCTGATTAAGTCTTCTAATTCAACTTCCCGGAGGTTAGGAACAAAACTCTGGCTAGAAATTCTTACAGAGGCGGTGGCTCCGTCGCCGTCTCCGTCCTCGTCTGCCGTCATAAGTTATCAACTGATATTTTGCAAGTTTATTCCCCAATATATATAACCTAATGCGTTTGCGTTACATCCAAGTTTCCAAAAACATTACTGGGCCTAGCCCATTAATCACTACAAGCCCAAAACAAAAACATCCCAAAATATTGCCGATTTCTTTATTAATGGGTTTGTAAAACCCCATAATTTTGGAGATTAATACCTCCAAAAACAATAATAATAGATTAATTAAGTTTGAGAATTTTATTTACAAAAAATACCGAACAAAATAATAATTTGATACCTAATGAAATTAAATTAAATTTATCTAAATACTATAATTAAGTTAATGAATTATGGAAGAAAGTGTTGTAGTTGAATTATGATTAGACTTATATCATCTAAAGAGCCTCTCTTAAACGATAGCTCGGCTAATTTCTTGCAAGCAGAAAGTGTCTTTGGAGTCTCCACGCCTACACAATATGGTCGAACCAAATCCACTGCTTCCTGGTTTGTTACCTTGTCCCAAAGGCCATCAGATGCTAAGATTAAGAACTCGAATTCCGGTTTAATCTGTAATGTTTTAGTTTCCGGTTCGGCTATTACCCACTCCTTGAGATACCGGTCTCCAATTCCTCTTGAGACGGCTAATGTCCCGTGAATTCTCCAAACGCCATTGCAACAGTCAACATAACCACCCTACGTACACACAACACAAACATACAAAAGTAAGTAAAACAAGACCAAATCAAACACAAATTAAACCAAACCAAACCACACTAATGCAAGGGCAAATTAAACTCACCAAAGCTCGAATCCTTTGGAGTTCATTAGCTTGAGAAGGATTGTGATCAGAAGTAAGAGCTTCAGCGATTCCATTGCAGCTAATCACAGCTCGACAATCACCTGCATTGGAAACAGCGACTTTACCTTTCGATATCAGAGCAGTTACACAACAAGTGCCTCCTCTTGAACCTTCCTTTAAGAAATCTTCATCTGTTTTGATGTACCCTTCTCTTATCGCTCTCTCCATCAAGTGACCTTCTTCTCTAATCGCAGCTTCAATATTGTTACCGAGATTCCTCGCAGCGAATTCCGCCGCCTTTGATCCACCGTGACCATCAAATACCCCAAAGAAAGCATTCTCATTACCTTCAACTTTCACAAAATACCGATCTTCCATTGGTCCACGTCTTCCTCTTTTGCAATAAACCGAGTAAACTCCATCTTCTTCATCTTCAACAACCTCCACACCTTTCTCCGTCGCACAAAACCACGGTACAACCGTCGGAGTCGCGGTTAGGTCAAGCATCGGAGGTCGTTTCCGTTTCAAAACCGTTTCAGAATCCGAACCAGACGGTCTAGTCTCCTTAGGCTTCCTTGGAGAATACGTAACCATATTCAACTTCGGTGTTGCCGAACAAGAAGAAGGAGACGGCGTTTTAACCGAAGTCGGAGAGAAAATTCCCGGAGGAGAAAAGAAAACCGGAGATTCCGGAGGCATAATTACTAACCTCTTCATCTTGAAATCTTCCGAGTGTTTCTTCGTTTGATTGATCTGAATCTTAGAGAATTGCATAAAAAGAGAAATAAAAGTAAATAGGGTTGTGTTTGTTTGTTTGTGAATTGTTTGGTTATTCTTTATAATTTCTTGGTGGTTACGTCAATGAAGAGAAAGCAAGAAGCTTGTGAAGAGCGAAATAGTGGGCGGTTGGATTTTTATATGACTAAGATTTGGTCAATGGTCAACGACGATTATTTCTCTCTTTTTCATGCTAATTAACACCTTCATGACCAAGTCTCTCTCATTACCTCTCTCTTCTAATTTACTCACATTCTCGTCGGTCACCAAATTGCCATAACCAGATTTCTTTACATTTTAATTTCTGCTTAGACTCGGTTATCATGTCAATTATTTAATCTCTAAATTCTCAACTATTATATATGCCGTTGACTGTATATGTAAATATATTTACATTTTCGATAATTATAAATCTCGATTTATAATTCAAACTCTAAAATCTGAGCTATGGTATTTGTAAGAGTCGAATTACAATATAAAATTGTAAATATGAATATTTAATTATTTGATAAAAATAATTTTTTAATATAGACATAAACTTTTAGATACTAAGAGGTGTAGACAAAAGAAAATTGATAAGTACCAAGAAATGGAGTACTAGTAAGTTTTGGTCTTCATAGCAAATTTGGTAAACTATGCATCTATTAATCTAATAAATCTGGTCAATGTTAATCTGTGGATATTAATTCAAAGTTAAATATTGAATACTAATTACTTATGATTCAAAACTATTAATGGCATATTACTATATTCGTGAATACGAGTCAATAGACTCCGAATAAAGCTGTAGTTATTTACAAGAGTTGGGCTAAAGTTATTATATTTTTTTGATTTTTTTTTAACTACTCCGAATTGTTTTCAAACGTCATAAGAAAAAGTCAATTTTAGACTTTGCATATGATATTATATTCATTTAAGGAAAGAAGAAAATTAGATATATGAATTTAAAGACATCAGACCATACGTAAATGTGTATGTATTAATGATGAATACGTATATGGTTTAGTGTTGGGAAATAATTGACCTAAACTCGTTATTAATTGGAATCACAGATAACTTCTCTCCTAAGAATCACTTTCGTGTCAGCCTTTTTTGACTCAGGCAAACCAATTCTCATTACGAGTTTCCTTATCAATACTAAAAATATATCAATACTTAATAATAATAATAATAATAAAAAAGCACATTTACAGTAGCTATAATTTGACGTAACATTGACATAGAAACTGTGTAAGAAAAAGAAACATTCACAATACAAATGACATTACTCTCTGGGGAATACTGACGAAAATCAGTCTAAATTTTCATCCTCTATTGACTATTGCAAGCTAAATGTTTATATTTCCTTTGAAAATTGAACATATATTACGGATTAGATTTCTATAACTTGCAAATTAAGTTTTTTTCAACAGATGAATAATTATCTGGACACAGTATTACACGATTATCTTAAATAAATTTTTATTAAAAAATAATGAGTAATTAACCATTTGCCTCGTAAAATCTTGTTTTTTAAAAGTATTACCCAAATAAACTAATTTTTACAAATTTAAATAAATGTAAGAAATATAAATGTGTTATTTTTTCGTTAACAGAAGAAAAGTTTGAGTCGAACACCAAACGAATTTTCTGGTATCGGATGGTGGTCCGAGTTTAGATATTCGATGGCCAAATGCTAATGATTAGCAATCTCGCACTTGAGAGAAATTAATATTTTACTTAGACCAACATGTCAACTTACTCTTCACGTGAAAATTACTAAACTACCACAACTTGGTTGATAAAAATATGTTATTGAGTCTGATTGAATTCGACAAACGTATTAAATCATTAGATCAGGAACTGAACATGATGTATGGACCACCTTACGTCAACCAGCAATTTATTCACCTAAACATAAGGACAATTTATACAGCAATTTATTCACCTAACCTGTCTAATGTCCCATTTGCGTCTAGGTTTTAAGGTTCTTCGTAATCATATTTAGTTCTTCATTTAGCCTCAATATTTAACAATCATTACAAAGACGAACATATTAAATCAATTTGGAGGTAAAGCTAAAGGACGCGCGGCGAAGAATCACGATCACTATCACGTTCAAAGTCTATGTCAGCTGATAAATCCGGACACGTGGCATGTAATTAGCCAAGCAAAGCACACGCATGACGTACCGATTGTCCCTGATTCACCACGTTTAACATCCACGTGGCAATACAAAATGAACGACTTCTGAATGAAATCGCAACTGTATATATAGAGCAAGCTCCACTTAAGTCTTCTTCGTATCATCATCATCATCATCAAGTTCGTTGGATTGTGTTTGTTCGTTTCTGTCTAATAAGCTTTTAATATACTTGTGGCAAGTCAAGACTCAAGAGCCATGTCGTCTCAACAAGAGAAGAAACAGCTTGACGAGAGGGCGAAGAAAGGAGAGACTGTTGTACCAGGTGGTACTGGAGGCAAAAGCTTAGAAGCTCAACAACATCTCGCTGAAGGTCTTTTATCTAATTCTCCTTCTCTCATTTCATTGTTGCGTATGACTCAAGTTATCTATAGATTATGTTTGTGATTAATATGTGTAGGGAGGAGTCGAGGAGGACAAACTCGGAAGGAGCAGTTAGGAACTGAAGGATATCAAGAGATGGGACGCAAAGGTGGTCTTAGCACTGGAGACAAGCCCTCTGAGGAACAAGAAGAATCCAAAACCCAGACCTAATCTTAGATCTTGTTTTAAGTGTATCCATGTAGTTTGTGTTTAGTTTTCTATGTTGCGTAAGTTCCTTGTTGTTACGGTATGCGTGTTTCTTATCCCGTCTTTAGTAAAGAGTGAACATTATGGATCCGTAACCGTAATTTTGTGGTTTTTTAGTTGGGGCTACGGAAATTTTGCAAATTTTCACATACTCAGAAAAGGGATCCGAAAAAAGAAACTTAACTTTTGTCGATAATATACAGAGAAAGCAACTCGTTCCAAGTATCAGGCAATCCGGGAAGACACCAATGATGACAATCGGCGAAAGTTCTCGGATCCGATTTCTGCTCTGGAGTCATGAGTTTCCCATCTCGCGAACCGTAAAAAGAAGTATGTGCATCTTTTCTGTACTCTTGACATCGTTGTTATGTTGAGGAAATTTATTGGCACTTCTGTGGATTGTGTCACATTCAGTGCGATTTCGTAAAGCTTTCGATTTGTTCCAACATCTATTGGTCTTGAAATGTTGAGTATTGGTTCTGTCTCTTTTTCGCATTTGCTTCCTTCCAACTCCCCAGTCTGAACTCCTGTTACAATTGCAAACAATCAGTTTCTACAAATTGTTGATTTTTTTTCTGTTTCTGATCATTTAGTACCTTATATGAGTTGCTGACATGCTGCTGAAGAAGATAGATGTCCGATTTGGGTCAATGTTTTGTTCTAGCCAGTTTGTCCATGTCGATAACACTTGTTCGTTTTGTTCTAGCCAGTTTGTCCATGTCGATAACACTTGTTCGTATACAGTATAGATTCCGATTTCATCATACTCTTCTGAGTCACCTTGGTTGAAAGCTCCTTGTCTTTTTCTTCAATGTAGAAAGGTTATATCAAGGTTCTAAACAGGATAAGCAAATTGAAATTTTGGAAGTTTGGTAGAGAAACTATCTATCACTTACAAAACTTTGAAATTGGAATGTCTGGTCCACCATATATAGGTGTTGAAAACGAGGTAGTCTGCATCTTTCCAGTTCTCACCGTGCTTCGATATCGATTGCGGAATGATTACTGGTTCCGTCTTCCCATCTCTCTTGTCTGGAGGATCAGCATTTGATTCGACCAAGAAAGGTGCCCAGTAAAATGCTATGGTCGCATTGTACTCTTACATTTTCAAAATAGTAGAGAAGATGATTTGGAGTTCTTTTGCTTCTTGGATTATTACTTTTTTATTTGTATATAAGATCAGTCAAGACCTCTATGTTGAGGATTGACATTTGTGCTGTGTGTTTCAATGTCTTTTTGCCTGACGAAATGCCAGATTGGACCATACAAACCATGGATTGCCACTGATTATAATGTATTGAATCACCAATGAACATCAGTTTCTTTCCCCTGAGTTTCTCCAGCAGCAGATTTCCATCAAACCTAAAACCCACAAAATAAAGTCTATTAATAGAAGTGAAAAATGTAATCTAATTTGTTTCTCTTTGTTTTTAGAAAGCCGGAACTGACCTTGGCAAAGAACAGTCTCGAGGTTGCCATCTCCATTTCTGGTACTCAGAGTCAGGCCTCCCATTTTTCGTACAAGTCACCCATTCTGAGAGAAACTCACATTCATCTTCTTTGTATAAAGGATGTGTGACGTTATCAAGAACCCATTTTCCTGTGGAAACATCGCAGACTTCTAATGGCACCACATCAATCTTCTTGTCCTTACCTTCTTTGCTGTCTTGTGGTTGATTCATGTGTTCTTGTAGGTTCTGTGTCTCAAATTCCTGAAACTGGCCAATCTTCAGCTTCTCATTGTACAGATAGAATCCAAAAAGGAACAAAGGAAGAAGAATGACTGCAAAGTATAACAGAGAAATGTAAGCTTTCCTTTCTCTGCCATCATTTTGTTTCATCTCGTTATGTTCTGTTTCTGGAGATATGAGCAAAACTTGCTTTGACAATTATAAATGTAGTTGGTCTATCAAAAAGTTCATAGCTTCAACTGATTCGACATATTTTTACAATCATGGAGCTGATAATTAGTAACCTACTAGTCTTGTCATTTACTGTAGTTATAATAGATATCTTTCCCTGCAAAATTTGCACTTCATTCAACAAATTCTTTGTCTTAATTCACAAAACATTCTATTGCATACTTTGTTCCCCTTTCACCTTTCGTTCTATATACATCACAAGAATTTTTTTTCCTCTGTAAAGATAAAAGAATACAAAATGATTCATCTCTGAGAAATTATGTGTGTATAGAGTAACTCATTCCAAGTATCAGGGAGGCCAGGTAAGCACCAGTGAATGCAATCAGCAAAATTGGCTGGATCCTTTTGCTGCTCAAGAGTCAGCAATTTGCCTTGCTTGATCGTGTAAACCGAAGTATGTGCATCTTTACGATACTCTGACATTGCAGTGATGTTGAGAAAATGAATTGGAACTTTGAGCGACTGTGTGACGTTTTTCACCACTGAAAACAATCTGTAGTCTGTCCCCACCTCTGAAAACAGCCTGTAGTTCGTCCCAGCGTTGAAAGACATGTTTTTGATCGGTGTTGTCTCTAATGCACACATTATACCATCAGGATTCTCCCAATCTAAGCTCCTATAACCAAAAAAAGGTGGAACAGTTTCGGTCGAATATTTTTTACTGAAATTCGACTCAAACTTGTTAAACAGTCTGGTGTGACTATAGATTGGATCTTGTCAATTAATTATGAACGAGAGAAAATGATTGATTACTTGATGTGAAGAGGTGACATGCTCATGAAGAAAACAGTTGTACTTAAAGGATCAATGCTATGGTCCACCCAATCTCCAAATGTCCTCAACACTCTCTCGTACGCTATTGGCCGTTTGATCTCATCATACTCTGTATCCCCTTCATCGAACGATCCACGTCTAAGTTCATCATAAAAAGCAATCTTCAATCCTCAAATTCATTACATTTATACATGAATATGTCTATGTTAGTATATTATGACTACTTACAGAACTTTGATGGAGACTGTGTTCATCCACCAGATATAACTATTGAAGACAAGAAAGTCAACACCTTTCCAGTTGACTCCATGTTTCTCAATTGACTCTGGCATTATTATACGATTCACTATACTGTGTTTTCTCGGATCGTCTGAATTCGATTCCACCAAAAATGGTGCCCAATAAAACTCCACAGTCGCATTATAGTCCTTAAATTTGCAACAAAAATAAGCAATAAATTATAAAATAATGTCATTTAGTGTCAGTGTTACACAAGTGTATTGCTTTACCTGGATTTGGAAAACGGTAAGAGAACCGGTTTGGTTTAAGCTCTTTCTTCCGGGAGGAATCACTGATTGAACCAAACAAACCATTGATTCCCATTGGTTCCGGTTAAGTGAGTCACCGACAAACATTAGTCTCTTGTTCCTCAGTTTCTCAAGCAACACTCTAGCTTTGAATCTTCAACATTCAATCCAATCATTGAAACAATAATTAGAACCAAAATCAATCAAAACCTGAAATAAAAACAGAACATTTTGAACTAAATAAGCTTTACTTTGGCAAAGAACAATCTTTTGGTTGCCATCTCCAGTTCTGAAACAGAGAATCTTTCCTTCCATTTCTTAAGCAAGTAACTTGCTCGGTCAAAAATTCACACTCTTCTTCTTTGTACAATGGATGCGTAATGTTGTCGAAAACCCATTTTCCAGTGAAGAGATCGCAGTCCTTTGGTGGTAACTCGAGAAATAAAGTATAGAATGGGTTTGAAGATGTGAAGTCAACAATGGAAGATTTGAGATTGTCATTGTACATGAAGATCCCGAAGAAGAAAAGGAAAAAGACTATTAGAAAAATCGAGAGATTACTCTTCTTCCTCTGCTTCATGGTTACTCCTACTTCGAACAATGGAATTCGTGTTCTCGAGGTTTGCATGATCTGTAAAGAAGAAGAAGAGTAAATAAGAACTAAGTGTCGGTATGTAGCTCAGAGAGACCAGAGAGGAAAGATAAGGATTATTAAATATTAACAATAATGCGAAATAGAAAATCCTAATTGGTGGACACAGAATTTTCTAAACGTTTTGCTTTATTTTCCTTTAGAATTTAAAATGTAAAGTATTTATTCATAGACTAAATTAATTATGGAATCTGGTAAAAGAAGTAATAAATTAGTTATGCTCCATGTGAACTGAAACTTTTTATTTTTACTTTATGAGTGATTAGTGGATCATAGTTTCAATCTTTCCCTAAAAAAATTTGTATTACTTTTGCATCATCAATTATTTTCTTCTTCTTATTTACTGTATTTTACATATCATTCTTATATTTAAATCAAAGCTCAACTAATTACAAATAGAAACATGCAGTATCACGCCTATTTTCACATTTCTACAATATATGTACAAGTTGTGTACTACTTTAAATCTATTTCATAAATTGTTTGAGAAGTTATGTTTATATCTTTTTTGTTCAATATTTCAAATTGTTGTACAAAATTAGTTTTGTTAGAGATAATTGACCTAAAATTGATAAACTAAACCATAACAAATCGTTGATAATAAAATATTCGCTATATCGACGGAGTAGCTTGATAGGATTGGAATTCCTAGCGTAGTGGTGATAATAAGTTCAAATAAACATATGATCAAAGATCTAGAGCTTGCACGCAAGTATCATTGCACTACGGTGATATTTGCACAAAAGAGTTGTGTTAAACTCAGATTGATTCATTCTACGAATCGTTGTGTATCATCTAATGCAAATTAGGTATCCCATTCAACAAAACCTATCCACTTTAACATTGTTGAGCAATGATCTTCCAAGAATCGAACCAGTTTTGAAAATTTCGGACTGAGAATCCACTAGGTCAGTTTTTCATTTGTGTTTGATTATCCGATGCAATTTTTTTAAACTATTTATGAATTCAAAACTAGGTTGAATGGGAAAGCGTGATAAAACATTAAATGTTGCAGGATCTAAAGCGTGATGATGATGAAGAGTGATAAAACATCCAAAGTTACAAATGTCAGCTAGTTTTATACATCTAAACTCTTTTTTGAGTTGTTATCTTCTTGGATCTTCTCTAACTCATCTGAACTCTTTTTTGAGCTATTATTTTTAAAGATTTTTTCTTGTACCCTTTGAGGAAAGTTTGATACATATCACAATCGATTTGGTTTATTTTGTGGTTATTTCTTATGTTTACTAATGAGGTTTGTGTTAAAAACTTCAATATAAAACAGAAGTAAATCTTTAAAAAATATATATTTAAAAAAAAAAAAACATATCTTTACATTCACAATTATTTAAAGCTAATGCAAGACAGGCTTGGAGTTAAAATAGTTTTTTTGAAAAAGTATAATATATATAAATCTCCTCATGCATACGAGCATTGAAACGGACAAATGGAAAGGAAGTGTTGCGATATAGTTTAGCATTATATTTTATAAGATATGAAGGTGATTAGCATTAATACACATCGATAATCCACCATCAAATGTGATTCTGCGACTTATCACATGCTTTGGGTTTACAGACCACGATTTTCATTAAATTTCAACTCTACTATTACCGATGCTACTCTACTCATCTTATTTCATTTTTAATGTCCTTACAATATTTGATCATTGGTTTTAAGTAGATATTTTCCTTGTAATCGTTGTCTTAGAAAATTTTCAATAAATCACATTATTTCATATCTTAAAATTTAGGTTCTAGATTGTATTTATGTAGTGGTAGGCAATTTTATGGGTTTCTTCCAAACAGAAATTAAAATCAAATCTTGACTGTGATATGCTTTAGCATCCCAGTTCTTCTGTAGGCCCGATTATGTCTAAAGCACTTGAATATCCATGATTCTCAATAAGATTTAAGATATCAACAATTATACAAAGCTACTAAGATCCTTCAAAGAACATTTGTACTCGTGCATCAATTATTTGCTTTTAATCATTGCATAGCGTCACAAAGGACAAGAGAATGACAAAGAAAAAAAAGAACAAGACAATATAAAAAACAACATATACTACTACGAAACTATGGGTCAATGTGTCAACAGAAATTAAAGAATTATTGGCAGATTTGTGTAGAGAGAGGCCCAGAAGAAAAAGCAATAAGATCTCATCTTTCTTTCTGCTTCTTCTTTACTTATGCCACAATCTGCTTCTCATGGTCTATATACATTTGCTCTGCCCACGATGGCAGCTTAAACTTGTCCCTAACCGCTGTGAAGTTCACCATGTTCCCGGCTCTTTCTTCCAACCCAAAGGCTCTCTCTGGTGCACTCTCTTTCACCAGTGAGTTCACCCAGGACACATCTGGCTCGTCGCTATAGTCTCTTGCAGGACGAGACATATTGTTGTTCCCATTCCCGTTAATGCCGAATGAGACACTTCTCCTCAGCTTGTTTAGCTCATCTCTTTGCATTCCCCACTCGAGCTTTCCATTTGGTGATCCCCAATCCGAGACATTTGAAGAAGCTACTGGAGCTGGTTTGAAACTCAAGCTGCGTTTGGCAAAAGCTGAGGATCTAGCATTCATCACTGCAGCTGCCATGGCTGCTGAAGATTCGAATCCGTGTGGAGGTGGTTGTCTCACAGGGGAAGATGGATAGTGGTTCATCTGAGAATGTCTACTTGGAGACTGAAGTTGCATAACAGAAGATGAATCATAAGATCCGAAAGTCTCTTCGAGGTTGGATGGATTGTGATCACCAAGACGGTGAAACCTAAGATCCATCCCGATATCCATATCTCTAGCACTCAAAGTCGACTTCAATCTGCTGCCACTAAGCTGCAACGGTGGTGGTGTAAGGCTATTAACTCTGTTCTGCCATGATCCACCATTTCTTGGAGACAAAGAAACACCATTAGCCATTGGAGAGTTCATTGGCGATGATCCTACTGTCAAAGGAGACATAGACATAACAGGCATCTCTGGAGACTGATTCGACGATCTCGGCGAAACCATTGCAGAACCAGTGGAAGCATTAACTGGTCTTAGCTCATCCCGTCTATGAGCAAAGAAACAGACTCTCCTTGCACAGCCTGTCTCATCTTTACAGAGCCGTGTCCTATACTGCGCCGGGTGAAGCCAAGACTCGAAGACACCATGAGCATACTCACACGAATCTCCTTTAGGACAAGACCCTTTACGAAACTCAGGGCAAGGCACACAAGTGTAAGGATACTTCCTCGGATCTCTCCTTCTTGCATTCTCACCAGGATGAACAAAAGGACACTCAGTCCAGTCATG
The DNA here is from genome assembly GCA_963920545.1 of Lepidium didymum. Taxonomy (NCBI): domain Eukaryota; kingdom Viridiplantae; phylum Streptophyta; class Magnoliopsida; order Brassicales; family Brassicaceae; genus Lepidium; species Lepidium didymum. The sequence goes on from OY986991.1 coordinate 3,465,354, forward strand.
TGAATACGCCCTGGAACAAGGCTTAACCTTAAAGCTAAACATCCTAAACTCGTCGGTTCCGTATACACCTTCGTTAATATCAGGAAGTGACGCATCAGCTGGATACTTAGTCACCACACTCTTGACTTCTTCATCCTCCAACAAACTAACCGAACCATGATTTCCAGTCAGCAGAACCTCAACTGCCTTTCTACTCTGGTTAGGAACAAACCGGGAAGCTTTAACCAACAGATCAACCGGTTTATTTCCATTAGCGTCAACGCAATTAGGTGAAGCAGAAGCATCAAGCAAGATCTTGATGATCTCAACGATAGAGACAGAACAGCCAGAAACTGCACAGTGAAGAGCAGTGACTTTCTCGTCACTACAAACTCTATTCACATCAGATTTGCCTGTAGCAATTATGTAATTTAAAACTTCGATGCTTCCATACATAGCAGCAACCATGAGAGGAGTTCTTTCTTCAAAACCCATCTTCTTTGACCCGACCTGTCTGCAATACCAAAACCCAGACTCCTCGAGATCCAACGAGTTTTCTTTGATCTCTCTCTGAAACGATGAAAGATTATCGCAGGCGGCGAATTCAAGTAAACACGTAGCACCTCCTTCTGATTTCTGCCTCATGAATTCAACCTCCGTTAGGGTTTTAGAAGAGCAAAGGTTGCTCTTTGGGCCACACATCTCTTCCTGTGGATCAAAGTAAACAAAAAACGTAAGGAGAAAGAAACAAGAAGGACAAGGAGCTAATTTCGATTCCAATATTCAATTTTCCATTTTAACGATCCCTTAAACCCAAAATTAATCCCCAAATTTACGAAAAGTAATGAATACTTTCTACCGATTCAAGCCAACGACCATTTCTACTTCTCTTTTTTTATAAAAGGGTCAAAATTTAACCATTAAAAAGCAAAGATTTCACCAACAAAAATCCTTAATGAACTAATCTTTCTAGAAATAGCTAAAACCGAGAAAAGAATCAATCACATACCGAGAAAGGAGATAACTTGGAGAAAAGAAAGAACAAAAAAGATTGAAACTTTGGGATTTGAGATTGAAGAAGAAGAATTTGAAGTAGTTGGGTAATTGAAGAAGGATCAAAAGAGAAGTGAAGGGTCCTTATAAAAGGAACTTAGTTGCGAAGAAGGAGAGAGGAAGGTGCGCTCTTTCTTTCGTCTACCTTTCTTTGGTCTTCTCTTTTTAATTTACTTTCTTATTTAAAATTTAAATTTTCCAAATTGTTTTGTTTTTATTCTTCTAGTCGCATAAATGGTCTAGGTCAAAAGTCAAAACTGGGAGATTTTAAAAGGTAAGGACGTCGCTGTTTTGCTGACTCTTATACTCATTTTTTAATATAATTTTATTATTTTTTGTCTTTTTAATAAATTATTTAGTATAATATCTTTCTATCTCATTGATTTTTTCAATGTCTTTTTATAATGATCAAAAGCAAGTTACCAAAAAAAAAAGCAAGTTCCTTGAGGGGGAAAATAAACAATACTTTATTTTATAATTTATAAGAAAAATACTCATCCGAATGTATGTATTGTTTCTAGATAATGTTAACTATTTGGTTTCTATGACCTACTAAATTTTTATTCTATTTCCTTGTTTTGATTGTTTAACAAAAAGAAAAGAAGTCTTTGTTTTAGCTATTTGTGATATCAAAATATCTGCAATGCATTTAGCTGGTTACATGAATTAAAAAAAAATTATAATTACAATATAGTTATGTATATGTGGAAAAAATAGTGTAAAATTCAAACACACTAAATTTTTAATTTAGAGCATTTTATTTTATGAAAGACATTAAAACTTGTAGAAGATAAATAATCTAGTAATAATAGTTATTTTACAAATTTTCAAGTATCAAAATTCGAGTTATTTCGATACAAATAAAAAAAAAAAAAATTAAAATATGAATTTTAGCTATGAATTGAATTTTGTCAATCTAATTATTGAAAAAAGTAAAATCAACAAAAAAAATTAAATCTTAACATATGACCAGATCTACTCTGGCGTATAATTTCCTCTGCATGATGCTTTCCTACAAATGCATGGGTGTGCGTTTTTGTGTCCAAGAAAATGTATGGGCAAAGATCCTGAGACATTAAGAAATATTTGTATTTCCAATGGATGCTTAAAAGAACCATTTGTATCAAAATAATGTTTGATATTGAGAACTATTTATATCAAAATAAAAAATTTAAACAATTAATTGTATAAAGGAAAAATAAATTTGCTCAAATAATTAATATCTACTTTTGCAAAATTTTCTGGAATTCGATTTCTATTAGATATGTAATATGATGTAATAGAATTTAGAATATAAGTGATAGATTGGATTTTGTTGATTAAATAATTTTTTATTCAATTATTAGATTGATAATATTCGATTCACATCAATAAAATTTGATCCATAGTTTAAATTTTGTACTCTAAAATTTAATTTAATTTATTATATGTATTAGAAAGAAATTTGAATTTTCAACATCTCTAAATTATTAACACTGAAAAACTTGGTTGTGATAGAAATAGGTTTAAAAAAAAAATTAAAGTTGAGTATTATATAAAAGATGTGGTTGATAATGGTAAAGGGAGTTGGGGATGTGTAGGTAAGGGACCCACCATTCAATCAAATCGACCGACTTAGCAGGTAACCCATCGTCTCAGTACTGTAACACGCTCCTTTATTAGCACGTGTGACGACTATGTCTTGTAAGTAAGTCTACTCTCTTTCCAAACATCAACTAATAAACTACAACACAACATCAAACTTTATTCTCAACTATATAATCTTAATGGCTTAATAATATAATCCTCTTCGATTACTTTATACTATTTATATTGTCATCAGCGATCAAACTTTTGTAATGGATGTGGAGAGTGAGAAACACGCGCATGAAGAAGCGAGTGGAAATAGAGGGAAAGTGAGGCACGGCTTCTGTTGATTGGTGTCTGAGTGGGCGACACAGAATGTCTTCACTTGGCCGCCCGCTTCTACTTTTATCCTTTCCTATTTAACCTAAACCTTTAACTTTAATAATTTTTATAAATTAATATCCACTCATATTTCCTTCATTATTTTAATTTCACTTATACAGAAAATATAGTGGATTAGTCTGTTGGATACTTGGATTTGATTTATATGACTTACTCCTCATTATTCTTGACTTTTCTATGATTATATCTTCTTTTTTTGAGTTTCATGAGTTTGCCTAAATCCAATCATTCACAACAATTTTTCTATTTTGTGAACTCATATTCATACTATTCAACAAAATGATATGACTTTTGGGTTACAAAATCTACACTAGTCATTTCTAAAAAAGCGTACTAATAATTTCTAAGATTGTCATTAATTATATAAAAATATAAACAATTTTTTTTTGTGTGTAACTTTGTGAATAGTGTTGAATGTTACTTCAGCCTATTGTATTTGAGTTCAACTACAAAAAATTATGTTTATCTAATATTGTTAGATACGAATACATATATATATTTTCAAATATTTGTGTTGAAAATATCGGATATATATAAGAGATATATATAAAATATTGTTCAAGAGGTTTTTTCCTCTATGCAAGAACCAGATGAAGAACATGGCCTCTCTATATGCTGTAGTTTTTTCCTGTTTTGCCATTAGGTAACCTGCTTTCCAGCATAGATGAGCATTCAAAAATCCATGAGATTTAACAGACATCAAACATATACTTATGCAAATAAATGTTTTATGTAAAATCTTAAAAATTAGCCTTCTGCACACCAAACATACAAAAACACATTTAAAAAGAGTTTAGCTGCACTAATGTCGACGCAGCTATTTCGTCTTGAGGACTTGGAGTTATATCATCAACGCTCTTCATTTCCTCCAAGTACTCCATAGACTTTCGCTGCAAATTAAAGAATTTGGTGTTAAAGGAAAATATATTAGGAATTGTGATATATAAATAAGTACCTACTAACTTTATTATAGTAAAGAATTAAAAATATTATCTCAAAATAAAGAAACTAAAATCAGGTTAATACCTCAGGTTCCTCAAGTTCTTCTTTTTCTTTTTCTTATTCTTCAATAAGACTTGGAATTGTATAATCAAGATCAGGGTTTGCTTCTAATGATTGAATTGCACGTTCGAGATCCTCGTTAAAGCTCTCCATAGAGTCTCGATTTGTTTCTCTCTTTAATTTCGTCCTGACCTAAGCTGAGGAAGATATAAGAATTGTGATAGAATCCACTCTTACCTGTCCCAATTTATAAGTGAATATGTAAGATAAAGTATTCCTAAACTGTATTGGATTTCTAAATTATATCAAATTCCTAATTGAGTCGAAAGTATATCTCAATTTTAGTAACAAACTACGTACAAATGTGTTAAAAATATTATATCAAATTAATGAAAACCAAAAAGAAAATAAAATTGGATTAAATTTGTTATTTTCACCAAAAAGTCAACATGTTATGCTGATAATACGTAGTGAATTAGATTTCAGCCAATCGCTTAAGATTTTTTCTTTAAAGGAGTAGTTTGTGTTAATACATACAAAACCATATCATATAATTATGTATAACATATATGTGTAAAAATAATTTGGGTCAAAATTAACACATACAAATTTAAAAAAACATTTAATATGGGCCAAAACTAAAACATTTAATTTGGGCCAAATTTTAAATATTCATTTAAAATGAATAAAAATAAAAATATTATTAAATTGAATATAATGAAATCTTTTCGCATACCAAACTCTAGAATGATTCAGCTAACAACTCATGCATTTAGAATTTGATTCCTCTTATTTAAACTTGGTAAATTAAACAAAAATTTTAGGAAGTGGATTTTAGGTTATAAATAGAGTATTTCTCAATCTTATTGTTTGAAAAAAAAATCTATTCAGATTAAATCAATTATTTAAATATTATTTTTGACGTAAATGCTATGTTGCTAGTGGATCTGTTATGGGATGCCATGTTGTCTACCATCAAAAGACACTTGATGAAAAACAATGCTGATAAGTATAGACGTGACTTAACTGTTCACGTAGGAGATAAACTATGACCTTACCAACAATCTGTGAGTAAACAGATCTGCCATAAATCATATGCTCGCTATTACGGACCATTTGAAGTCCTTGAACGAATTGGCCAAGTCGTGTATAGAAGATGTGGGTGAGATTCTTCCAAACGGAGTACTTAAGATCATTGATCGTAAGAAGAGAATATGTTGCTCTCAAGCATTTGGAAAACATCTATGGACAAAACCCTTTTGTTCGAGATGTGAGCTTCTGAACTATTTATTATCCAGCAAGTAAGTTGTTTAATAATATGTAATCTGAGTATTAATCTATTGTCAAACGATGATCCATAAAGATTCTATGGTTGTGGTTTGACTCGTTTGGTTATTGATGTATGAGTCTAAAAACCTAATTAAAATTCCTTATCGTCATGCTTCTGGGAGTTGATTATCATCTTTTGCAACGACTTAACTTTTTACATAAAAGTCATAGAGCTGACACTCTGTAAATGGAGCAGATGATGACAATGAACTGACAAACTAATTAAAATATATATATGTAATTATTATTAAACTGAATGATTGAGCCAGAATTTATAAAAACTAGCTAGATGAGACAAATATCCTCAGTTCAAATCCTAAACAGAATTAGGCAAAAAGAAAAGAACAAGTTAATTTGACAAAACAAATAATACGCTTTGGAAATAATAAACGTGATGACCACGGATTGTACGATGTAAACCACTAGACTGCGTCTGGATATCATATATCACCGGATAATCTGTGGCTATCGGACTTTGAAGTAATAACTTGTTCTTGTCCAAAAATATTATTGGTGACGACCGACGGAAGAAAGTGTGTCTCCGATCTATCGAGCACAATTTCTTCTATGTCTTTGAAGAATCCAACGACCAAATCTCTTTGATGCACCAGTTTGTCTTGGAAATATACAAACGATCATCGAGGATGCACATGTTGGCGTTAATAAAGTCAGGATCATGGGAAACAGGAGTTTTACATATGACTTGAAAAGTTTCGATGTGAAGATCAAAAGATAATACGTGACCCATCTAAATAGACAGGATCATACTCATCTTTTACCAGATAAGGAGAAGCAGGATAAACGTACCTCCAAGTATTGGTACTAAAATCGAAAACTTCACAAGTAGTAACATTCTAGAGGCCAAATGGTTTTTAATTATACAGCCAAACCAGCTTGTATATACCCCTAAATTTATCTTTGCCAAATCCAAGAGCCGGATTTGGGGAATCAAAATCTTCAATATCACGTATATATCTGTCAAATCTGTCGTTGATGAACTCTTGGCTGTTGGAAAGAGGAATTCTTTGTTGCCATCGAGTGGCTGGATTCACCACAACACTCGGTTTGAATGTAGAATAGATGCATAGAAGACCATCACAAGTACCATAGCAGATCATAGAGAGTGAAGTAGTCAACTTGATTGTACAACCTATTGATGACCACGACACAATATCCCCGTTTGGACAGTATTAATAAGGGACACGCAAAGGAGATTTTGACCTCGTGATATCTGACGACATATCAACTGTCTTTCGTGAAACCGTCGGGACTCGATTGTGGATTTCCAGTTTTTAGATACAGAATTGAATCTTAGCAGAGAGTCTACAGGAAGTCTCTCGAGTATGAGCTCTACAATATCGTGTGGTAGAAACTTCACACTCGACTCTTGTCTTTTCAACATTGTGTACAAGCTGAGAATCCCAGTCCACCTAGGAATCGGAAAAAAAAAAAAAAATTTAAAGTCAGTTTCTTTCCATTGAGCAATTGTAAATTTCAATACTCTAATCAGTTTATCGAGATATTAATTATGATTTTATAGATAATCAAAACCCAAAATCACAAACAGATTTCTTCAAATAAAATCACAATGACAAAAGATAAATAAGAATAATAATTGTAATTACAGTGAGTACCAATCCTCAGAAGTCGATTCTCTTATCAATCCTTAGAACAATCGTTGAGTCATACGAACTTCGATGTCAATGAGATTCATATTGGCGGAAGAGAATGAGATATACTACTTGCAACCCTGGTTTTTTTTCTTCTTCCGGCTTTGATTAAATTTGGGCCTCAAGCCCATAATCCGTTTCCTTTGTCTTTTTTCTTTTTTTGTGCACGAAATATTTCATCAGATCCGTACTAGGGCGTGGAATCTCTGATTCTTCTTCTTCTAAATAAGGAAACTAATTGTCAATCACTTCTTTATCAGTTTGCTAAATTGCCATGTCACCTCAGCATTGCGGATAACACTCAGGTCTGATTCTTCTTAGCTTTCTTGTTGTGAATTAAACTTGTTGTTTCATCCTTTGAAATTGCCATGATCGATCCCTATCTTTACTTGCACAACAAGGCAATGTTTTTGAAATTTATTTTTCTTTTTTAATACATTCCTTTTTATTTTATATTTAATTGTTGGTTCTTTAAGTACTTATGTAAAATAATTACGATTAAATAAAAAAACCATAAACCATGTTTTATTAAAAACTAAAAACTCCCTAAATTAGAACAAGAAAAAAAAAAACTAAAGAAAACGACCGAGAATTCTAAAAGCCACCTTCTTTCAATATTCGATTACTCAGCTTAGCATTCACACAAAACCTGTCCAAATCAATAGCGAAGCAAAGCTGATTATTATGTTGGTGTCTAAACATCCAAATAGTGAGAAAATCACATGAGGACTCGATCCCATATTCTTTCACGAAATCGTTCCATTCAGTACTCGTCAAAACAGGTGTGTCACCACCCCACATCTTGAACGACATCTCAAAAGTCCTTCCATCTGGTCCATACACTGAGACCTTACGTCCTGTAGTCCCAGGATTCTCTACTTTTCCAAGGACCTCTTCCATCATTTTTTTCGCTTGTTCTTTCCCTAACATCAACCTGCATTGATAGTCCTTCACATCACTCTTCGTCACTTGTTTCCTCACCGGTTTGCTACATGTCCCCAACGCATCAGATTCATGAACAAACATCCTTTTAGGAGGATTGTTCATGTTCTTTGTTCTGTCCTTCCAACGATGCATGATCTCTAAGGTTTCCTCTGAGTCGTCTTCCTTCGTCTGTTTTCTCTTTCTTATGCATTCTTTTATCTTCTTTCTGCACCGGTTCGCTGCACTCTCCCACCTCGTAAGAATCACGCATACAAAACCTTCTGGGAGGATTTTCCGGTACGTTGTACTGAAGCTTGAACCTTCCTAAATTAGAACAAGTAAAAAAAAACAGAGAAAAATCCTAATGTGGATTCTAAAAGCCAGCTTCTTTCAAGATTCAACTACTCAGCTTAGCATTCACACAAAGCCTATCGAAATCAATAGCGAAGCAAAGCTGATTAGTCTCTTGATGCTAAAACATCCAAACAATGAGAAAATCACAAGGCGTTTCGATCCCATATTCCTTTACGAACTTGTTCCATTCAGTGCTGGTTAAAGCAGGTGTGTCGTTACCCCACATCTTGAACCACATCTCAAAAGTCCTTCCGTCTGGTCCATACACTAAGACTTTACGCCCATTAGGTCCAGGATTCTCTACTTTTCCAAGCACCTCTTCCATCATTTTCCTCACTTGTTCTTTCCCTAACATCAGCCTGCATTGATCTTTTGTTACATCACTCTCCATCACTTGTTTCTCACCGGTTTGCTGCATCTCCCCAATGCTTTAGAATCATGAACAAACATCCTTCTAGGAGGATTCTTGATGCTCTCTGTTCTGTCCTTCCAACGAAGCATGATATCTAGGGTTTCTTCTGAGTCGTCCACTTTCATCTGTTTTCTCTTCTTATGCATATTTTTATCTTCTTTCACGTCGCTCTTCTGCACCGGTTCGCTGCACTCTCCCACCTCGTAAGAATCACGCATACAAAACCTTCTGGGAGGATTTTCCGGTTCGTTGTACTGAAGGTTGAACCTTAGGGTTCTTTGGGATTCGTCTACCTCCATCTGTTTCGTAGTCTTACGCATCTCTTGATCTTCTTTCACGTTTTTCACCATTACTTGCTTCTGCACCGGTTCGCTGCGTCCCCCGAACTTGTAGGAATCACGCTTAGAGATCCTTCTCGGAGGATATTCCGGTACATTGTTCTTATTACAACGGAGCCTGAACCTCAGGGTTCTTTGGGAGTGGTCTACCTCCAAGTGTTTACGATCTGTTTTGCTACACTCCTTCACACTTGAATCAAGTTGCCCATTAGAATCTAAATTATGATTTTGTGTCTTCTCGAGGTTATCTCTTGCACACATCAAACTCCACAATGCCCATACTGACCAACCTTCATCTGGTTTATAATCTTTAAGTGATTCCTCAAGGTTTTTAAATCTTTGAGGGCTTAGATTCTTGGAATTTGGCACAACGCTGTTCATAATTCCTCCTTCCTCTCCTGTTATTTTCTGGTCATCTCCACCAAGTGCTGAGTAGTAAACTTCTGTTTTCTCTTTCTCTTTTTCTTGCAAATTAAAAAAACAAAAGAAAATTTTATTTAATTAGTGTAAGATGAAAATATATTTAGAATTTTGATAAATAAGAAAATAAAACCATGTTAATTAATACCTCAGGCTCAGGTTCAGGTTCGTTTTGCGTTAGACTTGGAGTTACATATGATTCATCATGGATTGATTGGGATTCTTCAGACAAATCTCTCATCATTCTTGGTGATGAATGTTTGTGTATTTCCTCGCAACACTCAACTACGTCTGGTTTTAGGTCGTCTTCTTCTTCAATTAGACTTGGAATTGTATCATCAAGATCATCAGGGTTTACTTCTAATGATTGAAATTGACGATTGATGTCCTCCTCAAACCTCTCCATACAGTCTCGATTTGTTTTTCTCTCTTGCTTTTCGTTGTTTGTGAGTTGAAAATCTAAGAATTGTGGTAGAATCCTTTCTTACCTATCCCTATTTATAAGTGTGTAAGATTAAGTATTCCTAAACTGTATTGGGTTTCCTAATTAAATCAAAAGTATATCTGATTTATAGTAACAAACTACCTACAAAGCAATTACAAATATTATGTCAAAATAATATAACATATAGTTATTTAATCAAGCAATTATTTTTAATTACATATCCCCGTTTTATATGTGTAACTTTTTTTAAAGAAATTGATAAAAATTTCTGAACCCAATACACAATAATTAAGGTAGTTTCTAAGATCCAAACCCAAAATTTCAAAATATTCGAGTAGGTTTCATATACATCTAAATCCAAAAAAATCCACCTCGATCAGACCGAAGTATCCCAATGCCTATGACTAGATTCCCTTGATTCCTATGACTGGATTCAATCCTATGTAACAGCTCTTTCGAAATTTGCCAATATAGATCTTGTCTTAGATTTTATTTTACAGATTAAAAATTGTTCTCATAATATTCTGATAATCTCAATTTTAATCATATGATTCAATCTGCTACAACAGCTTTGCAAATTGCAAGCATATAAAAAAAATATAAACTCTAAAAATACATTTTCTTTAATATGGTAAGTGAAAAATACACTTTTTGGAGATGTCAGAGCAAAAGATTATTAGTATAATCTTTCAAGCTACATTAAAAAGTACCTCAAAAGCTTTTTACTGAAATGGTTAATAGTTAATTTAAATATTTTTGTAATATTTAGAAAATGTCTTATCGATTATTCATATTTTTATAATATTCAGAACTTTTTTAAGCATTAAATATATATATATATATATGTTATTATTAGTTTCCTAAATATAAAAAATATGAATATCTGTAATATACTAAAAATCTATTTGATAACTAATAGTTGTATATTAATAATATTAAATTAGATTCTGTCATTCTCAAAAATTATCCAATTATCATTTGATTCTACAAATTTTATTATGTAATATCTCATTCTACTAATTTTTATTATGTAATTTTTATTCTACAATTCTATTTTATTTTTACCATTAGGCTATGCAAAGTTACCAATTGGACAAGCTACTTACAAAGTTATCAAAAATATTAAGTCAAAATAAAAAAACCAAAAGGAAAATAAAATTAGAATAAACCTCGTGAATTAGATTTTCAGCCAATGGCCTCAAGATTAATCTGATGTAGTAGTTTGTATAAAACAGACAAAACCATATCATAAAGTTATGTAACATATAGGTTTTAAATCAAGCATCTAATTTTAACTACCTATCCCCGTTTTATATGTGTAATTTTATTTTAAATAAAATTTATAAAAGTTTCCAAGTCCCACGCGAAATATGGTATTTTTTAAAACCTGAATCTGAAATTTCAAAATACTCGAACATGTTTTATATAGCTAAATTCAAAAGACATGAAACCTAAAAGATTTCACCCAGTCGGATTCGGAACATATCACACTGAGACATTTGTTTAGGCGGGAGAAAAGAAACATCATTGGTATGAAGGAGGTAGAGAACTTCATAAGGATTACTGATGACATGCATGTCGACGTTGTCGAGGTCAAAGTCAGAGTCACCAAGCCCAGCAGTCTGACGAGCTCACTTAGGGGACAAGGGAGCAAGTCACGCGTTTGGACAGAGAGTGAAGGATTACAGGGATCTTTCCCGTCACCAGAGAGCCTAAAGCTCGAATCATGTTCTTTGTTCTCCTTATCTTTAATAGTTTTCTTCCTTTTTGGTGCTGTAATAAGCATGTTCTCGGATTTAGAATGCTGAGACCTACGGGAAGACGAGGGAAGAGCGCGTCGAGAAGAGCTAGACGTAGAGGACCGATTAACTATATTAACAAAGAAACACATATAAGGAATAATCAGCAAAAGAAACATCGAAATTCAGTTAAACTAACCTAAGGAGGAGGAGGAATCACAGCTTCCGATTTCAAGCAACCACGAATCTGCTCCGAAGAAAAAAAATCTTAGAGAATATCCCCGTCACATAGCTTATCGAGGATATTGCCCAACTCGCCAGTAAACTGTGGAGACGGGAAGGCTGCAAAAGAAATGTGATGTCTTGATTTAAAAACAACACAAACAAAAGAAAAAAAGACTAATATGTTAGTAAAAAACTTGCAAGCATTAATCCACCACATTTTCGTCCCCATTCGCAATGGATAAACTCGAGACTAAACCTCTGATCGCGGGTTCGCAGCATGAGTTAATTTAAAGAAGAAGAAACAATGACTCCAGTTTGTGTCTTTACTTGGAATCCTCTCTATAACTTTGCGTTCGTCACGATTTGAGAGGTCAACAGTACCACTATTGTCATTCCGTTTTATGATATAAAACTAAGAAGTTGAAGAGGACCCACGGGAACGTCCGGCTCGACACCATGAACCAGCATAGCTAAAGCAATTATAAGGAATGAAGGGCACATTTGGGAGAAGAGAAAGATTGAGAGAATAGAGAAGTGAAAGAAGCGAACTACGAATTGGAAAACGGAGTAAGCAATCGTAGAAGTAGGTGGCATACTCCCAACCCCACCCTTCTGGGACATTGTCAGGGCCGAAGTTTCCACTAGCAATTCCGGTAACAAGGTCAGCAAGTCTGTCATCGTCAAGAGAAGAGGATTTATTCTGACGCATAGTAATCTTTGATTTTATCTCCAAATTATCGAAATCCTCAAATACGGTATCTGATTCGTGAGGAGGATTTCAAGAAGAGGAAGGAGAATCAGAAGAAAAAGGACGAGTGTTGAATTTCGCCGCCATGAAACTTCTAGAGTAGTAAGAAAATTGAGACGCGAAACTCATAAGGGAGGAGCAATCAACACTAAAAAATGTTGAGATAAACTTGAAGACCAAAACTTGAAGACCAAAGCTTGAGGAGCAAGCAAAGAGATATAGATAAGATTAAAGAGGCTATAGTTTAGGAGTTATCTAAACTAAGTATTTTTCTTTTGTGATTAGGATTAATTTTATCTATATAAGGAGATGTCAATGTTGTGGCATAACTTGTGAGATTAAAGAAGAGTTATTTCTTTATAATCTTTGATATTACTTTCTTAAATCCAACAATTGGTATCAGAGCATAATCGTTGGAGTTAAGAAAAGGGATTTGGCATTCTCGAAATTTTGTTCTTACGAAGGGAACAAAAGGAGTTCGACAAAGAGGTGTTGAAGGAGAAAGAGTACTTGGAGAGTATTTACTAAAGGAATGTTGTCATGGGAGACAATAATGCCTTAGTACCAGAGAGAAGATTCAAGTTTTCCGAAGTGATAGAGGAGGAGAATTTGTATCTCATGAGTTCAACCGTTTACCTGCGAAGAAGAATGGCGAAGATAAAGAGCAGAAAGAAAAGAAGCAGAGGAGTCTTAAGGCTAAGGTTTCAAGTAAATGCAACTGTTAAGACCGGTTATTCCTGAGAAAGAATAATGAATCTAAACCATTCAAAAGCCTTTGATCGAATTCAAAAGGACGGTCACGATTCTGTCAAGTCAACGAAGACGGATGACGAGCTCAATCAAGGCCAAGAATTTGAATAAACGGCCAAGATTATCCATGTTTGAGTGAACAGTCACGATTACCGGATAAGCAAATACAACCTTGATTCAAGCTCAAATAAGGAGCAATAACAAATCTTTTCTAATAAATGTATCAAACAAAAAATATTGTAAAGAAAAACAAGAAGTATTCCCATAAGAGAAAGAGAAAGTCTCCGCTACGATTCTTCTGGTCAAATTTGGTTCTTTATTCTTTAACAAAGAAAAAAGCTTGGTTTTTTGTGTTCAACTTATTACTATATAATCACAAAATTTTATGTTGTTTGCTTCTCAAATATATCCAAAATTCGTCAGCAAATTAGATCATATGGTTGAGCAAAGATATTACTAATAAAAAAGAAGACTTAACAGTCAACTGGCCTTAGGCTCTTAATCTGTATGTTGTGTTTCAGAAAGATTCAAATCGAAAAATTTGTAAGTAGGATGGGCTTAAGCCCAGAGCAAAACAGAACTTTCGTATGTTTGATTAAGTGTTTGTTTAAAATGATATATATATGAACAACTATTCTCTAACTACAAAAAGCTATTAATTCAGAGAAGCTTATACATTACAATGAGAACGACTCACAACTACATGTTACATAATAAAGCACACTATAGAAGTAAAGCAACACAAAAGAACAATAATTACCAATTAGGGCTAATACTAAACTCTACATAATGTGATACATTTTCCATATATAGTTCTCTTTGAACCTACTAAGATTTTACAAGGAACAAGTCCATTTGATCCTCACGAAAATTGTTGAGATCTCGACCAACCAGTTTTACTATACAACTAGTTTTGATTTCATACCTTTCTGTAATTTTGAAGAACACTCGAGCCATTACGTTCTCCATTAAATCTTTGATGATATCTTTTCTACTATCTGAGAAATAAACAGCTGCAAGTAATCGTTCTATGATCTTAGGATCAATCTCCAACAAGCAATCCGATCTCACGCATTTGTTGAAAATTTCTGTAACGCCCTTTTTGATTCTTTCAGCTAGTCCTTCAAAATCGAAAGGCTTGAAAGGAACCTCAATGAGACGGTCATGGTTCTTAAAGTTCTTTAACCAAATCTTTGAGTTGTCTTCACAATGATTTGTTTCCTCGATTTCGGTTTCTTGTGCTGGAAGGTTCAGATCAAGAACTCCATTACTTGTTCTGTTCAAACGTTTTCCGGTTTCTATAGTCTCATTTATCTCTTGAGTTTTCCCTAACGCCATCAGCTTCCTCTTGTTCATCGCATTCAGCCCCAAAATCGATCTCACATTTGGTAACCTCGACACAGTCTCAACCCATATTTCAACTTGCCTGCCTTTGGCTCTCAGGAGTTTGTCTTCAGAATAAGAGGTTATTGTTCTTGAATCTTCTGTTGAAGCTGAAGTCACAACAAACATGGTATTTCCAATACCGACTTCTCTCCCATGCGAATCCATAAACTTCCCGGTTTCAATAGCTTTCGACAAGCTCATTTGTAGCTTCTCGTCTGCTTTTTCAATGTTCTCAAGGAAAACCACACAGAAAGGATTCCTACACATCACTTCAAAGATATGATCCACCATTGTTTTTCCTCTCAACTGAATTGCATCATCACAACCGCCCATTCCGTGCTCTGTGACACCAAGATCAACGGCCATAAATCTGTGTTCGCTTTGATAGACAATCTCTGCAAGGACTAGCGACATTCTCCTCTTGCCTACACTATCCGCCCCAACCAAATTAAGCCAAACATCTCTTCTAGTGACCATCTTAGGCGGTTGTGACAATGTGCAGCTGAGAACTCTAGCAGCCTCATCTTGCCCTGAAACCCTATCGATTAATCTTCTGTAGATAATCTTGAAGCTCTCTGCGTTGAGGTCCCCTGAATTATCCAAGAAAGACGAGGACGTCACAGATTGTGGCTGAGTAATATCTCTGCTATCCAAATGCTTCTTAAGATCAGATCCTGTGGTAACCGAACTTATCCTCAGATTCAAATCAGTCGTGACTGATTTAGCTGAACCAGTCGATGCAGAAGTACTGCTTGTGGACTTATTTCCACAAATTGATTCCAACCCTTCTTTGGTCTGCACTGAGGAGATGTAAATACACGTTACTCCCACAACCAAGAAAACTTGCAGTCCAAGAAACATAAGAGATTAACGTAATGAATACCGACCTTAGCATCAGATTTTTGGTTTAAATCAATTCTTGTGGTCATCTGTAACCAAGTTGGCAAGGTAGATTGGGTTTGATCTGATATTGAAGAAAGCGGTTCGGTGATTTCCTTGTCGTAACCAGAGAAGGGTAGTTTCAAGTCGGGAGGAGTTGAGAAGAATCCACCAAATGGAACAAATGATCCCATCAAACTGTATATACAACATAGTCGTATAAGTATTATAAAAGTTATGTATATAATTTGACTTTATGATACTAGAGAAGTCTTAGTCTAGGAATAGATATTGTACTTGTAATTCTAACTAACTTAACTAGTAAGCATGTAGTTTTAACGCGGGAATAACAAATCGTGACACAAAACTCTCTGTAAGGAAGTGTTTGGTAGCATGTAAAGAAACGATCAAAGCGTTTTACAATCTAAACGCAGCGAAAGAGAGTGAAAATAACCTGGACTTGTGGTGAGGCAAACTAGACCTAAGAGAAGTGATGGTGAGTAACTGCAAGTCCCAATCTTTCTCTACTTCTGGAAACTTCCTTATCATCTTCTCATAAACTTCGTTGCTTGTCGTCGCTCCGATTAACCAGACTCGCTTCTCGTTTCTCCGAATTAGCTCTGAAACTCGGTTCACGATGTAATTAGCCGCTGAGTCGTTTCCGTCGAAGTCGGTGAATACTCTCAGATCTCCGTAATTCAAAACTAATCCAGGTCCTGAACCTTGCTCTGCAAGCTTCCCTAGATCGTGAAACCTTGTGTCGGTGTAGGTTTTATCGAATTTGACGATGATTTGGTCGGAGATATCAGAGGCGATGTTAATAGCGATTAAACCGTTGAGCTTCGTTGGTAGAGCATTCCCGTCGGTTTGGTTTTCCTCTAGAGAATTTAAAAAACCGGTTAGTGCACCGTAAGCCGATACACCGACAAGTAAAGGATTCCTCCCTTTTTCTCTTAGGAAAACCTCGCTGATCCTCCGGTAATCCGAATCTCCTCCGACGAGATTCCGGTTTGGTACACTGAAACCCCAGAGAACCGGGTTTGGTTCAGGATTTCCGGTTAAGTTACAGAGAAACAGAGGCTGTTGTGATGAAAATCGGAGAATGTGAGGAATAGGTCGGATAATCGAGAGCTTTAACTCGGAGCTCCGAAAACCCGCTTCACCAAAAACCCGACTCACAACCGGATCATCCAAAATCGAAAGAATCAACTGACGAAGCTCCACTTTCACGCAAGATAACGAATTTGAATTCGAGTTCTGATTCTGATTCTGAGACATCTCTTGATACATCCTGAAATTTTCAGGAAGACGACGTTGATGAGCTTGAGACCGTTTAATTGCAGCCATAAGAGAGTTAGAAACAGGAGGTGGATCATTGGATCCGGATAGTTGACCCGATTGGATCCGATCAAGAGAAACACTTAAACAAAGATCTAAAGCTTTAAATTGAAGACGAGAAGAGTAAGCAGAGTTTTGAACACGAGAACAAGCATCGCGTAGAATGGAAGTTGGAAGAGAGAGTAAAGCTGAAACGGCGTGAAGTGACGTCGTTTGAGAGTGTCCTCTTCGACAAGCCACGTTCACAGCTTCTTCTAAGGCATAAGCTGATTCCACCGTTAAACATTGTTTCGCTACATTCACCGCCGTTGGCATCGCCGGCGACCATAAATAAATACACAAACTTCAATTTTTTTTTTAAATAAGTATTTGAATTTCTCTCTCAGGTGAATTATTTTACTAATTTGGTGTGATTTTTTTGTTATTGTAATAAGAAAATGAAAACGGGAAAATAAATAAATAAATACACAAACTTTACTGTTTGTTGGTTAAGTGGACACAAAGGTGGGACCCAGAGATAGAGAGTGAGTACAAAAGTGGGACCCAGACACGAGGGGGAAGAGAAAGTGAGAGTTTGGAATCAAAGAGGAAACAAGTGATGCCTCATTGTTTAGATACTTTCAGATTCTTGTTGCTCGTCTTTAAGATCATTCTTTTGTTGCCACGTGTCTACGATGTGTCTGTTTTGAAAATATGAATTTTTACTCTTTGGCTTTTGTTTAGGATTTGTAAACCCAAACTTCTTTTTTACTGTCTTATTTCTACCTAAAACTAACATGATTTGGTTCTTATATCAAGTAAGTTTTGTGTAAGTATAATTATCAGTAATCAGTGTACTATACGTTTTTCAAATATTTTAGTGTAATTTTTTTGTTCAGTTATAGCTTTCTTGCTTTGTATTAAGCTATTTATAACTTCAAATATTGAAAAAATATACTTTTTCGTTTATTGAGCTCTGATACATAACCAAAATCTTATAATATGTATGTACATAACTAATTGTTACAGTCGAACTTTAATTAAAAAAACTACACAAGCAATATTTATTTAATTTTGTGAAATTGTATAACCAATCCTATAAAAGACTTCATACAAACTAAACACCTCGGACATTTTTGACACGATTTCGTAAAATTCTGATTTCAGAATATATCCCCTAGCTTGAAGGTATCTTTTATTCTCCAACCTCGACCATATCTTTTATGAAGTCAAATTATATTTTTTATTCACGAAAATAAATAAAATAACAAATGATGTAATCACAAAAAGGAATCCTATAACATTTATTTCCGAAAGATTTAGAAAAGATCAGTGTCGGTCTTGTCGGAGCAAAATAAAAACGAGGGATACGATCATACGACTTTATGAAATAAAAAGAAAGTGACACTAACGATTATAATAAAAAGAAAAAAAAGAAAAAAAAAGAAAGAAAGGTCGCTTTGCATCATAAAGTTTGAAAGAGACAAATGAGTAGAAGGAACCCTAATTTTTCACCACATACTTAGCCTTTCATCACTTTCTCTATCTTTTTCTTTTTCTTTTAAATTTCATTTTTGATATTATACTCTCTAATATGTTGAAGATTTGAGAATATATGCAAACCCATTTGCATAATCTCCATGTGACCATGTTTCTTGAAATAAATATCTATTTATACAGTGTTTCATATAGTTTGGAATTTGAGTTTGGGGTTTAACTTTATAATTATCGATTTAACTATTAATAAAAAAACAATATTTTCATAATCAGTATTTGATATCATTTTGTAATCATAATCGACTTTTCTATAGCAATAATTGGATCTAATATATGATTCATAAACTAAAATCTATTCTTTATAATTTTTTTTATTTTTTTATTTATTGTGGAAAAAAATTGAATCGCTGATATTACAATTATTAATTAGGTAATCTAAACTACCATTATAGAGTTTGACACCATAATCGATTTAAATTAGCATTTCGTGTCAAATTCAATTATTTATATCACTCGTTAATGGTCAATTTCTGGTCGGTTTTGGTGGATCTCCCAACACCTCCAAATAACTCACATGTGATAACATAGAAATATAAACGAGTCAACATAATATTTTTGATGAAATTAAACTATATATTTAACAATAATTTTTATGATTGGGACTTGTAACCTAATAACAAGACTGCACAAATTCAAATTTAGGGGTCACATCCCTAAATCAAGCAATTGAAAATAGTAATGTATATTATGTATATATAGAACCTAATATATATATAATCACGCATATAGTATTTACACGATTCACATGAGAAAAAAAAACGTGACTTCTGTGAACCCAAAGAGACGTGAATGGGCAAGGTGTCGATTTCTCAATCGCTTACGCCACTATCCTATGAAATTTAGACAACTACTTATATTTTTTCATGCCAGTCATTTTTGTACAAGAGAACATCAGTATGAAAAATAATTTATAGAATATTTTTTAACTTTTTTATATTTTCCAGCAAATCTGAGCGAATGAGAACCTTTCCTTTGAAGATCTATATCACTCTGATTGGAATATTTATTTTTGCTTTTATGGTACCTCTTTTTTGCGTTCTGTGAATAGTCATGTGACTCATGTCATCTATATAATTCACATTTTATAAAGTAATTCCATACAAATTTTTCTTTAGGGGATTATACTTGTTTCTGTCGCTCTTGGTAATATACTTTTTAAATACTGATTATATTATGTCTACTTCACATGATTACATCTCCCAAATCTAGTTTTGGGAGATATTTAGTTTTTCTACAGTATATTTGCTATTTTGTGTTCCTGTTTGGTTTACCAATCAATTCACATGACAAAATATAAAATGTACTCGTGCACGTGGACCATACTATTTCACGCTCATTGTAGATAGCACCAATTCAGAGAAAAGATCATACAACTTTATGTAGATGTCCTTTTTCCCTCATAAGCAGTAAACACTAGCAAGAAAGAAGAAATTAATATCTATTAATTATCTGATAAGTTACTGAATTAGAAAAAATTATGGAATAGTCTGAAAAAGATTGTTAAGAAGTAAGAAATAGCTAGAGGCCAAATTATAAATGAATTGTATTACTTGGATGCAATGTTATGAGAGAGTATACATTAAATCATTAATGTTATCTAAAGTAAAACAATTATTCTGTTTTCACAATCATACAAATTCACAAAGGGCAGCTTTTTACGTATCAATGAATGTACCACATGAGAGATATTTTTGTCAATAAAAGTGAAGGTTTCTTCTTTAGGGAACCATTATCCTGGTTGACTCTTTCACAGAATATATACACCAAGAAGAATAGGACACTGAAAAAATAAAATTAAACAAATATTTGAAACAATTTTTTTTTATTTTAAAAACAGGTGTGGTGAAGAATAAAATTGAAGTTATTTCTTTCTTTCAAATAAAAGATAAAATTCTTTTCGGTTTTATTTTCTTTACTTTAAGATTATAACAAAAATATTATACCAAATTTAATTTGGAACAACAAAATATATTTAGTCAAATGATTATATATCTGTTTTTGTAATTTTTTCACTAAAATTTAATATTAAATAGTTGTGTAATTTCACATGATAAAATTCAATGCGCGAAAATTTATGTTATATATCAAAAATGATTGTTAATACAAAGAATTTCCTGGATATTTAAAATAGTTTACATATCACCGTGAGCTTTTCCCAAAATCCGGGCTCATGCACCAGCTTCAAGAGAAGAATGACTTATTGGTTCATCTAACACATAATGATTGTGACATGAACATTATTCTCTTTTTTATTAGCATTTATGTTTTTATTGGTTGATTTATTCTACACATTTATTTGCGCGATTAATTAATAAAATCCCTCCACAATATATATATATATACATATATAAATTAATTTTCAGTCTAATTATTTCAAGTTAGAGTTAATTAGTGGTCAATAGATCACGAATGAACTAGTGACAAAAAAATATAAAATATAAATAAAGGGTATGAACGAATGGACCCGTTTTGCCAATGGAGTTTGATTAAACAGATCCTTTTATTATGTATTCCCATCATATCTGTCGTTATAAATTGGGTGTCGAATTAGTCACTGTTAATTTAATGTGTTAATTTAATGAGCTTAGTCATTGGGCTACAAAGGTTTTGTATTTCGATATGGGCCTTTTGTGTTCTCAACCCATGAAGCAAGAAGAAGCTTCTGCAACTATGATTACGCTTAACGTCTCTCAACGGAGTTTGTCTCTTAACAGAGAACTAAAAGATTCCGTTAACAACAAAAAGGTGATCGAGCTATATTTGAAATAGAGTGAGTCATCATTCATTGTTGTTAGAGTGTGTGAGACGTGAATGAGAGAGAGCAAATCGGTAAGTGATTTCTCTTTGGTTTTTGCTCTGTAATCTGGGTTTATGGTGATTGTAGCTTGAGCGATTCATTGTAAACTCTTGTAACTTTTCTATGGTATCTTAGTGGATTCTCCAGGAACTCTGGTACCGGCGTGAGTAGGATGCTACGTGAGTAGTGGAGGCCAAACACGTAAAATCTCGGTATTGTTACTTTTCTTGCATCTTCACAATCATTTATGGAACTTATCGCTTCTAAGATTCTATCGAATAATCATCTATGTTTTTCCAACAATTAATTAGTATCAGAGCTTTAGTTATGTAAGATTATGTTGTTTTCGATGTCTTCCGCAAGGATTGAAGTGGAGAAATTCAATGGCACTGGTGGCTACATGCTATAGAAGGAGAAACTTATGGCGCATATTGAGATTCTGGGGTTATCAGATACTTTAGATGATGTACCAAAGTCATCTAGTGCACTAGTTGTTGGATCTAAAGGAGAAAAGGCTATGAAGGTGGATTATAAAAGTCTTTCCGAGAAACAGAAGAAGGCAAAGAGAACAATAATCTTGAGTGTAGCTGATAACGTTCTAAGAAAAGTCATTAAAGAACAATCAGCTGCAAGTATGTTCAAGGTATTGGATAATCTCTATATGTCAAAGACATTTACTAATCAGATTTATCTAAAGCAAAAGCTATATGATTATAAGATGTCATTTGATTTGACTATTGAGAAGAATATCGATGAGTTTCTAAAGATCATTAGTGATTTAGAATATGCTGATGTGGTTATATATGATGAAGATCAAGCTGTGATGTTGTTGACTTCTTTACCAAGACAGTTTGAAGTTCTTCGTTATACTTTGAGGTACAACAAGTCATCTTTGTCTATGCAAGACGTTATGGCTGCTATTAAATCAAAAGAAAGTGAGAATGGTTTCAGGATACAGGAGGTAAAACCTGTTGCAGAAAGTTTGTTTGTGAAAGGAAAATCGAAGAAGCCATGGTTAAAGTCAGAGGGAAAGGGATCTCAGAACAAAGGAAAGAAAAGGATCAGGGATTTCTCTCATGATGTAGTTGCAGATTCGACTCTTCTCTGGCACAGTAAAATGGGTCACATGAGTCAACAAGGTTTGGATTTACTTGTTAAAAGGCTTACTGGATAGTAAAGAAGTTTCCAAACTGATTTTCTATGAGGACTGCATCTTTGGCAAATCTCACAAGCTGAAGTTTCCAAAAGGAAAACATACTTCAAAGGAGGTATTAGACTTTGTTCATACTGACTTGTGGGGATCTTCCTTTGTACCTAAATCTCTCGGTAATAGTCAATACTTCTTGAGCATTATTGATGATCACAACAGGAAAGTTTGGATAAGGTTTCTTAAGACTAAGGATGAAGCATTCTCTTTTTCAATGTTTGGAGGATCATGGTTGAGAATCAATCAAGTAAGAAATTGAAGAAGATTCGTACAGACAATGGTCTTGAATTTTGTAATTATCAGTTTGATGATATATGTCAAGAAAATGGTATTGTGAGACATAAGACAATAGCATAAAATCTATAGCAAAATAGAGTTGCAAAACGTATGAATCGAACCATTATGGAGAAGGTCCGCCGTATGCTAAGTGAATCTGGTTTATCAAAGGTTTTTTGGGCTAAAACTGCAGCAATAGCTGTTCATTTGATAAACAAATCTCCATCTACAACAATTGAACTTCAAATTTCAGATGAAGTTTGGTATAATCAAAAGGGAGATTACAGTTACCTTAAGAGGTTTGGATGTATTGCTTATGTGCATACAAATGATGGTAAATTGAATCCTAGAGCAAATAAGGGTATATTATTGGGTTATCCAGAAGGTTTTAAGGGATATAAGGTGTGGCTTTTAGACGAGAAGAAGAATGTGGTTAGGAAGAATGTTATTGTCAAGGAAAATGAATTGTTTAAGCATTTAAAATCTACAGCTCATTCTTCAGGATTTACTTGAGATAAACTTGTTTCTCTTGATCTTGAAATGAGTAAAGGTGTTGAGTCTTCTAGCACAAGAAGAGAGGTAATTAATTTGGGTGATCAATCAGATGAAGATGTTGATTAAAGTGTAGAAGAATTGCCAAGTATGGAAGATTACCTCTTGGCTCGTGATAGAGTGAGAAGAGATATCAAAATTCCTTTATGGTTCAGAGATAATAATCTGGCGTTGTCTTGCTTGTTTACAGAAGATGGCTTTCCTGCTGAGCCTCTAGATTATAATGAAGCTTTACAAGATCCGTTATGTAAATTATGGAACAATGCAATGGGTGATGAATATGGTTCTCTTATGAGAAACTTCACATGGGATCTGGTGGAGAAACCTCCAAATAGAAAGATCTTGGATTGAAAATGGATTTTTAAAAGAAAGAAGGAATACCTGGTGTTGAAGATTCTCGGTTTAAAGCAAGATTGGTAGCTAAGGGTTATGGTCAGAAGGAAGGTATTGACTATAACGAAATCTTTACTCCAGTTGTCAAACATGTCTCTATTCGAATCCTTCTTGAAATCGTTGCTCATGAAGATCTTGAGTTGGAACAATTATATGTGAAAACAGCTTTTCTTCATGGTGATCTTGAAGAAAGAATTTATATGGAGCAATCTGAGGGGTTTATTGAAAAGGGAAAAGAAGATATGGTATGTCTACTTAAGAAGTCTTTGTATAGTTTGAAACAAAGTCCAAGACAGTGGAACCAAAAATTCAACAACTTCATGAAAGATTTTCGTTTAAGAGAAGTAAGTTTGACAATTGTGTTTATGTAAAGCAGATTGAAGGTGGAGTTTACATTTATTTACTTCTATATGTGGATGACATGTTGGTTGCATCTAAGAGTATGAAGAAGATAAATATACTCAAGAAGAAGTTAAATGAGACCTTTGATACTCAGGAAGAATTTCAGTCTGAAATTGTCTCAGAATAACTATGTTGAGAAGGTTCTCAAGCTGTTCAATATGCATCAGTCAAAGAGTGTTAAGACACTTTTAGGTGCTCATTTTAAACTCAAAGCAACAATTGATGAAGAGTTGAAAGTTCAAGCAAAACAGATGAAAAACATTCCTTATGCTAATGCTGTTGGAAGTGTTATGTATTTGATGATTGAAACCAGACCTGATATCTCTTGTGCAGTTGGTATGGTTAGTAGGTTCATGGGAAATCCAATAAAAACGCATTGGGAAGCTATGCAATGGGTTTTAAAGTACCTGAGAGGAACTTCAAGTGCATGTCTTACGTTTAAAAGAAGCAACAAACTTAAACTTGTGGGTTATGGAGACTCGGATTTTGCTTCTGATTTGACAAACGCATGTCCATTACTGGTTTTGTCTTTACTTTTGGTGGTACAACAATCAGCTCGAAGTCAAGTTTACAAAGGGTTGTTGCTCTTTCCACCATATAATCTGAGTACATTTCTCTTACAAAATCTGTAAAAGAAGCAGCATGTTTGAGAGGTCTAATTGCAGAGCTTGGTTATGGTCAAGATCAATTTGAAGTGTTATATGATTCTCAGAGTGCAATAGCCTTGGCAAAGAACAATGTTCATCATGACAGAACAAAACATGTTGCAGTGAACTATCATCACATTCGTGAAAGGACTGAAGAATGAAGTATTAAAGTTTCTAAAATCTCTACTCTTGACAATCTTGCAGATATATTCACTAAGGTTTTGCTAGTAAACAAGTTAGCTGAAGCAAATTTCGTTGCTTCAGTTAAGAGCTAGCTAGAAAAGTTCAGCATCTAGGACCAGACAATTGAGAAACTAAGGGAGAAGACATGTTATGAGCAATTTCAGGAGCATCACAGGTTATGACTTCAGTCCATTAGGTGGAGTTTTGTTGATTTAATTGGCTAAGTCATTACTGGGCTACAAAGGTTTTATATTTTGATATGAGTCTTTTGTGTTCTCAGCCCATGAAGCAAGAAGAAGCTTCTTCAACTGTGATTTATACTTAATGTCTCTCAACGGAGTTTGTCTCTTAACAGAGAACTGAAAGATTCCGTTAACAACAGAAAGGTGATCGAGCTATATTTGAAATAGAGTGAGTCATTGTTCATTGTTGTTAGAGTGTGTGAAACATGAGCGAGAGAGAGCAAATCGGTGAATGATTTTTCTTTGGTTTTTGCTCTGTAATATGGGTTTATAGTGAGTGTAGCTTGAGCGATTCATTGTAAACTCTTGTAACTTTTCTCCAGTATCTTAGTGGATTCTTGGGGAGTTCTGGTCTCGGCGTAAATAGACTGCTACGTGAATAGTGGAGACCAAATACGTAAATCTTTGTGTCGTTACTTTTTTGCATCTTCACAATCATCTCTAGAACTTATCACTTCTAATATCGAACAATCATCTCTGTTTTTCCAACCGTGACCTCTTATTTTTTGTCCATCTTTAGTTGGTACATCAAACGTTAATTGACACATTTATTGTAATTGTGAATCACATCACACAGTTGAGATACCTTTATTTCTATAAAAATCACATCAAGTTCTTATAAAATGGAAGTAAACCCAAATTATATCACCATATGCTCTTTATAACATAATTCAAATTTTAATTGTTTTGAATTAATTAGTGGTGATCAGTTTCTTTGTTTCTTGGGAATCCACAAATGAGTTTAAACTTATAATTTGTTTTTGTGAATAATTGAATCGACAAAATTATATCTATATTCCTAATGATATTATGTCAAACAAACATAATTCTAAACTTTTAACAATATTATGTCAAACAAATATTATTTCCTAAAATTGAATTTGGATGAGAAACATAGAGGTGACATTCAACAGATATTTCTCCATTCATTATAAAATGGGTTGGTTCATCAAACCGTCAATGCAAAACCAAGAATACTAGTAATTGAATGAGTCGACAAAATAATTGCAACACCTATAAAAAGACAAAACGAAAAGATAGAAAAAGATGAAAAAGGAGTGACATTTAGAAAAGTTTAGACTTGAAGGGTCAGGCCAATCCATTAGAGGGGGTTGGGGGGGAGCAATGTGAAATAATATTATATTTTAGAAATGATGTAGTTTCCATTATATATGTATTTTTTGTTGAAATTATAGAATTTTGAATAAATTGTTAGAACTTTTGTGAGTCTTAGGTGTTCTATTTACAAAACTAATTACAATGAATCAAAATATTAAGGGACAAGATATGTCTGTCTCTTGTTCAAAGCATTATGACAGGACTTCACTCTTCTGTTTAATTTGCTTTTTAATATTTTGATTCAAAGAATACAAATATAGACGTTGATCTTATCATAAAACAACTAAAAGTTTGAAGCAAAATAACAAATAAATGGTTGTTTCTAAAGGTTGGTCGTAAAATGTCTAATAGTATTGTAAACGTGACCTATTTTATGTCTACCTTATTACTTAATATTCATATTATATGTTTGGTTCAAAAAAGAGAGTTATAGTTACATTGAAAATAACAAAAACATTAATTAGTTCAATAAAAAATCATAAAAACAGCCAAAAACCATTAACAAACATATATATATATAGCAAGCGTCTAGTGGCAGACGATAAGTCCACATAAGACATACGCATTTGCAACCAGAGATCGAGTCCTACCGTCTACATTATATAGGAACTTGGCTAATGGGCCGACCTGTTATGGCCACAAAGAAAAACATATATATATATATATATATATATTTGTGAAGAATTTGATTAAAAAAGTTAAACTAGTTTTAAAACATAGTAAAAGTTACAGAGTTCTTCTATTTAAGATTTTCTTTTGCTATATGGTGACCTAGGTTTTATGATATATTCATATGAATTTCTTATTTGATTTCTATTCGAAATTTGGAGCATTGTTTTTGTCTTTCTGGATTAGTAATCTTTAAATTTGTTTGGATAATATTATTGAATCTTTACTTATACGAGAATTTCCAGTATTTTAAATCTAGATATTATATACGATATAGAAGTGTCTTAACAATATTTCATATATGTAGAATTAATCGAATCGGACTATTCTCATTATATTGTGTACGACTCATTTGGGTGGTTTAATTTGACAAGAGTGATCGACGAAGACAAGACACCAATAACAAAGGCCAAACCCACTAAGGCCAGAATCAACACTGATTTTGTTTTAAAAAAAATTTCCAAATAAAAAACTGTGGGGATCCTATAATCACGAGCCTTAAAGAACTTAATCACGAGCTCCACTTAGCATCTTTGCTTTTCCCATTTATATTCTCTCTTTGCCTTTTCATGTTTCGTAGACTCTAACCTTTTGATATGTAACAATTCTCTACATAATTGGAATATTTGCCAAAAATTCAACGTCGGTTTATATATTCGCATTTCACTGTATGCATTAGTTTTCACATTCAGTCTCAACACATATCAAGTCCATTTAGATTGATGATATCTAGGGGAATGACAATACATGTGGAATCAAAGTTCAAACCAAAATTATGACATAAGATGAAACTTTCTAACAAAAGTTATAATAACAAAGGAAAAAATAGTGCAATTTCACTAAACTCCAAAATAGGTGTAATTTTTATTCAAAATGGTGGCATATGATTCTACAAAAATGACACAATAGCTATAAAATAATTTTGGGTCTCTAGAGAGTTGCCTCTTCTAGTATTTCTTACAAGTTTAAGTTTTGGTTTATAAATCAGAATTTATTGATCTGTTAGACAAATAAAAATCTAGAAAATAATCACTTTATTTTTTCAATAATTGGATTAGAAAAATTCGATTCATAGCAAACATTTCCTCACCTAAACTCCTAACAATATCATGTGAGGCACACACAATTTTTTATAATTGATAAAATAAAATAAAAAGATAACATATGTGACATTTAACCATTTGACCAAATATATTTTCTCCAAAATAATCAATTAATAATTCAACAATTGTATATTGGAGGTTATAATATAAAATACCACTTATACTGTATCTGGAACCAGTATTAGTAATTAACCATGAAAGTATATGAAACATGCATTGTGTGATAAAACTTTTGGACACTAGAGCTAATAAGTAGGATCAATTTGAAGAAAAGTTTGGGAGATCTTAAAATCACTTTAAGGAAAGCAAAACCATTGACAAAAATGAGAAATCAAATCGTGGATGAGTTTAATTTCTGCATGACATGTAAAATTAGTTTGTCTATGAGTGGGAGTCTCTTAGTCACTCGACTAAGACAACTTAGCTCAAATATTTGTATCATGATGACAAAATAATAATAATAAAAGGTCAGACCAAAAATTTGGGCAATGACTTATTTAGTGTTTTTATTCCCGATTATTTCTTTTTCCTAAAAGTCTATATTATGGTTTTAAGTGATGTATAAAACAAAATTATTCGAGAAGATATGTTTGTTTTGGATTTACATGAATATATGTGTATCATATTTACCTCCAACCTTATTTGACTTATTCTTCGAATCCATTATACTTGTTATTGAATAAGAACAAGAGAAAACATATATAAACCCAAAAACAAAACAAAAAACAAAAAGAAAAAGAATATCCATGGGCCTTATTCATAAGCCTTTGTTCAACTAATATAAGCCCATGGGCCTGACTCATATTTGTCGATAAGTCATGTAAATGTAATCAAGAATAATATTTTTTTAAAATAGCAAAAAATATTTGTCGATAAGTTAAAAGTTGTACTGGCAAATATGATTTGTGTCCGGTAATTCAAATAATGTGAAGTGCGTTTGAAGAAAAAGCTGGTCAAAATCCTTGTAAAAATCTGATCAAATGTCGGTTTCTTTATACATTATAAGTGTCATTGTTGAAAAACATTTGCATTTTCTACTATATATATATATATATATATTTTAATAAATAGATTTGATTTCTGTGTCTATATAATGACATTAGATAAATTCTCTAAGACTAAATTAGAGAATCTATGCTAAATAAATTAATTTGGAAATAGCAAAAACCTTAAATTCTTTGGCGAAAAAAAAATGTTATGAAAATGTGGTCACGTGGAAAACTGATATATTGGCTTTGTTGAAAAACATTATAATTGTAGTCGGTGAGATTCAGAACAATTATGGCAAAAAAGTATTTTAATAATTATGATTATTTACTATAAACTTTACTAGTAAAACCATGATTAGTCACCCACCACACATGGACGTCGTACCAAATTCTAAATTTTTTAAAGAAATCTTTGAACTATTATTATCATTTTATCTAAATTTTTAATTATTCCGAGATTGGCTCTAGGTATTAGTTATGTCTTCTGAGCATAATGTCGAATTGTGGATCCCATGAGTCAATTTTTTTTAGCCAAGTTCCTAGATAATATAAATAATAATATTCGATTCCTGATTGTGCAAGTTTATGTGGATTTACTATCTACTATTAGAGTAAAGGCCATTTGTCCTATGAGTCAGTTTTAATTAACGAAAATAATAGTACATTTAGCCTTTTACCATATTGAATTCTATAATTATAGACTCACAATTAAAAAAAAACAATTAATTGGTATCTTCATGTTAATGTTTGTAAGAACTATCTTCAACTTAAAGCAAATAGATTATGCCTTAACATAATCCATGAAATGATTGTAGCTACTCGGTTTGGTGTGGGTGATTATAAGAAGTATAATAATAACTTAAGAATTAAGAGATAGATTAGTCCATAATCGAATGACAAACATTTCACACTTAGAACTTTGGATTTTTTTGTTCAAATTGATATTCTTCGCTCTGAAAAGTCTTTGAGTTGACTTGGCTACATCCATATAGAAAATAGATTAATCAATCCACCAGTCATTGTAGCATTACCTAGTTTTGTTTTTGTTGACTATTATAAACACAATAAATATACAAATATCTAGACGTATATATAAATATCTAGAATAGATATATAATATAGAAGATCAAGTAAGGTCAAGATAATATATTATAAAAATTTAGTACAAACTAGAATCAAATTTTAACATGCTTATGTAAATATAAATAGTGGTCACACAGTCTACAAGTACTCCAACACCAAATTTAATCCCCAAACCATTTGGTTTTTAGGGTTTATACCGGATCAAATTGTACCGGTTTAGTTTCATAAGTCCATTATATGATTCCATGTTGACAAAGCAAAAGACTCCATATATTGCGTAACACAACATTATTATAATTTGATGGTTCGATAGATTTGCAGTTTGCCTTTCAGCTGTCAACTTTATTATTTGTCTTTTTCCATTTGCCTCTTCAACTACAACGTTCAATTTCTGTAGTAATTGGCTTTAAAAAGCATGAAGAAAATACTTTAATTACAAAAAAAAGAAGTCAGGGGTAAAAGCAAAAAGAGAGAAGAAAAAAAGTTATATAATATGTAAATATTTTTATTATAAAGTTAAAATAATATAGTTGCTACACTTATAATTTTAATTAACTATAACTTATTGTAATGATGATGGAATTCAGAGATTTTTAATTAAAATAATAAACGATCATCTGAAAGATTCTTCTTTTTTTCATTATTTTATTAAACTTTTGAATTCGATTTGTCCCAATATCAAGACAAAAAAATGTTAAAATTTCGTCGGTACAACATTATAAAATAAAGTCAAAAGAACCAAAACAGTGATAACATTTACACGTGTCTTTGAATTAAAATACCCCCTAACGTTAAAACCTATCAATCCCGTATCCTGAAGAAACCTTTAGACAAACTTTGCCCAAAAAAAAAAAAAAAACCGGTAAGACAAGACATCACACCATGTCCGTTATTGTTAGCTTTGGTCCTACAGAGCCAACAAAGAGATGAACCAAATGAAGATGAAGAAGAAGAAGATTACAGATTTAGATTATTAATTATCAAAGCATGCGAGACTTAAGGAAAAGCTTATCACAATATCAACAATGGTTATTAGTTTTACTTGATTCTCAATCACGTGATTGCAAGTTTGCAACTTGTGTCTTCTCTTCTTCTTCTCTCGCTACTCGTGTCTCTTGCTTGCTTCTGAAACTCTTGTGAGTTGTGATTAATGGCGGTGGATGTGGAATCTGTCTTTAAGTTTCTCAGAAGGAATGGCTTAACGGAAGCGGAATCTGCTCTGAGAGACGATATTAACGAGAAAAACCAACTTGCTTCTTTCGATTTCGAGAAGTTTTTCTTTCCGATGCCGCCTCCGATCAAAATCACGGCGAGTTCTCGTCCTTCTGATTCCACCGGAGAAGATTCCGGTAGTAATGGGACGAAGTCTTCTTCTGATGACGAGTTTGTTAGCTTAGAATCCTCCACTTCTGGCTTCTGTTCTTCTTCTGGTAAAGTTTGCTTTTTGCAATTTTTCCGATCTTAACGAGATAATGCATTTCGATAAACAAAACTAGAGATTGAATTTGCTAAATATGGAAAGCTTGATTCTTGAAATTTCAGGTTTTTGATCTGATTCCTCAAATCGAAGCTCAAAATTTGATTATTGAAATGAATTTGCATAAATGCAGGGTTTGTGAATCCATATGCAGATGGTTCATCATCTGATGGACAGTCTCAATTTGGGACAGCTCGTGCTTACCCTGAGTGGAGTGAGTTTTACTTGCCTAACAACGAAGAGACAGGAGAAGATGAAGATGAGTTCATGTCTCCTGCATTTAGAGAATCTGATTTCTTCATCTGTCCTGTAACTGCACAGGATAAGTTCATAACAGATAACCAATTTGAGAATACGCTTGGTGTCTATGATAAATCATCATCCCAAGGGTCTCAAACCGAAGCGAGTCTCACTTACTTAGATAACCCCTTTCTTCTTGACAGTTTGAAGGATGATTTAAAAGATTACACTGGTCTTGATGATAAAACTGGGTTTGATGGGTTTAGTTTTGAAGATGATGTAAAAGATAATGATGATTTGAAGACCGGTGATCAGGTGGATGTAACAGATGAAGAGGTTGATGTTGTTCCTGAAGTTGAAGAGGAATATGAAGTATTTGATCTTAGAATCATTCACTGGAAAAACAGGTATGATCATTTTCACCATTTAGTCTTCAAACAGATGAATTTGTAATCGTTTTCTTTCATTTTTAGGACGGGATTTGAAGCTAACAAGGATCTACCAATCGTGTTAAATTCGGTGATTGGAGGAAGATACTACATTACAGAATACATTGGTTCTGCTGCATTCAGCAAGGTGGTTCAGGCGCAGGATCTACATAATGGGATTGATGTTTGCCTCAAGATCATTAAGAACGACAAAGATTTCTTCGATCAAAGTTTAGACGAGATCAAACTCTTGAAACATGTCAATAAGCATGATCCTGCTGATGAACATCACATACTGCGCCTTTATGATTACTTCTACCACCAGGTAAGAGATTTGGGAAGATATAACTATAGGTTTATCTCAAAGGTGTTCTAATTCTTGAGAAATATGTAACAGGAACATCTTTTTATCGTCTGTGAACTTCTCCGAGCAAACTTGTATGAATTTCAGAAATTCAACGAAGAATCCGGAGGAGAACCATACTTTAACTTAAGCAGACTTCAGGTTCTTTGTTTAGCTGATCTTAAAAATTGGCCTAAACAGGCTTTTATTATCTTTGTTGATGTTTTTTGTTTCCTCAGGCTATAACACGTCAATGTTTGGATGCGCTTGTGTTCCTACATGGACTAGGAATCATACATTGTGATCTCAAACCTGAGAATATACTTATAAAGAGTTACAAAAAATGCGAGATAAAAATCATTGATCTTGGAAGCAGTTGTTTCCGCTCTGACAACTTATGTTTGTACGTACAATCTCGTTCCTATAGAGCTCCTGAAGTCATTCTCGGTCTTCCATATGACGAAAAAATCGATTTGTGGTCTTTTGGGTGTATTCTAGCAGAGCTCTGCTCTGGTGAGGTACTGTCTAGTTTCCATTAAAACCTTGTCTGTATGTCTTCCACAGACAAAGATACTAGGTACACAAACTGATCTATGTGTATGTCTTCATCAGGTTCTGTTTCCAAACGAAGCAATAGCGATGATATTGGCTCGGATTGTTGCGGTTTTAGGTCCTATAGAAACAGACATGCTAGAGAAAGGTCAAGAAACACCAAAATACTTCACCAAAGAGTTTGATCTCTACCACTTAAACGAGGTAATTTCCCTTGACTTAACATAAAGTACTTGAGACCTATTGCTTGAATGTGAATATGTGATGCATTGTTGTTTTGATTGTTTGATAGGAGAGCAATGAGATTGAATACATAATTACAGAAGAATCATGCTTGGGAGATCAATTAAATGTTAGTGATGAACTATTCATAGATTTTGTAAGGAGTCTACTTGAGATCAATCCACTGAGACGTCCAACAGCTCTTGAGGCACTTAACCATCCTTGGCTCACTTCTTATTCTTACAATTGATTTTGCGTTTTCTAAAATTCTGCTTCTTCTTGTGTTATCTGGTTTTTCTGATTCTCTGTTTCTCCTGTTTTTTTTTCCATTCTTGTTTGTGATGTTTTTCTGGTCGTTGCAATTCAGTAATTGTGAGATTATTGTGTATATAACTGTTTACATGATTTCACAATGTAAGTATAAAGCTTTTTTTATGCAATGAAATTTGAGACATAGTTTCACACTTCAGTTACAGGTTGTTCTAGATCGAAACTTAGTTTTGTACCTAAGATCATAATGTGCATGCGGTGACGACTAACAATGAACCACTATTTTGGTGCCTTCTCTTTGTACCAAATACCAATAATGGATTTTATTCGTTGGAACAAAATTCCAATGTAACATGTTGATACCACCAAAACATATCATAGTTTATCAAACTTTCCACATCAACACAAAACAATTATTTTAACAAAAATAACACAAAAACAAAAAGGTATGTTGGACTTATTTTTAGTTGTTTGCAGACGGAGCTGTTTACAGTTAAATACAAACGATAGTTTAGTTTTGTATTTTATGTGTAATTATGATTTAAGGAACAATATATGTTTCATATTATGATTGAAGAAGAAAAATTATTTGTTTATATTTAGAAAAATAGTCATTTGCTATTATTTAAATATTATTTTTAAAAATAATAGTTGTAATCTATATATTTATTTTTATATTAAAAGTTTAAAATTATATTCTATTCTATAATTTTTAGAGTAATTATTTAAATTAATTTTTACATACTAATTTTTATCTTGTTACAATATTCAACCATTATATTATTATCAATCAACATTTATTTTCAAATGACTTTGTTTGAAAACTTTTTTTACCAACGTTTTTTTTAAATAGTTGTTTTCAAGTAACTTTTGTGTCAAACCGTTTTTTTTTAAACGGCCGTTTTGAATGGTGTTACCAATCTAATTTTAATTAGTTTAACTTTCCTTCTACAATTATGAATGTCTTCATTATACACTATCTCGGCTTATAAATCTGTCTCTTCCTTTGAAATCTCTCCGATCTTTAGTTCACCGCGCGTGTTTTCCACTTCCATTATTTCTTCTAATATATATATAACGTGGCTCTCAGTCTCCACCATAGCGCGTGAGTCGTAGCAATTGTTGCTTGCTTGAGCGATCGTTGCTTTGTTTAAGCTCAGTTAAGCTCCGTCGTTTCTTCTCCGTCTGCAATCCAATCGGTTCGAGTCATGGCTGAATTGACTCTAACCGATCTGGTTTACTCGATCCGGTCACTTCAACTGTGGAATGTTTTAGTGAAGTGGCTCGATTTTTTCTATCAGTTCTTTCTTAAGATCCTTCGTGCCGTTGGTCATCATTCTCTTTTCTCTACCTCTTCTAGTTCCTCTGCTAAGAATGGTTTTAAACCTTTGCCAGTCATTGATTTACCGGAGATTGCGGCGGAATCTTCCGTCTCCGTGGAAATCGCCTCCTCGAGAACCTCCAACGAAGGCGAATTCAGTAGCATCCAGAGACTCACGGTATTTTCTTATCGATTTCTCGTAAGTTTTCTGTAGTTAGTTTGTATTGAACATAGTTTGATTGAAGAAACTGCTATCATCTTGAGAATCGTCTGATATGGAATCTAGGAACACAAGTTAAAAGTTACAAGGGAAGGAACGAACTCTGAATTTGGATTAGCTTGCACCGTTCATAGTTGAATGTTGTTTGTTTGATTTGACCTCTTTTGCTGAAAGATACAGTTTGGAGGTGATAATCAACTATTCAAGCATGCAGTTTCTGTACTATTTACAGAACTTCCCTTCTGTTCTCGCATGTTTAGATGTTGTTGAAACTGTAAGCCGAGTATCATAAGTCTGGAATTCAAACCAAGCTCAGGTTTGCAGTTCATGGTAACTAATCCATGAGTTCAGAAAACCGACGAGAGGAAATCATGTGAAGGATCTATTATGTGGATCAAAGAATATGTGTAGGACAGTTATTGTTGACAACAATCCTTACAGCTTTCTATTACAACCCTGTAAACGGGATTCCATGTGTTCCATTTTCCGCAGATAAGGCAAATGATACTCAGGTTATATATAGATCTTTAATTTTTAGCTTAGGTTCATTACCGACTTCTCTGGTTGCTGCCCATACTATGTAGGTGGTCTCTCTGTTTGAAGCTAATTAGGAAAGCCGATTAAGCTTGCCTAATAGCTATTGGTAGTCTTTTGAGTAATCTGAAATCTGAAATTTGCAGGTAGTTCTTGACTTAGATGAGACGCTAGTGAGTGCATATGAAACGTCCACTCTACCTGCTGCTTTACGTACACAAGCTATTGAAGCTGGATTGAAGTGGTTTGAGCTGGAGTGCATATCATCAACCAAGGTGCTCCCACATAAAATTGCTTATTAGCTATCAAGTTAATAACTTCTTTGTCGATGTGCAAATAAACTCACTTCTCTACCTGAAGGAACGCAAAGGAGAGCCTAAAATCAATTATGTCACTGTGTTTGAGCGTCCAGGGTTGCACGAATTCTTAGAGGAACTTAGCCAATTTGCAGATCTTATTCTTTTTACCGCTGGTCTAGAAGGTCTTTTGAGTTACTACTTTTCACTTTTATCACTCTATATTCTCGGTCAAGTATTTTAGTATAATATATTCTTCACATCTGCAGATTATGCTAGACCTCTTGTGGACAGAATAGATACAAAACATGTATTGAACCACCGACTTTATCGACCTTCTACAATCAGCACGTAAGTTGGTTTGAATGGATGATATGATTCATCTTCCTTTATTGATATTGTAATGATGTTTATTTTCTGTATTACTGCTCTCAACCTCAGGCAATATCGAGATCATGTGAAGGATCTATTAAGCACATCAAAGAATATGTGTAGGACAGTTATTGTTGACAACAATCCTTACAGCTTTCTATTACAACCTGTAAACGGGATTCCATGTGTTCCATTTTCCGCAGATCAGCCAAATGATACTCAGGTATATAAAAAATCCTAACTCTTTTGTTCCTACAATATTGAAAACATGTTAAAATCTCTTGGAATCTAATAATGATCACATTAAGCAACCAAAAACATATTGTAGCTATTGGAAATTGTGCTTCCACTTCTTAAGCAACTTTCAGAAGAAGAAGATGTAAGACTAGCGCTTTACGATAAATATCACATGCCTGAATGGTTTGAAAAGCAAGGCATACCAGGGTCGTTTTGGGCATCATCATCACAAATCCCTGAGTCCACCAGATAGTTGGAATCTCTCATAGCTCATTTGATAATTGGACAAACCAACTAAATTTAGGTTTGTTTAGGTTGGACATGTGTTTAGGAATGAAAAATCAATACCAAGTTCTAATATGGTATACTTATGATCAATTCATTAGAGGTTACTACTGGCCATGTCAAACATGTTTGTTTTTGCTTTATTTTTATGCTTAGTCTCAGGTTGGTCTACATGACCTCTTTAAATACTTGTATAAAATAATTAGAGAAAACAAATTATAATAAAAATCATGTTTTATTAAACTCAAAAATCCATATATTAGTAATCCTAGAGAACATAGCAAACGACAACAAAACCTTATAAAGCGACTGAGAAAAATCCTAATTTAAGTAACTAAAAGCCAAAATCTTTTAAGATTCTCTTACTCAGCTTAGCATCCACACCAAACCTATCGAAGTCAATAGCAAAACAAAGCTTATCTGTCAGTTGGTGCTTAAACATCCAAATAATGAGAAAATCACAAGGCATATCGATCCCATATTTATCCACGAACTTGGTCATTCAGAGCTTGCCAAAACAGGAGTGTCACCCCACATCTTAAACATCATCTGAAAAATCTTTCCGTCTGGTCCATACACTGAGACCTGACGCCCTTTAGGCCCAGGATTCTCTATTTTCCCTAGAACCTCTTCCATCATCTTTTTTTACCTGCTTTTTCCCTAGCATAAGCCTGCATTGATCTACTTTTACGTCACTTTCCATCACTTGTTTCCTCACTGGTTTGCTGCATCTCCGCAACGCTTCGGAATCATGAATAAACATCTTTTTAGGAGGATTGTTCATCTTTTGTATTTTTTCTTTCCAACGGAGCATGATGTCAAGGGTTTCTTTTGTGTCGTCCATTTCCATTTGTTTTCTCGGTTTACGCACCGGTTCGCTGCTTTCCCGACCTCGTTAGAATCACGCCCAAAGAACCTTCTTGGAAGATTTTTCGGTACATTGTACGTTATGGTTTTTCTCGTCTTACGCTCCGGTTCGCTGCACTCACTCACCTCGTAGGAATCACGCATCAAAATCCTTCTCGGAGGATTTACTGGTACATCTACCTCCATGTGTATTCTTGTCTCACACTCCTTGACGTACATGCTATGTTGCTAGTGTCTGTTATGGGATGCTATGTTGTCTACCATCAAAAGACACTTGATGAAAAACAATGCTGATAAGTATAGACGTGACTTAACGTTTCACGTAAGAGATAAAGTGTTCCAGAAACTATGACCTTACCAACAATCTGTGAGTAAACAGATCTGCTGATACTTTAGTTGATGAGCTTCCTCATTAACTCACTTAATGACTTAGATGAAATGGTGGTATCGCTGCACAATGTGGATACCGGTTATACTTCTGAAGGCGAGTTGGAAGTGTTAGTATCGTGCATGGGCTGGTCTTCTGGATCACAAGAACTCGGGGATGCTTGCCCATTATTTTGATCGTGATCAGTTTCCAGAAAGCTGTCTTCAGACTTCAGCCCACAAGGACATTGCTATGCCCTGGAAGTGTTACGTGAGGAAGAAGCCAAGAGCTGAAGCTGAGTCTGCCAAAGGAGATACTCGCTTATTGACAAACTAAGTGATGTGGCATCAATTTGATTGGCAGAAATGAATTAGAAGTAATCAACTTCTGAGCCTATATATTCGACTTTGAAGTAATAACTTGTCCTTGTCCAAAAATATTATTGGAGACAGCGGGAGAAAAAAGTCTCTGCAATCTATGGAACAGAATTTCTTCCATGTCTTTGAAGTATCCAACGACCAAATCACTTGGATGAACCAGTTTGTCATGGAAACACACAAACGATCATCGAGGATGCACATATTGGCGTTAAAAAGGTTAGGTTCATGGGAAACATGAGTTTTACATATGACTTGAAAAATATCAGTGTGAAGATCAAAAGATAATTCTTCACTCTCGGTGGTGAACCAATGAGTACCCATCTAAATAGACAGGATCATACTTACCACGTACCGAATAAGGAGAAGCAGGATTAACTTCATAGGTAGTAACGTTGTCGAGGCCAAATTGTTTTGAATTATACAACCAAACTGGCTTGTATATACCCCTAAATTTGTCTTTGCCAAATCCAAGAGCAGGAATTGGCAAGTAACCAAAATCTTGATGATCATATCTATATTTGTCAAGTCTGTCGATGATGAACTGTTGCATGTTTGAAGGAGGAAAACTTTGTTGCCATCGAAACTAATTGCCATGATCGATCCCTATCTTTTCTTGCGCAATAAGGCAATGTTTTAGGATTTTATTTTCTTTCTTTCGTTTTCTGTTATATAAAGAGATTGAGTGAATAAATTCCCTTTTATTTTATATTAAAATTTTGGTTCTGTAAATACTTATGTAAAATAATTACGATTAAGGAAAAAACCATAAACCATGTTTTATTAAAAACTGAAAACTTCCTAAATTAGAACAAGTAAAAAAAAACAGAGAAAAATCCTAATGTGGATTCTAAAAGCCAGCTTCTTTCAAGATTCAACTACTCAGCTTAGCATTCACACAAAGCCTATCGAAATCAATAGCGAAGCAAAGCTGATTAGTCTCTTGATGCTAAAACATCCAAACAATGAGAAAATCACAAGGCGTTTCGATCCCATATTCCTTTACGAACTTGTTCCATTCAGTGCTGGTTAAAACAGGTGTGTCGTTACCCCACATCTTGAACCACATCTCAAAAGTCCTTCCGTCTGGTCCATACACTAAGACCTTACGCCCATTAGGTCCAGGATTCTCTACTTTTCCAAGCACCTCTTCCATCATTTTCCTCACTTGTTCTTTCCCTAACATCAGCCTGCATTGATCTTTTGTTACATCACTCTCCATCACTTGTTTCTCACCGGTTTGCTGCATCTCCCCAATTCTTTAAAATCATGAACAAACATCCTTCTAGGAGGATTCTTGATGCTCTCTGTTCTGTCCTTCCAACGAAGCATGATATCTAGGGTTTCTTCTGAGTCGTCCACTTTCATCTGTTTTCTCTTCTTATGCATATTTTTATCTTCTTTCACGTCGCTCTTCTGCACCGGTTCGCTGCACTCTCCCACCTCGTAAGAATCACGCATACAAAACCTTCTGGGAGGATTTTCCGGTTCGTTGTACTGAAGGTTGAACCTTAGGGTTCTTTGGGATTCGTCTACCTCCATCTGTTTCGTAGTCTTACGCATCTCTTGATCTTCTTTCACGTTTTTCACCATTACTTGCTTCTGCACCGGTTTGCTGCGTCCCCCGAACTTGTAGGAATCACGCTTAGAGATCCTTCTCGGAGGATATTCCGGTACATTGTTCTTATTACAACGGAGCCTGAACCTCAGGGTTCTTTGGGAGTGGTCTACCTCCAAGTGTTTACGATCTGTTTTGCTACACTCCTTCACACTTGAATCAAGTTGCCCATTAGAATCTAAATTATGATTTTGTGTCTTCTCGAGGTTATCTCTTGCACACATCAAACTCCACAATGCCCATACTGACCAACCTTCATCTGGTTTATAATCTTTAAGTGATTCCTCAAGGTTTTTAAATCTCTGAGGGCTTAGATTCTTGGAATTTGGCACAACGCTGTTCATAATTCCTCCTTCCTCTCCTGTTATTTTCTGGTCATCTCCCCCAAGTGCTGAGTAGTAAACTTCTGTTTTCTCTTTCTCTTTTTCTTGCAAATTAAAAAACAAAAGAAAATTTTATTTAATTAGTGTAAGATGAAAATATATTTAGAATTTTGATAAATAAGAAAATAAAACCATGTTAATTAATACCTCAGGCTCAGGTTCAGGTTCGTTTTGCGTTAGACTTGGAGTTACATATGATTCATCATGGATTGATTGGGATTCTTCAGACAAATCTCTCATCATTCTTGGTGATGAATGTTTGTGTATTTCCTCGCAACACTCAACTACGTCTGGTTTTAGGTCGTCTTCTTCTTCAATTAGACTTGGAATTGTATCATCAAGATCATCAGGGTTTACTTCTAATGATTGAAATTGACGATTGATGTCCTCCTCAAACCTCTCCATACAGTCTCGATTTGTTTCTTTCTCCATACAGTCTCGATTTGTTTTTCTCTCTTGCTTTTGCTTGTAAGTGAAAAATCTAAGAATTGTGTTAGAATCCACTCTTAATTTACCTCTCCTATTTATATACTTTGTAAAGTAACTATTCCTAAGCGGTATTGGATTCTTAATTAAATCTAAAGTATATCTGAATTATAATTTGTATGTGGCTCTTATTGATAATTGCATAAGCGTATAATGGAAAGCCTTATTTTGTTGCTTATTTGCCTAAACAACTGAAAAAAACAAAATAAAATAATACTCACTTATTCTTTCTAAATTGGTTGTACCTAGAATAATTTTTATAATTTAGTCATACATTTGCCTAATTAATAGTTAATTACACATATGGATTCAATCAATATTTAATATGTAAGTAATATACATGCAAATAATAGTTAATTTAACTATTTTTGTAATATTTAGAAAATGTCTTCTCTATTTTGTCATATTTTTTTATAATTTTTAGAAATTTTTTTTTCAAGCATTAAATATATGTATATATATATATATTAAATTATTAGTTTCCTAAATATAAGAAATATGAATATATGAAATATACTAAAAATCTATTTAATAAATTAAAAAATCGTATACTAATGATATTAAATTATACTATGTTATTTTGCAAAAATTATTCAATCATCACCTGATTCTACAAATTATACAATATATTATTCTACTAATTTTTATTCTGTAACTTTATTTTATTTATACAATAAAGCAATTATGTAAAGTTACCAATCAGACAAATTACGTACAAACTACATACGAAAGTAATCAAAAATATTATGTCAAAATGATGAAAGCAAAAAGATACCGATGACAGCATCTCGCTATGTTAGGATTCCATGGAAAAATGGACATTCAGTGTGTTGTCGGCTTTATAGGGAGAATACATAGCCGTGTCTACAAGGGTCTCGTCGAAGCT
Organism: Lepidium didymum; assembly: GCA_963920545.1. Classification (NCBI taxonomy): domain Eukaryota; kingdom Viridiplantae; phylum Streptophyta; class Magnoliopsida; order Brassicales; family Brassicaceae; genus Lepidium; species Lepidium didymum. Next base: position 3,507,292 of record OY986991.1, read on the forward strand.
AAGATACCGGTGACTGCTGCTTGTACTAATCCTTGTAAAGATAAAACCATCACATTTGATTAGTAAGTTAGGGAAATTGTGAGTTCTTAACAAATTGCTGTAAACTCTATTTTGTACAGTTAAGAAGCAAGCTACCATTGCATTGATAATGGTTATGTTAACTAAATGGCTTCTTAAGATGAAAACTCCAGGTATTGTGCTGATTATCTCTTCAGACAAACACATGATCGAAGGTTTAAACCTTGCATGCGATCATGAGGGTGCTACAGTGGTCTTTGCGGAGAAGGAACGTGCTTTTGATTGATTCGCCGGATTGCTCCCTGTCTTGGCAGAGCGTGATGGAGCATAACACGTCGTCGTTTCACAAGATAGGTCACAATTGAAGAAAATATAAAAAGTGAATAGAGTTATGACACGTCGTTTCACACGCGTTAATTAGTGGATGATGGGAAAATTTACGAAAGAGAGAGAGAGGTGGACCAACCAATTATGCTAATTTTCTTTTTTCCTCATTTTCATTTCTTTCCCGACAAAATTTCCTTTGATTGGAAATCTTTCTATCTCTTGGATCATCAAAGTAGGTCTCTTTCGTTGAGGATGTTTTAGTTCCATTTAGATTAATTTTGTTTTGGATGCGGATGCTTTTGTTACTTCCTTTTTGCAATTTTTGAGAAACCCTGTGTTAGATGAAGAAAACACAAATGGGTCGGATTTAATGAGGGATCACTGGTATTGGACTTGCCCGATTGTGTTTCTGTATATGATTTTGGACTAAATTTGGAATAAAGTTGGAGTTTTTCTTTGATTTTGGTGTCTGTTTCATTCATTTCCCGCATGTTTAGGTTTGATGATTTCATAAGTAAGGTTCGATTCAAGCTTTATTGGGTCAAATTGTTTGCACAGTATCTCTGTTGAAGTTTAGATAGTGCTTCGATTATGCGTATTTTACGTTTAATCAGCTCATTTCGGAGTCCTAGAATAATCTATTGCAGCAATATCTCTGGAAAGTTGAATTTTGCAATTTGCACTTTTGTAGATGTTCATTTCAAGTCTGTTCTTTTCTGCTTGAATCCCATACATACTTTTCCAATTTTTGCAGGTACCACCTTGAAGTTTTCTCAGTTCTTCTAGCCATTCTTAGGTGTTTGACAGGGTAATCAAAATGGCGGCTTCAGAAATAGCTCTAGGGGTTCTACTAGGATCATTGTCTCCATCTTGTAATCTGGCTTCTTCCTTTGTTAAGTCGACTCCTATCTTCTCGTTTAAACCCGTTAGTAGAACAAAAAGTGGCTTAAGGTGTACAAACTCTCTGTCGAGAGGAAATTCATTTCATAGTCCAAAGAAGGGTAAAAAATTGGTTTCCACAAGATGTAAATGCCAAAAACATGATGTTGAGGAGAATATCAGATCCACGCTACTTTCTTCTGACGGTTTGAGCAGTGAATTTAAAAGTGACTTGGACGAAAATCCTCTACCTGTAAATGGAAGTCTTTCATCTAATGGTAATGTACAATCAGTTGGATCAAATTCTATTGAGGATGAAGCATGGGATCTATTGAGGCAGTCTGTTGTTCACTATTGTGGCAGTCCAATCGGAACTATTGCTGCTAATGACCCCAACTCTACTAGCGTTCTGAATTATGATCAGGTCTTCATTCGTGATTTCATACCCTCGGGGATTGCTTTTCTTCTAAAAGGAGAGTATGACATAGTTCGCAATTTCATCCTTTACACCCTCCAACTACAGGTGACAGAATCTCTCTTTGTATTTCTTAATTAACTTCTCAGACCAGATGAAGTGCTACTTAGTGTAATGCTTTTAAAAAAAGCAACAGATGCTCCTCATGATTAATGCATATGGAAGCATGATGCTGTCAAATGTTTCTGTAGTTAAGGAGAATTGATTATATCTGCACATGTAGTAAACCTAGTTCAGCGTAGATTGTTATCTTAAAGTTAATTGGTTATGCTATGAGCTGAGATGATGCTTGTTCCTAACCAGAGTTGGGAGAAAACCATGGATTGCCATAGCCCGGGTCAAGGTTTGATGCCTGCTAGTTTCAAGGTGAAAATTGTTCCTCTTGATGGCGATGATTCAATGACTGAGGAAGTGTTAGATCCTGATTTTGGGGAAGCAGCAATTGGACGTGTTGCCCCAGTTGATTCTGGTAAGAGAAGCTTCTGTTCTCTATGTGAATAGGACTTTTGATATTGTTCTCTTGAAGATAACTTGACTCACTTTTTCATTTGTTTTGGAATCCCAGGCTTGTGGTGGATCATATTGTTGAGAGCATATGGAAAATGCACGGGTGATCTTTCCGTGCAGGAGAGAGTTGATGTGCAGACCGGAATCAAGATGATCTTAAAGCTTTGTCTTGCTGATGGTTTCGATATGTTCCCTACTTTGCTAGTCACTGATGGGTCCTGCATGATAGACCGTCGAATGGGAATCCATGGTCACCCCCTGGAGATTCAGGTGAGCAGTTCTTTCAATTAGAAGATGCACCAGAAGCTGTCTGTACAGTTCTAAACCCGCTTTGTATTTATCTTTGCTTTCTCAGGCACTCTTTTATTCGGCTTTGGTCTGTGCACGTGAGATGCTTACGCCAGAGGATGGATCAGCTGATCTAATCCGAGCTCTTAACAATCGTCTTGTAGCATTAAATTTTCATATCAGGGAATACTACTGGTTGGACCTGAAGAAAATAAATGAAATATACCGTTATCAGACAGAAGAATACTCTTATGACGCAGTTAATAAATTCAACATATATCCAGACCAAATTCCATCATGGTTAGTTGACTTTATGCCCAACAGAGGAGGATATTTGATTGGAAACCTTCAACCGGCTCACATGGATTTCCGATTCTTTTCCCTGGGAAATCTTTGGTCTATAGTGAGTAATTTGGCTACAAATGAGCAGTCACATTCGATTCTTGATTTCATTGAAGCCAAATGGGCAGAACTTGTAGCAGACATGCCATTCAAGATCTGTTACCCTGCCCTGGAAGGTGAAGAATGGCGAATTATAACCGGTAGCGACCCGAAGAACACGTAATTTGTCTCTCCCATATCATATCTCAATTCGATGTTTTATACTTTAACCAGTTTTTTCCATTATCTACATTGTGATCTTTTTAATCTTGATTCTGTTGCAGTCCTTGGTCTTATCACAATGGAGGTGCCTGGCCAACTTTGTTATGGCAGGTTAGTTTTTCTTTCCATTTTTTTAGACCTCATGAGCTAAGATCGTCTGGATTATCACTACCAATTCTGAAGTCACATTTGTGCTAACTTGAATTCCGGGTTACAAAACTTGGGTCCTTTTCAGCTCACAGTAGCAAGCATCAAAATGGGTAGACCAGAGATTGCAGAAAAGGCGGTCGAGTTAGCGGAGAGACGTATTTCATTAGACAAATGGCCTGAATACTATGATACCAAAAGAGCAAGATTCATTGGAAAACAGGCACGGCTTTACCAGACTTGGTCCATCGCAGGTTACCTTGTGGCTAAGCTCCTTTTGGCAAATCCAGCTGCAGCAAAGTTTCTCATTACAGAAGAGGATTCGGATTTGAGAAACGCATTCTCATGCATCATCAGTGCTAGTCCTCGAAGGACACGAGGACCCAAAAAGACTCCACAACCATTTATCATATGAAAAGCTCAGAAATCCTTTTTCTTTTCTTTACCAAAGTGAGCTATGGACTAAATGATACAAAACTAGATTTTTGTGTGTAAATAGTCTTCTTTAAAAAACTTACATAACAATAAATATATAACACTATATTCTATGCCAAATAGAGTACTTTTTTATTTTGTTGCAAGTGGTCCAACAGTGGAACTTGACCACCGGAATAAATACCTAGAAACATCCTAAATCTCTGTAGATTGTTAAGATGCTGAGAAAGAAACATGATTGTAGGACGACTGAATATAATATCTTGATTCATCGTCTTTGTTAGAATATGAAAATATTTTATATCAGTCATTGTGATTTGATTTTGAGTTAAAAGTTTTGGATTCATAATATAGTATCAATGTTTTAAGGTTAGTCCAACAGATATGTGATCCATCTTGTTATAGTATTTCACATATGATAGATTTGAATAGTTTTTCACCTACGTATCGAGGGATTTCAAGTTACTCGAACGGTACTTATATAACTAAATTCAAAAGACGTGAAACTCGAAAGACTTCACCCAATTGGTTTTAGGTACCCAAATGTTTATGACTAGATTCTCTTGATTCATGTGACTGGATTCAATATCATATGATTCAATCGGTTACAACAGCTTTGCAAATTGCAAGCATATATCATTTTAGATTAAATTTTACATATTGAGAAAAAAATATAAACTCTAAAAATACATTTTTTTAATATGGTTAGTGAAAAAAAAAACACTTTTTGGAGATATCAGAGCAAAAGATTATTAGTGTATAATCTTGTAAGCTACATTATAAAATACCTCAAAAGCTTTTTCCTGAAATTGTGCAGCAAATAACACCAATTTCCATCAAACCAAAATCATTCAAAGATGAAACGCATAAGCAGTCGTACTGATTTCAATTTCTCTCCTTTCTTATCATACAATGGCACAGATCGAATTCCTGGTCTTAATTCTGCAACAGGCAAACATGTTTGTCCTCCAAAATCATCTTTTTCCGACATATCGTACTCTCTTACTTCAATCCTAAGCAATGCAAGCTCTGGTACTGTTAATGGGAAACTGAATTCTTCATCCCAAATTGGATACCAATTGTCTTCGATTATTTTTGTCTTCTTCTTTGCATTATCTGCTGGTACACCAACTATGAACATCTACACAAAGCTCACAAATCCACAATCACATAAGGTGTTTAAAGAAAGTTATAAACAAAAAAACCAATATGATGAAATTGATATTACCTTAGTATAGAAATCTGGAGGCGAATATGAGTCAAAATGAGTGTGACTGAAGTCCATTCGCCATCCATCTCCCATATACACTTTCACCTTTAACGTTTCTTTAACAGGAAGTTTCTTCTTAGGGTCAAAAACTTCGTCGTGAAACCCTTTCTTCATCAAGAAGTTAGGTTTCTTAACATATCCGCAACCTCCATTAGCTCTAAACATGCCGTGCATCAACCACAGAGATTTCCCATATCCCTATGATTACAAATCTGTTATACAGAGATCTAAAAAATCTTATGTATATGAAAGATAGCTTAAGAGTCAAGGTATCCATTCGTTACCTGCATGTTGAAAGCAATCATTTGTGCTCCATGAGTCCAACCGATAAGTGGTTTATAGTTTGAGGAGTTAAATCTTGTTCCTTTTGGGTATATCCGAAGCAAATTCCTCTGCGTAAACCTAGAAAACATATAGAGATCAAGTTACAACCTTAGCAAATAGAAATGGTTAGATAAATTAGTTTTTACCTTACAACATCTTGACTATTGGATGAACAAGTCCTGTCAAGTTCCTGCTCACTTAAACTCAATCGTCTCACTTTGTCGACCACAGTTTTCATCTCTTCTTTCACTGTTCCCTTTGGTTTTCCGGCATGAATTGTAATCAAACGTTTGTAAGCTGGTTTCTGATCTTCACTAGCCTCTTCTTCCTCTTGCTCACTATCAAACTAATTCAAAAGTCATAACTAAATTATAGAAACAACAAACAACGTAATAGCTTCTTTCTGCATTGAGTTTGTTTTCTCTACCTTGCTTTCACAATCTTCGTCATATAACATACTTGCTAGTGTCTGAATCTCATCTGTTCTAGATACTTCGTCCTCTGAAGATGGCGATCTATTGTTATCCTTCGGTTTACCAACGGGGTTCCTTGATTCGAGGTACTCTTTAGGTGGTTTCGTTGAGATTATAATCCGATGATACAGTGAAGCAGGAGAAGGAAATTCTTCTAAGCTATCTGATTGAGGGTAGTACAACATCTGTCCAAACGTCTGTGTAGCCATCTAATGAAAGAAAAAAACCCCAAAAGGTTTCATACAATATTTAAATCCCCAAACTGATTGATTCACAAGGTAGGTCACAATTGTTTTACCTCAGCCACTTTGGCTTGAAGATCAGCTGTAAGATGATCCTCCAAAGTAATGATAACCGGATAAGGAGAACTAACAAAAGCATAATCTCTTATCGATTTCAAGCATTTGATCAACGGTACAGGCGTTGTAAGCGTTCTGAAGAAACAACAAAGACGCAATATCAAGCGTTTTGATCTGAAAATGTTTCCAAAGAGGAAAAATGGAAAAAAAGATGAACCTTCCATGAAGAACATTGATATCTGTTCCAGAAGAGTTAGGCCAAAGATCAAGCTCAATGACTCGAACACCTCTTTGCAAAGCTTTAATCACAGGAACTTCGCTACAATCGCTGCTTAATTGATTGCCTGTAAGATACGAATTGTGTCCTGTGTATATAAAGTAATGTGACAATGGAGCAGTCATATCTTGATGAACCTGTTTCAACACAAAAATTTCACATTTTTATAAACCAAAAAGTTTCGATTTTTATTCATGGGCAATGAAAAAAGATTCAATTTTTGATTAATTACGTTAGGTGTAATCGGAGGATTGAGATCGTCGTAGAAAAGGAAATTGAAGAAATCGTCGAGATCAAGTCCGTGGCGCGTGAAGCGCGTGACACGGTGTCGCCGTTGTAAGACTTCGTCGATTATACGTTGAGCCTCTGCGACGGTGGTTACTGATTCGCCTTGATGGTCGTCGAGAAAAGAACAGAGTTGCTCTGCGCCCATTACACCGGTGGATCCATCTCCGTCGCTTGAATCTCCGTCAACGTTACCGGGAACGGCGAATTGACAGAAAACGTCACGGACGTCGTCGGTAGGTGTGATTTCGTTGATTTTGAATTTACGGTTAAAGCATTTGAACATTTTGTAATTGTAACTTCCATTGTCATAAGACTCTGTTTTCTTCTCCTTCCCCATCGTTCAAAATATCGAAAAAAAAAATCAAAATCGAAACTCGAAACTTTTTTGATAAACTTCGATTTCGATAATTGTTAGGGTTTCTTAGGATCCAGAAATTATTAATTTTTTTGGAATCAAACTAAGATTTGGAGATTGAGAAGATGAGGAGAAGAAAATACTCCTATAAAAATGGAGGCTTTAAAGCGGGATCGTTTTTTTTTTTTTTTTTTTGGAAAAAGGATTATGCATTAAAATTTAAAAGCCGAAGTCTTAAAAAAAAATCCACATAAACTAAGTTTACCCATTAATAAAGTCCAATAAACCCAATTAGACTAATTTTTAATTAGTCGAATGGGTTTCGTTGCTTAGCGAAGGTTAAACTACAACTACATGATTTCTGATGATAATCGGGGTTTTTTTTGTCTGAAAGAGGAGAATTTGTTCTTTATAATACAATGAATTTGCCTAAGCAGAGCTTCAATTGGTAGGTGTGTGTGACGATGAAAACGATTGTTCTGCTCTTCCCATAGTTCGTAAATCGTCGTTTGCCAGAGAAGAAGAAGCAAGTATTTTTATTCTTGTTCCCACTTGGATTTGCTAATCTGTGAAGGATATATTCTCAATCTTGTGTCCATCTAGTGAGTTGATACTTTGTCGTTAGCTGATTCCATATAGAGTTGGAAACGTCACATGCAAAGAATATATGATTTTTTCTTTTTGGAGTCTATCTCTTGTAGGGCAATGATTATGAATGAACAACCAAGTAAGTAATTTGTGCTTTGGAATATCTCTTTTAATCCATACCAAATTGGCCCATGGTTGGTTGGGTGCAAATTCTGATAAAAGCTCATATACTGCCATTAATCTGACAGATTAATTTGTCAGGCTCTTCTGATACACTGATGCTCGTCATGTATGATTGTAGGGATTGAATCCTTTCTGATCTAACTGATGATAGAACCCATGATTTGTTTCTCCATATGCTGCTTAATGTGGCGTCGCGCATAATGCCTAGTTGTCTAGGTCGTTGGTCCCCTATGAAATCAATAAGAATGCCAAAATCTGTCCACGGATCTGTTCAGAACCTTGTTGAATCACCTCTCCCCGGTAAGACTCTCACCCATTATGAAGCTATACTTCTTAGTTTAATTACTTTCCTCAGGTTCAGGTTAGTTGTTGATGTGGTTTCATTTCCCATATTGTTTTGTTTTTGATTACATTCTGGTGAATACAGGCTACCTAAACAGATTCACAATTGAAAAGGAGCATCCAGAAGAGCTTTAAGGCACACGTCGTGTTCCACACTTCCAGGTTTTTTACTCCTAACCCACCAGCTTCTTTTGGTTTTACCACCATTGACCAAGCTATTTTTGCTGAGTTTCTGCCCTCTAATGTTCCCTTCCATAGATAGGCACTGCACATCGAGTTTATTAGCTTAATGCATTTTTTGGGCAAGACGCTCCACACCAGAAATTTGTGATTCCAGCAATTACTGAGTTCAATAGTTGTAATATGCTTGCAAGAGACATGTATTTTGAAGACCAAGCTCCAATTTTTTATCTAATCTTTTGCAACAAGGGCTCACAATCTAATATACTCAGTTTTTTGCGGATAGAGTGAGTCCGAGATAACGGATCGGGAGGTTTCCCATAGGAATACCTGACACTCTTTCAATTTCTGTTGCTTCTAGAGGAGAGATACATGCTAGGAAAAAGCAAGATTTTTGAACATTAATTGTTATACCAGATGACGAACTGAATTCAGCAAGGATAGCCAAGATGCTTTGCACCGAGGAGAGTGAACTATCTGAGAAGATAAAGAGATCTTTAGCAAAGCATAAGTGGGTGAGCCGAGAGGATCTACATTGTGGATGGTATCCAATGAGACCTCCTTCAGCAGCTGCATTTAGTTTATGAGATAAGTGGTTCATTGCAATTCCAAATGGGTAGGGAGATAAGGGATCTCGCTGTCGGATTCCTCTACTTCCTTTGAAATAACAATGAAGCGCTCTGTTAATCCAAAGAGAGTAAGAAGGAGTGGTCACACATTGTTTGATCTAGTTTATGTATTTATCAGGAAGCTGGAGTGCTTTGAGGCTGAGGAGAAGGAAGTCCCGGTTAAGCGAGTCAAAAGCTTTAGCAATATCGATTTTGATTGTGAGTCTTGGCAGTCCTTTTTTCCTGTGATACATGTTGACTATTTCAGAAGCTATGAGATAGTTTTCAAGTAGGAGTCGGCCTTTATTGAAGGTAGATTTATTAGGGAGTATGACCTTTTTGAGTATAGGCTTTAACCGAGCAACCAGAAGCTTGGCAATGACTTTGTAGATAGTATTACAACACGAAATAAGGTGATAGTCTTTGATTATTGTCGCTCCCGGGAATTTAGGTAAGATAGTGAGGATTGTTGAATTTGTTGGGGTTGGCATGTATGAATATAGAAAAAATCTCCTAATTGATGAGACCACTTTATCTCCTATAAGTGACCAAGATGCTGTGTAGAATTTAGAAGTAAGACCGTCTGGTCCTGCACTTTTATTAGGATTAAGTTTGAATATTGTCCTTGTAATTTTCTCTGCAAATGGGATAATCACAACGGCTTCATGTTCATGCATATTACACTTATAAAGATCGGGGATGACTTGGAGTACGAGGTTGCGAGGTTACAGAGCTAATCCTAGTATTGCTTTGAAGTTGTTCACTGCAAGCGGTCCCATTTCTTCTGAGCAAGATGTGGTAAGTCCATCTAAATTTTGGAGACTGTGAATAGCGTTGTATGCATTTCTGGATTGAGTGAACTTGTGAAAATATCCTATGTTTTGATCCCTTTGTGCAAGCCATTGAATTCTCAACCGTTGTCGAAAGTAAGCTTCTTCAATGTCTTTTAGGAAATCCAAATTCTCTTGGTATCTCTTGACATCCTCAAAGTGAAACTAATTAGGTTGATTTAAAGATTGTACCTGTGCAAATTTCAATAAACTGTTAGCCTCACAAACCCTCTTTTGAATCTGAGAAAAGTTGTTTTTGTTTAGGCTCGTAAGCTCTCTCTTAATTCTTCTCTGTTTAAAACTCAATGTGCTTAGGGAGTAATCCTCATTTTTATTGCTTGTCCAACCACAATAACTGTAGCTAGAAAGACTGTGTGAGAGGTTAGGTAGTTGAAAAACTTGAAAGGTTTAGTGTATGCCTTTAGTGTGGGACAATCAAGAGATATAATGGCTGGGGTGTGATCTGGAAAGTCTGGAGCTTCGAAGGAGGCTAGGCTATTGGGGAACGTTGACATCCAAGATTCATTGATGAGCACTCTGTCTAATTTCTTGGCAATAGGCATGCTTGAATTGATTATTTGTCCATGTAAAACAGGGGCCATGACTTCTCATATCTCGGACTTCAATAGAGTCAAGGCAGCAGCGAAAGCCATACATTTCACGAGTTACTTGATTGCGAGCAGGAGAAGAATGTTCTGCAAGGTGCAAGATTTCATTTAAGTCGCCTCCTAGTATCCAAAGCTGAGAGTGAAGGTGGAATCTCGAGTAAGCCAACTTTAGGTCATTCCACAGTACCTCTCTTTTTGAACTTGTGTTTTTTGTATAAACAGCTGTGAAGATAAACGGAGTTCCTGCACCATTAACTTGACATGTCATCATCTGATTCGTTTCTTGCAAGATTGGGCAAATATGTTGCATTCTTGGGTTCAGGTAAGTTTCATTGATGAGGGTTTCCAAAAATAGCTCCGAAATTAATATCAGTACTAATTAGCCAATCCTTCATAGCGAGCTGCTTATCAGGATCATTGATGCCTCTAGTATTCTAAAAAAATATTTTTATTGACATAAAAAATATTAGAATTGGGGTTCCCTTATAGAAGGGGAAGAGCCTAGGCCAGAGATAGTGTTTGGTTGGGTAATCTGGTTAAGAGGAGCAAAGGGATTAGGGGTTAGTATTTGTGGAGTGATAGTAGGAAAGGTAGGGGGTAAGTGAGTGGGGATGAGAGGAGGTGAGTTTTCATGTATACATATTACAATGGTTGGTTGGACTGCAGTGGCATGGGTTGTGGCTATTTTTTGTACAGGCACCCACTTAGCATAAGGACATCTACCTTGCAAATGGCCCATTTGTTTACACACAGAGCAGGTTGGTGGTGTCCAAGGATAATCGACACTTAATGAAGTAATTGAGCCATCATCTCGTTCAAACTCTATGGAGGTAGAAGTTTAGTGCAGTCAGCTCGAACTTTAACTTTTGCCATTTCCATATTTGATATCCTAAGAGTTGATTCATCTGTTTCCATAGGTTCTCTAATAAGCCCGACAAGGAGACTGAGACCTTGTTGATGGAACAGATCCAATGGAAGTCCTTTTATGTGAGTCCAAAGAGGTATTGAGGTTTGAGAAGGCGGTTTTACTGCTAGTGATGGGGTCTATTTCGCTACATAGAACATGGTAGTGCAAATATGCCAAATTTCTTGCTCAACTATTTTCCTCCCGATGAATTCATTTGGAATTCTCACCATCATAGTCCTTTGAGCAGATTTTAGATGGAAATTCACTTTTTTTCCTTTTCCCTATATGAGGTTAAACATTCTGAATTTGAGAGTATGAGGGGGTTTTCCCCATGAAAACACCAATGATGAAGTCTCTATGAAGGAGGGCTCTTTTTTGGAAAACAATATCTAGGATTTTGACTCTAGGTTTGCATTCAAGGGAGACTGAGGGAGGAGCAAGACGTTTCAGGGTTTTATCAGTATCAGAGCTGACTGTTGTAGCCCACGTTGGAAGTGGGGCAGTAGAGTTCAAAGTAGGGCGCAGAGTATTCGAGATAACCTTTGTGATGTCAGACACCGGAATGTCATTCAGGATAGCTATGACTGCATTGCTGGTGATGGAGGATTCTCCTTGCGGAGCACTGCAGGGAGGTATGTCCATAGCAGTAATGTGGGTTGTTTTCTCTTGATGTGAAGTAGTAGTATTGACAGTGTTTAGATTATTGTCTACAGTGGTTGTGGGCCTAAGATTAGCCGTAGTTGAGCTTAGATTTTTCAGAGTACTCATAACCTGACTATTGTTGGGAACTACAGGAGTTACTGAGGAATTAGCTGGTGGTTTTCTAGTAGTAGGGGCTGAAGACGAGAACTTCAAAGAAGGACGCTTTGAGGGGCGAGGTGGGCGGAGGATTACAATGGGAGTGGTTGTACGAGGGAGAAGGGGAGGAAAGTTGGCGGTGGAGAGGAGGGGAGGCGAGGGGTCGGGAGTTGGCCGGATTGAGGCGTCTCCAAGGCATAGAAGACAATGGGAAGAACCAGGAAAGGCAAGCACGGAAAACAAGAAAACATGAATAAAGAAAGAAGAGAGAGAAAATATAGTTTTCTTTCATTTATACAAAACGGGATAGTTTGTCGAGTTTTTTTAAAAAATTAATTACTTTTTTATATAACGTATATTTTCTTCATTTTATTTGAAGAAAAAAAAATTATACAATGACTAATAAGAGAAAATCTTAATTTTAGTCTAGGCTCTTTTATTTAGTAAAGGTTATTTCTTTTTTTATTCTTCGTCTAAGTCACGTCGACAGAGAATCTGACTTGCAAATCTTAGTTTCATATAATAATGGTCGATTGGCCTTGCACTAAGATTTTGTTTTGATTAATTTAATCGAATTCATGATAGTGATTTCAGAAGTGCGATACATGTAGGAGCTCAAATCTTTCAATTTGTTAGTGTGTGAATCAATGATGTTTCAGGTGTTATCTCGCCTAATTTAGGTAAACAAGTTTTGTTTGGTGCTAATACACATTTCATTTGACCAAAAGTATGAGATGCAATTACACTGTTTAAAACTGATAAGCAATGTAACGAGACTCAACTCAGTTCTGTGACTAAAGCGCCAACTAAACAAGTGAGGAACAACACAAACACAAGAGTGATCTTTTGAAGCAAATTTTGTTTCTTCTTCTTGCAACTCTGTGTTTACATGTCAGCTTTATGAACTTGGGATGATCTTGAACTGTGTCCATGTAACTTGATTGTCCCTGAGGTGTAGACACGGAAGCCATTTCTGGAGGAAACAAGTTTGATTGCTTTGTGTATATTGGATTTGGAAACAGTGTGATAACATTTGTGATAGTGCTTAGGCACATGTATTGGTTTGATGAAACATGCTTTTTCAAGGTTTGGAATTGCGTGAAGATGTGAAGGAAGATGGATGACAAATTCTCCGAAGTCATCAGTAACACTTTTTACCCATTTTGATCTCTTTTTGAATCCAGTGTGACACTTGATGGCAACAGTTGCACCTATAAGATCATGTTATCAAAAGTTGGACGAGAAAGTATAAGAGACTTAAACATGTGAAAGAGTTCTAATCATTTGGAAGCTCTTGATGCAGTGTAGAGAATACCTGAAACAGGGTTGTTGCAGAGAAGAGAACCGGTAATAATGACAGATGAGAGTTTGTGTTCTCCATAGCCAGCCATCTCTGACATCTCTCTTATGCTCCATAACTTGCCTACACTTGCAAATGCTCCGTTGAAGAAGAAGAATAAGAAGAAGAAGCAACGGAGGAAGAAGAAGCTCTCCATTTCTCAAGTATCTCAGTATGTTTTGAATGATTGTGTATGAAGAGGATGGATTTAAGGAGAGGAAATGATCAATTTGTCCAACTCCATTCGTCTATTTCTTTATTTTGATGTCAAATGTGTTATCTCAGCTAACTACACTTTGTGAAAAAAAGTGTAGTAGTTAGCGGGAAATGAACAAAGAAGACTGATCATTGACTTTTATGGGTTTGGTCAGTAAGCACTAAGCCACTATTGGTATAAGGATTTGTTGACCAGAACCACATTTTTTCAGAAATGTCACCATCTTTAATGGGCCACAAATTTGACATCTTTACGGCCCATTAGCTTTCCAAGATAACCTGAAACAGAGAAGATCTCTGAAGCTGAAGGTCTATAGAGTTTGATGATGATGATTTGGTCCAGAGGGAGAAAGACGTTTAGAATTGACTTTTAAGTCTTGGCGTTTGACTGATGAAAGGGAAAGAAACTTAGTCAAAAGTTTGTCTCATTGATGCACTTGATCAAAATGTTTTTGCTTTAACCAAATCAGTTTCTTTTTGTTTCTTTTCCATTTCAGGTTCTGGATTGAGTTCTCTGATAGTTTTGATTTGGCTAGTAGAGATGTGAAGGTTTTGGTCTTATTTCATTTGACACACCAATAATAAATAAGAACATTTTGTACAGACACATAACATACATTTGTTATTGTAATACGAAACATAAGTGATTGGTCTTTTATATGGTTTCAAAGAAAACCATGAGATCATAAATACACAGAATCAGACTTTATTTACCGAAGAGATGATTAAGACAAAGAGAAGAAGAAAAGGTTGTCGTTAGTCTTACCAACCAATTGGAGTGAAGGTTGAAGAATTTACATTTACAGCAATCAGAGAATGGAGATCGAGAGAGAGATGAGTCAAGCATCATCTTCATCACTTCCTCCTATATGACGTCCATGGCTACTCACCCAGTAGTTGCTTCCATCAGGACCAGATATCTTAAATCTGTCACAACATTTTCCAATTCAAATCCAATGTTCTTGAAATCGAAAGTCTTTAAAGTGTAATGTTGTGATTTGTGAATATAACCTTTCAAGGACAGATTTTCCTTCTTTGTACTTCTGGTTCTTCTCATGAGCAGTCTCCTGATAAAAACGGAATAGACACAACATAATAGTTATAAGACTCAAAAACCGGATAGGTTTGTTTAACAACATTTGATGTATGTCTTGCTTACGTATCTCCATCCAACGATTGAGCCACAGGAGACACAGAAAATGTCAGCCACAGTATGTTTACCAGTCATCATCATTCTTTCTTCTGTCTCTCCAATTGAAACATTGGCACTAAACCAGTTCAATTATCATCAGAAAAGCCATCCCAATTTTAGCAAGTATTGTATCATCATCATGAGGTGCCTTAAGAATAAGAAACACTTACACCTTATTGAAGAGATAAGCTTTCCCATGCTTGCAGTGAAAAGACTGAACAAGGAAACATAAACACAGAGTTAGCTCAAGACACTTCAAACACAGAATCAGTGAGTGTGCCAAGTTAGTAGCTTCATCTCTGTGTTATCCTTAAGAAGAATACATAGAATCCATCTAAGACCACAAAGAGAATGAAAACGATTAAAATGTGTAATCAGATGATCGATGTTCAAAACATTGATTTGAACTAACCAACCAATTGCAAATGGGCATACACAAGAATTCAACCATAATGTCAGCAATGTAGTAGCTCAAAATCAAAAATTGCTGAAAGTGATTCAAGGGTTTAAATTACAGTTTGATCACATTCTCAGTCCTAGAAGCAGAGAAGAGACAAAAACAAAAGAAGAATTAAGTAATTTCTTATAAACCTTATCAACAAACACACAACCACATCTCCTCTAGATCATCTATCATTATATACTCTCTAAGAAAATGAGGAACATGCAGAACTAAAAAAAAACAGATTCATCACAAACTCATAAAGAACAATCTCCAGAACGATCATAAATTTCCAAAAAGGGAGACACAAACAGAGAAAGAGACAAAACCTTGGAGATGATGTCTTCATAAGTAGCAAGATGGGTCTTACAGTGTTTGCAGCTATAGATCTTCCCTTCAAGATTCACCACAAACAGCCTCCCCATCTTGAATCAATTCAACAACCCAAAAATCTGTTGAATAGAGTTTTCGATCTTAATCAGAAAAAAAAGTAGAAGAAGATCCGAGACAGAAGAATTGAAAGTCTTTATCTGTAGAGACGAATCAAAACTTTATTGAGTCGAATTTGATGTTATTTTTTGTATAATTAACAAGAAAATGTGGATGGGGAAGGTATAACGTCTGCTTCTCAATTATTTCACTTTTTTTTTTAAGCCAAGAAAGGTGGAACAACGTGTACTCTACACCAATTGTATTTTCTATATTCATATATTTTTCTTATTGCTTTCTTATACTTTATTTACACTCTTGTCTAATTCTTTTTGACACTTTCTTTGAATTTCTAATCCTTACTTTCCTTAAACCTAACAATAATCTACATCTTTTTCCAAAAAACGTATCCATAATTCGAATTTCCAAACCTCAAACCTTATAACACATCACACATGGTTATGTGATTCTATGAAATCGAACTCTAGAATCTTTCGCCTCTTATTTATTTTTATTTAAAATTTTTGAAAACCTTATCTCTTCTTTATATATTATCTATAAAATACGACAAAAATGAGTTGTTTCTTAAAAAAAAAACACAAGCCATCATTTAAATGGTCAAATAAATCAACCCAATTTCTATAAGATAAATCTTTTAAAAGATGTTGAATAAATGTAATATTTAATCGTTTATTGTAAAATAATGAATGCTTAGAATTTTATATTCCAATGAGTTTTGGTTTGGATAAAATATGTTTGCCTGTTTTCGATTTCGGTTTGTATAACATATCTACCTGTTTTGAACGATTGAGAAATGATAATTCAATTCCAACAAGAACCAAACAAATAATAAACAGTCTCTTTAAATATATAACAACATGCATTAAACAGTTTGTAATTATCTTATAGTAATAAAGTATGATTTTATTGTAACAAAATAAAAAGATAAGAAAGGCTCATTAATTGTTAAAAGTGGCGATGAAGCTGATGGGGCCTTTGCCGGTAAAAGCGGCCTGAAGACCAAAGATAAGAAATGCGATCATTGCGAGACGAGAGTGCTTAATCTCAGCTAGCTTCAAAGTATCCAGTTTCTCAGGGTCAGCTGCAAGGCCCAATGGGTCAAAATACCCGCCCGGGTAGATCCGTTTCTCAGGATCCAACTCAGCGTTACGCTGGAACTCGATGTATCCGACCACTAACACTTCGATCCAGATTAATGTCGTCAACGAGAATGGTAATGGCTGTCCCAAATACGACGAACCTTCCACCAATTCGACCTATGTATCAAGTGGCAACATGTAAACCAAACCAAATTCATCAACTATAAACCAATCAAAGTAATCACAGTTTACAATTTAATCTTCGAAATAAAACGTAGGTAAATAAAAAGGTAGAATCAATACTATAAAATGTAATGTTCCCTACCCAAAAAAAATACTATAAAATGTAAACTCATTGCAACATAACTCATTTTTTAAATTATGATAACTAATATATATATTAAATCGAAATTCTTGTGATAAGAAGTTTAAATCAAAAATCTATGTATATATTCATAAAAAGTCTTTAAAATTTTATAAAGTGTATTGCATTAACTTTGATTTACATTTGTTTTATATGTTTTATTTGAAATGTTAATCTGAAGGTTTCATTGAAGAAAAACTATAATCATAACCAAAACAACAGATTAACTATTTATATCCTCTATAAACTAAATTAGTGTAAAGTTGCATGCATGTTTTTTTGTCTACAATTAAATCAACAAAATCCAATAGCTCAAATTTATTCATAAAATTTCTTATTAACTATAGCAAAGTGAAATAGAAATCCAGATGTCTGACCTATTACCTGGAGATATTTAACCATAGACTGAGTTCGGCATTGGGTGCATGTTTAGAGAGTTATATTTATTTTTTTTGCATAATTACACCTCTTCCTCCATCTTTTTTTTTCTTTTTTTGCAATTTACTAATTTGTATGTTATTTTCTGCGACTGACAAGTGTACACGTGGACAACTATGTACCAAACGAAAAAAATGAGTGTACCTTTCCGGCGTCTTGCCATGCAATTCCAGTGAGACCCTCAACGGCGAGAGCACCAAGAACACCAAGCATAGCCCACCTTCCATGGATCAGCTCACATTCTCTAAACCTTTGAATCCCAAACACTTCAGTATACGGCTGAAACGGCGTCGGATTTATCTCAGTCGACTCTTGAATGATCCCAATGACTTCACCCGCCACGTTCTTAGCAAGGTTTTGGTCAAGTCCATCAAAATCATACTGAAGATACTCAGCCGGTTTACCTAAACCGAATGGATCAAATCCACGGTCTCCGATCATGGATCCGTCTAACCATTCGGGTGGGTTTGCACCAGGGAACCAAACTAGTCTGTCTCCATCGTCTTGAACCTGTCTCGATTTCTTTGGTGGTGGAGCTTCTTTCTTTTTCCCGAAACTAAACCCGAACCGGGCTTGGACTCTACCGGTTCCGGGTCTTGGATCTTGAATTCGGATCCCAAAGATACCTGAGGCTGCTGCTCCAGTGGTTGTAGCCATATTGTGATTCTGCTAAGTGACTGAAGATGATTCCAATGTTATAACATATAGTTTTTTCTTGTTTTTTTTTTTTTTGTTTTTTTAGAATAATAAAAATTTAATATATATGTGTATGGTAAATGTTAGAAGCCTTATCTTAGCGTTATCTCCTGTGATTGGTCTCTTCACCTTTATTCTTTTGTGGTGTCTACTTTCTAATGACGTTGCATTTTTTTTCTCTTTGGTCCTTTTGGTTGGTGTCTGCATTTAAGGTTTTTTCTCTGTTTTGTATTTTTGTTTTATAATGATTTTATTTTGTCGATTTCATTAAAAGAGAAAGATTTTGGTCCCAGTTGATGTTTTCTCTCCCTAAAGCCCATTTATCTAAAAGTCCATTCATCCAACCTTCTCAAATTGAGCCATTTATAAATTGGTGTGCTCCAATCCAATATGGTCTAACTCCTAGTTTGATATAAAACTTTGATTCTTTGGTTTTCTTTTCTTTTCTATAATTTCGATAATCTAGTTTAACAAAAATACCATAAATACCAAAAACTTCGGACTAGTCAGTAATTTTTCTTTCTAATTGGTTCAACGAATCTAGAAGTCAACAGACCATAAAATTCGGCTAATCTCAAAATCAGTATAAACAATGTGAATACTTGTAATATCCCGCATAAATGTAATGTTGTTTGCATAAACATTCGAACTCATGATAGCATTCAGACCTAAGATAACACATAACTAACTTCTAACTATTACCACTTTGGCTTTTCTCGTCAATATATTGGACTTTTTTACTATAGAATATCTTTATTCGAACAAGAAAAATCAGTGAACTTGAAGTTTCACAATTCACAAAGACTCTTATTCACGTATATATTAAATATATTGAGATATATCTTTGGTTAATGTATCTAGAATGAAGATTAAGATAACGATTGTATCAGAGGTTACTTTACAATTTTCGTAAGACATGTTGGTGACGTACGAAGACATTTACGCGGACAAAGCGCATATCTTCTGCTAATTGCAATACCAAACATAAAGTCTAAAACCGTAGAAAATTCACAAACATATAATATACAAAATGGAAAGACAAATATAAAATAAAGATGCCTTAGGCTTCTTTTCTAATTGATTACTTTTTGAGTTAATACAAACTATATAATTACAAATCTCTCTAAACTAATCTAATCTCAAAACTAACAACTGCCACAATTCATTGGATCCTTTTCTTTTGTCAACTCCTTTGGATCAATCTGTTAACAAAAAGCAATAAAGAAACATTATCAGCAAAAGATCTATCAACTTGGTTACATTCATTATGTCACTCCAGACGAAATCATTGTTATCCACAAAAATAATAGAAGAGATTAAATTCGTTACCTAAAACTTAAAAGCAACGGGAATTGATGAGTCAACATTGGAAGGCAGAAGAAGAAGAAGAAGAAGCTACACTTAAAACGTCGTCGTATTTAGTATTTACATGTTGAGGGATTTGTCTTATGTTTGTGTATACATATTTACAAGTATCGATTCTCTTGACAAAACTCTATTTGAGTCTCTCTTGTTGATGAATTTTTGGGTACCTCGGATACACATTCTTACAAGCTGAAACCTGAAAATTGATCAAACAAACACATTATTCTTTGAATTATTTATGAAAAAAGTAGATTTGGGAGATTTGTCTGTATGAGAACAAATCATGAAGCATGCGTGAGGTATGACGTGTTATGTCGGATTATTTAATTAAATATCTCTAATAATAATAATATAATTTTTTTAAAAAAAAGATGAAGAAAATTAGGTTATATGGTACACGGTTTCCACATGAAATTCTAACCTATTAAATTATAAATTATTGAAAATCCAAAACCTTCTAAATGGTATAGAGACTTCTCCAATCAACAAGTTGAAAAATCATAAATCTCATTAAGATCCTAGATCCAAAAAGGACTAAATGTGTAAATTTTGTTAAACTATTCAACATTGACTATATAACATTCACATGCCATCTCTGACTAATCTGATTACGATATCTTATTGTCAGGTAAAAATAATAATCTAAAATCTAATTCATTCTAGATTTGAAAGTAATGCAACTTGGTATTATTATTGGTTCTATACTTTCAATGCAAAACTTATTAAATTAAAAATCATTTCTGTAACGGCTGAAGAAAGTGGACTTACTGCTTCAATGTCGATTTTGAAGACGAGAAGCTTTTTTCTTTCTCTGCAACTTGTTCTATACGCTACAACGATATGACCTATGGCTAAAACTGACGAACAGAGAAACAAAGCTACTTCCGCCGCTCTGAAGTAGTTTCCTCCGCCGTCTCCGTCGCCGAATACAAACGCCGCTTTTAACGAAACGTAAATCAGAGATGAAATTGAGCAAATCATCGTTATTGTCAAATATGGTCCTCTTGATAGTTTGGGTCCGTCACAAAATCCATAAACACCTGATTTTAAAAACAAAAAATTAGAACTTGAAAAACAGAGCAATTGATTTAAGAGCTCTCTGTGTAAAGTTTGAAGCTTTTCGTTTACTTACAAAGTATAACGGCGGATCTAATGATGGAGATTAGAGGAATATCGATAAGGGAGTGACGAAAATCGTAGTTATTGAGATGAGAAGAAAGATTTGCCGGCGAGAGACGGTGGAGGAGAGCAGAAGGAAGAAGAGCATCGGCGATTGCGAGGAAGATCGGAGCAGAGACAAGTAGAAATGAGAGAAACATTGTGAATAAAACGAATATAGTTTTGATTCCTCTCCATAGAGATGACCAAAACTTTCTGCTTTTGCTGATCTCTTCTTTACTAAAACCCATTGGAAATCAGATAGATTTTGTTTGAAGTGAGGATTGGTTTTAAGAGACTTTTGAGAGGGGTTTTAAAAGGTAGAAGAAATACAGTGACGATTGTGCTTAGAGGTTTTATATTATATAGTAAAATTGATTATTATTATTTTTCTCGTTGGAGTTGGAATATTTAATTGAATATAAAATTATTAGATTAGTTTCGTAATTTTCATCTTTCTATATTCCCTCCCCACCTGGATATCCATATAAATCATTTTTATTAAATTTGATTTTTTTTTGTCTTCTATATAAATGTCTTGCAAAGAATTATATATACATATTTTCTGTTAACTTTGATTATTTTTTAAGGTGGACAAATTGAATAATTAGTACAAAATGTATAGGTGTCTATATAAAAAAAAAAAACTTATTTCCAATTGCAAAATCTATCCATCTCGAACAACAATGCTCGAAAATATAGTATAGATCATCGAAAATAACTATATGTCAAAAATCCTTATAAATTTCTCGATTGTCTCCGATAACAAATAATCTATCGAGTCTTTGTATAATTCGACAAAATCTCGAGGAATTTAAGATTAATTTTTAAAAAAATATAATTTCTTGAAGTGTAGCTTTTTCATAACATTTGTCTATTGTAAATGATTTTCGGCTCCATTACACTTATATGAATAACATGCTCTCAAACCTATTTTACATTGAAACAATATAAACATTTGTATATCGAAAGTTCTGAATAAGGAAAATTCCTTAAGAATTGAAAACTAAGACATTCTAGAAACAAAAAATGTTAAAAGAAACTTCGTGGTCATTGAGTCTCTTGACTAGTGCATTATTTGGATCTTGACTAATAAGACATATATTAAAATGAAACAGAATATTGTTCGAGTCTTTAAGATTAACGGTAATACCTAGATTGCGTGAAGCTTTTAAAAGTCGTCAATACTATGAACATTTCTTAAATCTTTTGTTACTAATAACATGGAGTTGAATATTTTTAAATTGTCAAAATATTTATTTTACCATTTTATTTTGTATTTTAAAAAAGATAATAATAAGATAATGTAAGGCTCATGTCGTCCCGCCGAACAAAATGAACCAAGACTCGTTAAGACAAACAGATACGGGAATGGAGGAACCGACCGATTTTAGCCATGTGACCACATGTTTTGCTTTGCCCTAACGTATTTTATGCCGTTATTTTCTATTTCTTATTTATTCTAGTTTATTGCACATTTGATTTAAAAAAAAGTTAATTAACAGTGAAGTATCAAATCCTTTTTTTTTTTAATAAATATTTCTTGTTGATTGAGATCTTCACGTTCTCGTCTAATGCTACCAACTCTAAACATATTATTGATTTTATTCTTGTAAAATTAATTTGATTCATTACCAGGTAAATGCTTGTTGATTTATAAGAATATCATTGCCAATTACACAAGACAATCATAGTCATATAAAACTCAAAGTTTTGCGTATGAATGTGTTAGTCAACTGATAATAATTCGCAGTTCGTTTCGATGTTAATTTTACTCATTATTATGTTTTTGCAGCAGAAAATTCTAATCCAGACCAAGTAACAAGTCCTACCTGATATACATATATATATATATGTTTTATTCTATATATATAACTATATGAAATTTCATATTCTATAGTCCGAATTCTGAAGATGAGATGAGAATAAGCTTAAAAATATGTTTTATTTATTTATGTGTAGCAACGTCAGATATAAATTCTAATAAAAACATAAGTACTATTTACTAATTTCATGTTCTTTATTATGTGGATGACTCAATAATTGATACTAATGATAGATATCTCACGTTTAAACTGAAGAAGTAATGAAAAAAATATGATACTATTTAACAAGTTGAAAATATGATTGTTATAAACAAAAGTTCAAAAATATTGAAGGAGTACATACACCAACCAAATTATGAATTTCGATGAATAAAGAATGCAAGGAAAAAACAAACATGACGTAGTTGAAAGTCAAGAGATTAATTAAGGCCTTCGAAACTGACAAGAAGTTGAAGACACTTCTACCCAAATCAACAGTACATTTTTTTTCAATATTATTTATTCGGTTTGGATCAACAACCTATAATTTATAGTTAAAATGTTTCAACTAAAATTAATGGAATTCGAACTCCTCGCATAATGCCTAACTAAATCATAAGCAAACCAACTGAACGAAATGTTTTTTATTAATTAATAGTATATCTTAACTCACAATTGTTAATTATTCTCCACTCAGAAATATATTCCTAAATTTGTGGAAATTATAAATCTCGAACCTTTAAAAACACGTTTGATAACTATTAAAAAGTAAACAAATTTCAAACACCTTTCTCCTTAATATATATCTGATTATCAGATATTACTATTTTCTCTAAATACGTTGTATGTGACTAGAATTTTAGATATTATCTGATCATTAGAAAAGGACTAAAATGTTTTCTTCATTTCTTTGTGTGTATAAAACTGTTTTATATTAGAAAAATATTGATTGTTGTTAGGACGTAGGACTAAGACAAAATCTTAAGATTTCATTACAGACTGACTGCTCAAACTTCGAAACATAATTTTGTCTTTCTTTAATCCCTCCTTATCTAGATTATTGTATGCACTATTTAGTCCCATATGATAAGAGGTAAGTAGATGGATTCATAATTTGTAAAGAAATTTTTTATATATATAATCTGACTGATAATTGATTTCGTTGTTTTGAGAAATCAAAAATCTTTATAAAAATTAGAATTAAACTAATTATATTTTAATTTGTTTTTGATTCTAAATAGGATTTGTTTAATTGTAATCTAAGAAAAACAGTATTAAGTGTTTTTTCTGTTAAAGTGACCAAGAAAAAGAAAAAAATGTTTTATTTGTTAAAGAAAAGAAATACTATTTGGACCCATTAAATGCCGACCTAACAAGGCCCAATTAAAAACAAGACCCGAATGATTCGGAAGAAATTCACGAAAATTTGGTTGGCATAGTTGGGAATCGTAGTTAGTTATCGCTCCGATCTGCTGGGAACGTTAGTGCGTACGTACGTGTTTCTTCAATGGCTGCACGATCCCTGTGGAGATCCCGTGCGAAGCTTCTCGTTGTCGGTACCGCTGTATGCTGTGGTTCCGGCGCCGCTTTCCATTGCTTCCTCCGAAGACCCATCTAATACGCTCAAGCTTTGCACCACAATTCCTGTTCGTCTCTTCCACAATACTGTGACTGCCGCCTCCATTGCTTTCGGTATGGGAAAAGGAAGATACTTTACAGAATTGTTTTGCTTCAATGCCTTTTTTATTTCAAGGATCCTTTTTCCCAATTAATTTTGATCTGTGCTTTGATTAGTTTTGTGATTGAGATTGGTTTTTATATTTGAGCTCTAAGTCTCTTATCTGGAGAATTTCGGTCACAGTGGAACAGTTTAGGTGTATAAGGCATGTGAAAAGCAAATGTTTGTACATGGCGTTTGGTTGATTCGTATGTTTTTAATTTATTCGAGGTCTTAAGTTTTCTTGAAAATTTCTGACTGGCGGGATTTGCATAGTTTGCTCAATTCATATGACTTAGCCATTTCTTCCGTAGAACTGTTTTTTGCTATGTATTAAGTAACGTTATATATTATGGTTTGTGCTGTTAGATTATGAATATTCCTTGTGGGGTTTGGCTGAGGGAAGCAGTGAAAGGGCTAGGATAAAACATGAAGTCCACCTAAGGTCAGCTCAAAAGCTTCAAGAACTCTGTTTTAAAAATGGAGGAATCTATATCAAACTTGGCC